>JAQISU010000001.1:2362500-2450000 GCA_029339505.1 Unio delphinus | reverse complement strand
TGTGCGGATATTATATGTGTTGTTTCTTCTTCCGGTGTGGTGGATTGTATATTTGGGGTTTGATTTATTGCTTTTTCCCGTGTGTGGATAGTAGACACTGTGTTTGTTTTTTATGCCCCTTCCTTCCCTTTGTGTGGATATTTTATTTTGGCTTTGTTTTTCTTCTTTCCGTGTTTGGATAGTAGATATTTTTTCCACTTTCCCTTCTATGTGGATCTTATAGTGTATATTTGTATGCGTGATTGTATGTTTGTGTGTTTGCGCGTAAGTCTGTACGGATAGTGTATATATTTTTTTCTTCCATACTGTGTGGATGGTAGACATTGTTTTGTTTTCTTCCCTTCTATGTTGATAGTATATATTGGTTTATTTTTCCCCCTTCAATGTTGATGGTGGGTAATATGTTGTAAGGGATGTTTTCCTTCACTCGCTTATTTGTCTATTTGTTTATTTATATCTATCCAGTGATATATCTCGTCCCGTTAGGCGATGTTTGTGTTTGTTGGCCAGTCCCGCGCCGAGGTTCGTTCGCGCCAAACAAAGCATTGTATCTAGTTATATATGTCCCACCTCGCCAAACATTGTTAAATTCGTATAGTTTCACCGCTGTAATAGCTGAACTTACCCGCCATCCGTTGCCCGCTTGGTTTAAATTAAAGGTCAGCCACTTGCAACATTGTTGCAAATGTCCAGTACCGTGACGTCAAACCACCTGATTGATTTCTCTTGCCGCTAAACAGACCAATTTTTTGACGCTATCCAGTCCTACTTTTATTGACGCTATCCAGTCACAATATTCCTCACGTTCGATTCCCCGATCTGAAACGTCTTGATGCCAAACGTGCCCAAGGGTGTATGTAATGTATTTTTCCATTGACCCAAATAGCCGCCTATTACTGTGTGTGTGTGATTAACATTTTTAACGTAGTTTTAACGATTTTTCAGTCATATCGCTACCATGTCTGCAGTGAGGCAGTTTATATTAATGTCTAGCATTTGGGCATCATGCCGAAGACACGTGGCATCACGTCCCACCTAGTCACATTATCCTGACACCAGTCCGACCAGTCCTAACACTAACCTCTTAATGCTAAGTGCTAAGCGAGTTAGCTCTTAGAGTATCATTGTGCATGCATACATACATACATACATACATACATACATACATACATACATACATACATACATACATACATACATACATACATACATACCACTATAAGTATGCTTATATATTCACTTACCTCACTTATGAGCCTTAAAAGATCCAACAGAATGATATTATAATTTCTAACACAAACAACAAACATTGTATGGATCCGGGTAACCTTTAGATCATTTTTAGCCGAGTAATAAGTTACATAAACATTCATGTGATTTTAATCACCTGACAGAAAAACATAGCAGGAGATAATAATGCCTGATATTACGATTAGTGTTCATCTACCTGTTAAATTGTACGGCTTTCATCTACCTGTTAAATTGTACGGCTTTCATCTACCTGTTAAATTGTACGGCTGATGGGGCACATGCAATAGCTGCATATATTACTGTTGTGGAGTTTATGCTCTGGAAATTATGAATCCTTCGCATAATTTTGAACTGGTTTCTTGTAATTTATCTAGCTATGCATTCTTAATATTACAATGACGTATTGGTCTTCTTAACATTAAAATGGTGTGTCCAGCTATGTCTTATTGGTATCACCATAATGTGTCCAGCTATGTCTTATTGATATCACGATAAAGTGTCTATGTCTTCTTGATATCACGATAATGTGTCCACCTAGTCTTTCTAATTGTTACAATGACATATCTAGCTAGGCCACCAACAACTAGAATGACGATTCTAGCTAGACCTTCCTAATATCTTTCTTGGCCTTCTAAAATCTACGATGATGTATCTAGCTAGGTTATCTTAATTTTATTATGATGTATCTAGCTAGGCCATCTTAATATCTAGCTAGGCCATCTTAACATCTAACTAGGCCTTCTTAATATCTAGCTAGGCCTGCTTAATATCAAGCTCGGCCTGCTTAATATCTAGCTAGGCCTTCTTAACATATAGCTAGACCTGCTTAATATCAAGCTCGGCCTTCTTAATATCTAGCTAGGCCTTCTTAACATATAGCTAGGCCTTCTTAATATCTAGCTAGACCTTAATATCTAGCTAGGCATGCTTAATATCTAGCTAGGCCTTCTTAACATATAGCTAGGCCTTCTTAATATCTAGTTAGGCCTGCCTAATATCTAGCTAGGCCTTCTTAATATCTAGCTAGGCCTTCTTAACATATAGCTAGACCTTCTTAATATCTAGCTAGACCTTAATATCTAGCTAGGTCTTCTGAACATATAGCTAGGCCTGCTTAATATCGAGCTAGGCCTTCTTAATATCTAGTTAGGCCTGCCTAATATCTAGCTAGGCCTTCTTATTATCTAGCTAGGCCTGCTTAATATCTAGCTAGACCTGCATAACATCTAGCTAGGTCTTCTTAATATCTAGCTAGGCCTTCTTAACATATAGCTAGGCCTGCTTAATATCAAGCTCGGCCTTCTTAATATCTAGCTAGGCCTTCTTAACATATAGCTAGGCCTTCTTAATATCTAGCTAGACCTTATTATCTAGATAGGCATGCTTAATATCTAGCTAGGCCTTCTTAACATTTAGCTAGGCCTTCTTAATATCTAGTTAGGCCTGCTTAATATCTAGCTAGGCCTTCTGAACATATAGCTAGGTCTGCTTAATATCTAGCTAGGCCTTCTTAATATCTAGTTAGGCCTGCCTAATATCTATCTAGGCCTTCTTAATATCTAGCTAGGCCTGCTTAATATCTAGCTAGACCTGCATAACATCTAGCTAGGTCTTTTTAATATCTAGCTAGGCCTTCTTAACATATAGGTAGGCCTGCTTAATATCAAGCTCGGCCTTCTTAATATCTAGCTAGGCCTTCTTAACATATAGCTAGGCCTTCTTAATATCTAGCTAGACCTTAATATCTAGATAGGCATGCTTAATATCTAGCTAGGCCTTCTTAACATTTAGCTAGGCCTTCTTAATATCTAGTTAGGCCTGCTTAATATCTAGCTAGGCCTTCTGAACATATAGCTAGGCCTGCATAATATCTAGCTAGGCCTTCTTAATATCTAGTTAGGCCTGCCTAATATCTAGCTAGTTCTTCTTAATATCTAGCCAGGCCTGCTTAATATCTAGCTAGACCTGCATAACATCTAGCTAGACCTGCATAACATCTAGCTAGGTCTTCTTAATATCTAGCTAGGCCTTCTTAATATCTAGCTAGGCATTCTTAATATATAGCTAGTCATTCTTAACATATAGCTAGGCCTTCTTAATATCCAACTAGGCCTTCTTAATATTTAGCTAGATCTGCTTAACATCTATCTAGGCCTGCTTAATATCTAGCTAGGTCTTCTTAATATATAGCTGGTCCTTCTTAATATCTAGCTAGGTCTTCTTAATATCTAGCTAGGCCTTCTTAACATATAGCTAGGCCTTCTTAATATCTAGCTAGGCATTCTTAACATATAGCTAGGCCTTCCTAATATTTAACTAGGCCTTCTTAATATTTAGCTAGATCTGCTTAACATCTAGCTAGGTCTGCTTAATATCTAGCTTGGCCTTCTTAATATATAGCTGGTCCTTCTTAATATCTAGCTAGGCCTTCTTAATATCTAGCTAGGCCTTCTTAATATCTAGCTAGGCCTTCTTGATATTACAATAATATATCGAGGTAGGCCTTTATAATATTAGTATAGCGTTTGTAGCTATGCGTCTTAATATTAGTATGATATATTTAGATAGTTCTTCTTAATATCAGCGACATCGTTCTTCTTAATCTTAGCGACGTAGTTAGCTAGATTTGCTTAATATTAAAATGCTAGATCTTGCTAGGCCTGTAAAATATTAGTATAGCGTTTCTAGCTATGCCTTCTTAATATTAGTATGATATATTTAGATCGTTCTTCTTAATATTAGCATGACGTATTGAGCTAGATTTTCTTAATATTAAATGCTGTATCTTTGCTAGACCTTTATAATATCAGAATGGCGTTTCTAGTTAGACTTCCTTAATATTAATAAGATATATGTAGCTGACCCTTCATAATATTGGGATGATGTATCCAGCTAGACCCTGTTAATATCAGAATGATGTATCTAACGAGGCCTTCTTAATATTTTGATGATATATCTACATAGGCCTTCTTAATATAATAACAAAGAGTCTAGCTAGGCCTTCATAATATTTAAATTATGTATCTAGCTAGGCCTTCATAATATTTAACTTATGTATCTAGCTTGTCCTTCATAATAATTAAACTGTGTATCTAGCTAGGTCTTCATAATATTTAAATTGTGTATCTAGCTAGGCCTTCATAATATTTAAATTATGTATCTAGCTAGGCCTTCTTAATACTAGGATGACGTATCTAACTTGGCCTTCTTAATATTCCGTTGATGTATCTGGCTTGGGTTTCTTAATATTTCGAAGATAAATCTAAGTAGGCCTTTTTAATATAACAATGATGTATCCAGATAAGCCTTCTATATATTACAAAGTTGTATCCAGTAAGGCCTGCTTAATATGTTGATGATGCATCTAGGTTGGCCCTCTTTATATTCGGATGATGTATCTAGCCAGGCCTTTTTAATATAACAATGATGTATCTAGTCAGGCCTTCATAATATTACGATGACGAATCTAGCCAGGCCGTCATAAAGTTAGCATGACGTATGTAATGAGGCTTTCACAATATTAGGATGACGTATTTAGCCATGCCTTCATAATATTAGTATGACGTCTTTAGCCATGCCTTCATAATATTAGATGACGTAACTAGCCAGGCCTTCATAAGATTATGATGACGTATGTAGCCAGACCTTCATAAAATTAGGATGCCATATTTAGCCAGGCCTTTATAATATTAGGATGACGTATGTAGCTAGGCACTCATAATATTATGATGATTTATGTAGCCAGGCCTTCATAATATTAGGATGACATATTTAGCCAGGCCTTCATAATATTAGGATGACGTATTTAGCCAGGCCTTTATAATATTAGGATGACGTATTTAGCCAGGCCTTCGTAATATTAGGATGATGTATCCGACTAAGCCTTATTAATATTGGGATGGTGTATCTAGCTGGGTCTTCAGAACATTAAGACGATTTTTCTAGGTAGGCTTTCTTAATATTACAATAATGTGTCTAGGTAGGTCCTCTATATACTAGGATGATGTATCTATCTAGGTCTTTTTAACATTAGAATGATGTATCTATCTAGGTCTTCTTAATATTAGAATGATGTATCTGTCTAGGTCTTCTTAATATTAGAATGATGTATCTGTCTAGGTCTTCTTAATATTAGGATGATGTATCTATCTAGGTCTTCTTAATATTAGAATGATGTATCTATCTAGGTCTTCTTAATATTAGAATGATGTATCTGTCTAGGTCTTCTTAATATTAGAATGATGTATCTGTCTAGATCTTCTTAATATTAGGATCATGTATATATGCACGCCTTCTTAATATTTCGATGATTTATCTTGGTCTGCCCACCCATGCTTACAAACATGTCAAACAATACTAGTCAGTTAAGACAAAAGCTGTATGAAGAAAATCCGTTAAACATACGTTCAATAAGATAGCATACATTGTATTGACAAAAGACCCAAACCTCATAGAGTCAACAAAATATTAGTTGATGCATTCACAATAATAGTAAGAGAGTAATAATATCATGAACCAATCGGAATTTCTCGTTCTTGATCATGATGGTACAATATGCAGGAAATATGTATCAGACTGAGTGGAGATTGCAATGAATATATATATATATATATATATATATATATATATATATATATATATATATATATATATATATATCTTGTTGATGTATTGCGTATGAGTATCTAGGTGGATTTTTTGTTTGGCTGTGCGATCATTAGTTAAAAGCAAACAAAGTCAGGCACATATAGATTAAGTAAACTGATAGTACATATTATTTGTACAGTGTACTCAAATATTGTCAGCATTTGTTTCTGTTGTATGCTGTCTTCGGTTTTTTGACTATGCACAACTTAAACGTAATCTCCCATGTATGTTATTATGCATAGAGCACAACATAGTATACTTTAGTATAAACGTAATCTCCCATGTATGTTATTATGCATAGAGAACAACATATTATACTTTCGTATATGACATTATACATACATATATATATATATATATATATATATATATATACATATATATATATATATATATATATATATATATATATATATATATATATATATATATATATATATATATATATATATATATATATATATATATATATATATATATATATATATATATATAATGAACCACTCATATGACGTAAGTAAATGTTCTTTAATGTCTGATCATTCGTAAATTGTTGAAACAATCCACGAATGCATAGCATAAAATGCCAGTAGTTAAAACGTGTATGTCTTTATGGATGCAGTTGTTCTTTGCGTTCACTTGTATATTGACTATTTGTAAATGCATTCTGTCAAATCCAGATGCAAACCATAAATATTCACTTGAAAAGTATTCATGAAGATATTGCTTGGGTCCTAACAAAGGATGGTAGTGACATAAATATTCACTTGAAAAGTATCCATGAAGATATTGCTTGGGTCCTAACAAAGGATGGTAGTGACATAAATATTCACTTGAAAAGTATCCATGAAGATATTGCTTTGGTCCTAACAAAGGATGGTAGTGACAGTGCGGAGATCATGAACTTGCTCCAGGTAAGCCGTGTCAATTTGTGATGTGACACAGCAACTGAAGCACCTGACTATCTTATTCTCCCATGTAGATAGATATAGAATCTATGATGGGATTTGGACTGATGCAATAAAATCACAGCCTAGGGTTATATTACTTGTCTCCCCACGAGGCTTGTCAGAGAACTATTTACTAGTGTTCACGTCGCAATGTTTACATGTGGCGCATGAATACAAATATGATAATGAGGGCTTTTGTGTGACCGTTGCGTCCAAAGTACACAGTTCATACGCGTGAGCAAAGAAAAATAACAACACAAAACGTCGCATAGTAATGAGGTATTATCACATTTAATATCTGGATGTTATATATAATTACCAATAAATAGTTATAATTTATTAGAAAGAAACTGTTTCCTGTCAAGCAGCAGAGAGGGTGAATCTGACAACGTGAAATAGAGGCGTCCTTTTGCCAAATGGAGCCTTAACGATTTTAGAGCTCTATTTGTAAAAGTAGGGGTTTCTCAAAAGCAAAAGGAAATGTAAGAAGAGGATAGATCGGAAAAACCATTACAGGCGACTTTTTCGGTAATCGAAAGCTTCCTCATAAATGCTTAATAGAAGCGTCCACGGGCAAACAGAATTTAAAAAAAAAACGACGCCATAGTCGTTGTCACCACCCCCGTTGCTGCTAACGGGTTAACCGAATTAGCTATAGATACGGTCTAATCCGACGCGATATCGTGTATGAGGATCGTGTATACTTATCGTGTTAAATCCGTGTGGGGTAGCTCGAGCACCACTAAAGAAATTTTGAAATCGATTATAATCCATATCGGAGCACCACGTTTGCCAAATATTTCGTAACGTATGAGTATCAACTCCGTTGAATACACACAATAAATCACAGTTATCTCTGATTACTTTTGGTATTTGTATGTAACGTTGGGTTACATATATCACGTCGGAGTTTTTATGTCTACATCGGGAAAATATTCTAGCTGGATTCTTATATTGGTCCAACATTACATCGTCGTACACAACAAGACTGTTAACGCATACATCTAAGTCTTCCACGGATGGCGCTTCTTCAATATCTGTTATAAACTCAATAACGCTTCCGCCGTAAGCTTCTGAAACGGTTTCATTATAATCTTTTAACACTTGATAGCAATGTTGATCATCTACGCTTGGGGCGACTAAATATAATTTATCCCAGGTGAGATATTTCATTATCATCGTGAGCAGCAATTGAGTTTTACCACTTCCGGAAGGTCCAATGATAATCACTCTGATAGAGTTTGGTAACATATCGTGATGTTTATTTGTTGGTGCTTCTTTAGCGCTGAGAAATCTATCACTTCCATTTGTTGATATAACATAAATATATTATGGATCTATATTGTGTAAAATGTACGAAGCGTACACCAACTATTGACCCAACGACTGTTACCACAAAAAATAACAGAGAAGCGGTCACCGGCAAGTGTGAAATATGCGGTACAAAAAAAATATCGATTTGTGAAAATGGAATCTCAAAGAGATTCATCTACGAATTTTCAAAAAAAGGAGGTGATATTGCCGCCAAGTTAGCTAAACTCCTAGGGTTACCATGGAGGAAGTATCCAGGTGAAAAACACCTTCCAGGGTATAGTTATTGTGGACCGGGAACGCGATTAGATATCAGACTTGAGAGTCATGACAATCCTAACCCGGGAGAAAATCCAATAAATGCAATTGATGAAGCATGTCGGATACATGATATTGCTTATAAAAGTAATGATTTACAACAGCGTCATCTCGCAGATGTGAAATTAATTCATGCGTTGAATTCTATCACTGGAAACACTAGTGTTTCATTCAAAAAAAAATTGGCTTCATGGTTGATAAAATCCGCCATGAAAGGTAAATTGATGTTAGGTGCGGATAATTAATAACAACATGGAATATATTTATTATTCTCCGAGAGGATACTGGAGAGGTAAAGCGGCAATCAGTAAACTCGCTAGCGCTGCAAAAGTAAAAATACTACAGCGGCGGTTTGGTTATCCAAACAGGCAATATGGCAAATTTATCTACCGCCGCCTAAACAAATTAACTACTCACATTTTCATGTTACAGTTCCTAATGAAGTTCATCAAGCTGATATACTATTTCTGCCGCATGATGGTGGTTACAAATACGCGTTAACCGTAGTTGATGTTGCGAGTCGATACAAACAAGCAGAGCCGCTAAGGACAAAATTATCCACTGAAGTGGCTTCTGCATTTGAAAAGATTTATCGAAGGGGTCCTCTGCGCTGGCCAAGTCTATTACAAGTTGATCCTGGAAAGGAATTTCAGGGTGTAGTGTTATCAACAATGAAACATCATAATGTCACCATTAGACGAGGACATACTGCACTACATCGCGATCAGGCAAATGTTGAACGATTTAATCGGACGCTTACTGAGACGTTATTTGGATATCAATTCGCGAAGGAATTTATTCAGGATAAACGATCATACATACATACATACATACATACATACATACATACATACATACATACATACATACATACATACATACATACATACAAACATACATACGTACATACATACATACATACATACATACATACATACATACATACATACATACATACATACATACATACATACATACATACATACATACATACATAGGACTATAAGTATGCTTATATATTCACTTACCTCACTTATGAGCCTTAAAAGATCCAACAGAATGATATTATAATTTCTAACACAAGCATACATACCTACCTACCTACCTACCTACCTACCTACCTACCTACCTACCTACCTACCTACATACATACATACATACATACATACATACATACATACATACATACATACCTACATAACTACCCATCTACCTACCTACCTACCTACCTACCTACCTACCTACCTACCTACCTACCTACCTACCTACCTACCTACCTACCTACATACATACATACATACATACATACATACATACATACATACATACATACATACATACATACATACATACATAACTACCCACCTACCTACCTACATACATACATATATACATACATAAATACATGGGTATATGGGTGGCAGTACAGTATGAAAACAAAGATAGATAGATAGATAGCTAGCTAGATAGATAGATAGATAGATAGATAGATAGATAGATAGATAGATAGATAGATAGATAGATAGATAGATAGATAGATAGATAGATAGATAGACAGACAGATAGATAGATAGAAAGATAGATAGATCGAGATGTATGTATGGATGGATGGGTGGTTTGCTGGCTTGGTGGCTGGCTGGCTTGTTGGATAGATAGATAGATAGATAGATAGATAGATAGATAGATAGATAGATAGATAGATAGATAGATAGATAGATAGATAGATAGATAGATATAGATAGAGAGGATTTATATTTTATATTTTATATACTTGAATGGTGTCTTTATTTCATCTTAGTTTCTTTAACATTTATTGTATAAGCCATAGTGTTTACCCAAGTCAACCAATTGAACAAGAAATTCTTATCTTAACTAATGTCATTTAAATTCTGGGTCAGTTATTTCGGTTTTGTGTTTGTACACGCCAAGCGCTTGCCATGGAAGGTCGACTAATAATAATAAAGCTTTTTGTCATGTGCTTGGATTTCTCTACAATGGCTGTTTCGCTTAGTACAAAGTAACATTACCTTGCTTGGCAACGTGAAACAAGTACTGTTAATGTACAGAATACACTAGTTAACTTGGAACACGGACATTGTACTATCACTATTTTAATGAAAATACAATACGCGCCTTGTTACCTGCCAATGTGTAGTTAATTATGATAGGTGAAGCTTTTGAAGCAGCTATCATTCGCAGTATTTACACTCATGAAAACCCTCGCCATCCACAGTAGTTACACCCACCATAAATTACATCAACAGTATTTACACTCACGAAAACCCTCCCAATAAAAAATACTTATACCCACCAACCATCAACAGTATTTACACTCATGAAAACCCTCCCCATCTATAGTATTTAGAGTCATGAAAACCAATCCCTTCCATAAGAATCTACACTCATCAAAACGTTTCCCATCACATTTTTTACAGAACCACTTACTCCGCATCTGTGGAGTTGATACCGACCATTTGGTCCTCATCTTCATTATATATACTCACCACTTATTTCAACATATACAATATTTAGTCAATGTTTCTCCCATCCACGGTATTGACACACACCAGTAATTCCAAATCAACATTATTTACACCTACCACTTTTCTCCCCATATGCATTATTTAAACCCATCAGTAACTCCCTAAACACAAGCGATCAATGCTTTGTGCAGTCTATATAATCATTAATTTCTCGAAGATGACACGATTCCTTTAGGCATTCAGGGGATTATGGTTGGTGGCGGCCCAGACAGTTAGTGCATATTGGTGTTTCCCTTTCACATTTATCCCTCTGGTTCCACCCACATTGCAGGCATGATTTGGTGTGCTAGCCCATGATGGACAATCAACTGTACTTCTAATCGTCACACAAATTCAAATAAATGACTTGAAAGTAAAATTTTCCATCACTTTTAATTTTTCAAAAAAAATCTTTAAGGTTCAATGACCTAGATGAAAATATAAATGACGTTCAAGTCCTTGAATTGAGGTGTTCATTTTTCAGTGCCTTTCAGTTACCTTTAATGAACGTGCGTACCCTGATGCCTTAGCAAGACTTTGAAACAAACTAAATGTGTAAATCTAATTGTGTTATTTCTTCACTAATTCTGAATAAAATTAAGGCTAATCGCTTTAATCACATTATTTTTTAAATTTATTTATTGCAATTAGGGTACAAAAGACAAATGTATAAACGTAGTACATTTCTCCGTTTTTACGTCATATGTGACGCTGGGGGATGTAGTATTTCTAGTACTATGTGACCCCATATGAACGATGCGAGGTATTTTTAGTACAATATTATTTCAAATGTGACGCTGCGATCTTTTTAGTACTAGGTTACATCACATGTAACGCTCTAGGGTTATTTTATTATTTGATTAGGGCATTTGTGACACTGCGGAAGTGATATTCAGAGCAACGTTAGCTCATCATTTATTTTTATTCCAGTCACTATTTCAGCAGGGTTTTTTGTGATCGCACGCATGCATACATACATACATGCATGCATGCATGCATGCATGCATGCATACATACATACATACATACATACATACATACATACATACATACATACATACATACATACATACATACATACATACATACATACATACATACATACATACTTTCATGCATGCATATTCATATTTGGGGTCCTGTACGTTGGATATATAAAATGAACTTATTCATCACTTAAAATGGTCAGGATTGTATAAAATCGTTTATGCATAGTATTATTGTTCGGTTCTCGGTGGTTTGCAAGATACGAAACCGTGTGACTTGCGATGGGGAGGCAGGTTTTAAGAAACAGCAAATAATTAAAAGTGGCGCTTTAAAGATTCTTATTTTTCGTAAAGTCAGACTTTTAAAGAAAAAGAATCTCACCGATTTTCCTCACTGATTAGACTTGCTATTTAAAAGAGACATTGTGTCTCGACATGGTTACAATAACGTTTAATTCCCTTTCTTATGGTGTATGATTGACTCCTAATTATGGGTTATAATGTATTCAGCTTGTCCTCACTTCACATATCCAGAAACTGGTAGCTCCGCTTGGTCATTTTCACTTCTGAACTTCAGAGGTTAATTGGCAAAAGGAGCAATTAACGCTTTTCTTACACGTTATATATTTGGTTATTCATAATTTCCCTTTAACAACGAGAGTACGAGTGTCGATAGAAGAGCGTAAGCTTCTAGAGGGGTATAGAAATACCTGAGGTCAGATAGATTTATTGGACTGGAGAAAGTCAACGAAATGTTGCATACTCAACACATTTTGTGTTTGATTGTGGATCGAACGGGTAGCCATTGAAGGTTATAGAGCTGGGGGTGGAGGAGGGTGAACTAATTTTTCCTTACACTAAGGATGATCCGAACAGCCGTGTTTGAAATTTTTGAAGTTTTTCTAGTAGATACTCAACAAACCAGACAGGACTTATTTACGATAGTCTAGTTTTAAAGTACTAAGGAACATACACGTGTTTTAATGGCATACGCGAAAGAAAATTGCGAAATTAGCTGATGCGTCTCGTTTCCAGATATGAAGATTTGTTCATTACACGGTGTAATTATTGAGAACTGTCGAGAGAGACTGGCAGGTGTCGTACTGATTGAATTTAATGTTGGTATTGTACCTCTCTCCACCTTGAATGGAAGCCTCGACTACAGTTGGTAGGTGTCGCGAATGACCTAAAGCGCTCGCCGTCAAAAATCACTGCCAAGTCGCCTCTGTCTATGTGGGTTAGAGTATCAGATTCAGTCAATAGCTTGACAATATCTTCACGTTGGTCGGTAGTTCTTTCTGGGGGGTTTCCCGGGTCGTTCCGCCACCATTAATACTGGCGGCCATGTATATTCAGCTCATAGTGTGCAGAAAAATTGCGTTAAACACTACTACTACTACTACTACTACTACTACTACTACTACAATGTAAATTGTTTTACTGTTTTGCGAATGGTTCAGATGAATGTCTATGATATAAAATTATTTGAAAGAAAGAACTATTCTGTTTTCGCAACTAAATCAGAATAAAAACAAATTTACATATTTGTTAATTGTTCAGACAACAGCCGATATGAGTATTTAAATGTATAGTGAAATATTCTCTTGTTGCGGCTCGAAGTAATGTGTGAATTCATTCCTGTATATTCTCGCACGGCAGAATGGCGCGGAGCCAAACGTTAAAGGTAGTTATGTACCTGCATAATCCTAGCAGACTACATTGACATATTTAGTTACACTTCAGTATGAGTGGTTAGTATTATAGCTGGGCTGTTTGGCGTCAATGGAAAATTATATTACGACCCATCCACCCCGGCGCTGTTTGGCGTCAAGTTTTTAAAAATCATTCTGGGGATGTTTGGTGTCAAAATGAATTTTACATGTGGACTAAGGGTGCTGTATAGCGTCAAGGGAAACTCGAATATAGGTTAGGTTTTGTATAATGACAATAGGGATGGACGTGGTGAGATGACGTGACGGTAACTGAACACAGTGACAGAACACATTTAATATATAACATACACTAGTATAAAGGGACAAACAGTTCACATTATTTGCTTTTTTAGGCAAAGAAAACAGATCTTTTCGAGATATATCAGTGGCCC
The DNA here is from genome assembly GCA_029339505.1 of Unio delphinus. Lineage (NCBI taxonomy): Eukaryota > Metazoa > Mollusca > Bivalvia > Unionida > Unionidae > Unio > Unio delphinus. The sequence continues at coordinate 2,435,911 of JAQISU010000001.1, read as the reverse complement.
GAGAAAGGGCCTTTGAGTTCTTCTTCTTCTCATTCTTCTTCTTCTTCTTCTTCTTCTTCTGGACTCCAGACACGATGTCCCCTCGCTCAATACCTTTCCTGAACCTTTATCCAGCTGTTGTTCATTCTATTAAATTCCTCTTTCTTCTTTAAATATTTTTGTTTATTTCTTTCTTTAGCCATATCTCTATCTTTACAAAAATTTACTTCTTCTTCCGGTACACTTCTCCTCGTGTCATCGGCTTTCTTTAGTTGGTCTAGCCCACAATTCACAAATGACCATTCTTTGAAATTCAATGATTTTGTAAACGCGTCTGACTTGGATCAAATTGTCAAGTGCCTGCTTCAAGGTTCCCAATCTTACGTATTTTGTTGTAATGAAACCTTTAACTTGTCTATTTCATCCAGTAACATACTTTCCAAGAAATCCCTGGCTCCTTTCAGGTTAGTCAGTTGATTTTGTCACAACGTCTTTGGTATCTGCATATCTCCATTCATATTCTAGCCTTTCCAATACATAGGCTACATACATAATCCAAATTGAATAGTGTCTGAGTTCGTTAATTAACTCGATGGCCATCTTGATGTATTCATTATTGACTGCCGAGAATAATGATGATGATGATGATGACGATGATTTAAATTATAGACGATGTATCTCATAAGGGCAAGTGCATCCCTTACACTCATTTCATATATTACATCCTATCCAGAAAGAAGGCGGGGAAAACAAACCACAAAATATAGTATCAAAAACAAAAAAATATCTACTATCAACACATAAGTAAACGAAAACAAGCCACAAAATCTACTAACCACCACAGAAGAGAATTTAAACACCTCATACGACTAACAACCCTGTAAGGGATTCCGTTGTGCTTTATTCCGTCAATCGGGATGCACATTGCTCGACCGCTTACCCGGAAGGTGTTGCAGCCACGTTAGTAAATGTCTTATTAGTACTTGTTGGTGTATCGAAAGCAGCCGTAGAAGTATTAGTTATTGTGCCGAAGGGTCAGCTAGTAGCAGCAGCAGTAGTAGAAGTAGTAGTAGTAGCAGTAGTAGTATAATTAGTTGGAAGGAGTGGATTAATCTCATTAGCGATAGAAGACGTGGGTCGACAGACAAAAAAGCAGAGTAATAGCCATCAATATAGATAGATAGTAGTAGTACTAGTAGTAGCATTAAAAGGAACGGGTGAATGAATCTCATTAGAGGTGGAATACATGGGTTGGGATACAAATAAGCAGAGGTAATAGCCATCAAGATAGATAGATAGATAGATAGATAGCCATCAAGATAGATAGATAGATAGATAGATAGATAGATAGATAGATAGATAGATAGATAGATAGATAGATAGATAGATAGATGAGAGGGTTGAGAATTTTATATTCAAACTTAGTTACTTGATTTCTGTCGTTATTTAATCTTATTGACTAACACTTATTATATCAGCCATATTGTGTAGTCGAGTCAACCATTTGAAAGAGATATTTATATTTCAACAAAAGTCATTTAAATTCTAAGTCAATTATTTCGATTATTTGACTGTACACGCCAAGCGGTTGCCATGCAGGGTCGCCTAATAACAAAAGAGCTTCTTGTTTTGTGCCTGATATTTCTCTGCAATGACTGGTTGGCTTAGATAGAGTAACACTGCCTTGATTGGCGACGTGAAACAAGTACTGATAATACACTAGTTAACTTGGAACACGGACATTTTACCGAATTTATAGAAATTCTGTAATTATCAGTATGTTCATTATTATTTATATAACTTCGTATATTTTATATACTGCTGCACAAGTTTATGCTTATATTATTCGTGTTGATAACAGCGTGAACTCCTATTGAGTCAATGCATGACAATGGAATAACGTTAATTCGTATCTAGGCTACTAAACGCCAAGAGAGCTTTGCTCTAAATAGCACATGTGTGTGTGTGTCTGTGTGTGAGTGTGTGTGTGTGTGTGTATGAGAGAGAGAGAGAGAGAGAGAGAGAGAGAGAGAGAGAGAGAGAGATCCACAGTAGTTACACCAAGCACATGTTACCATATCCATATATTTAATGACAGATAACTTATACCTAGGTCATGCAATGTTAAGAACGTTGTCCATTTTCAGTGAGCGCGATTTTAAAGAAAATACAATATGCACGTTGTTTACTGCGAATGTGTGGTCACTTATGAGAGATGAATCTTGTGTAGCAGCTATCATTCGCAATATTTACACTCTTGAAAACCCTCGCCATCCACAGTAGTTACACCCACCACAAATTACATCAACAGTATTTACACTCATGAAAGTCCTCCCCATCAACAGTAGTTACACCCACCACATATTACCATCAACAATATTTACACTCATGAAAACCTCCAATCAACAGTTGTTACACCAACCACATATTACCATCAAAAATATTTACACACATTAATCAAACGCTCCCCATCAAAAGTAGTTACATACCCCCCCCCCCACATATTCCTATAAACAGTATTTACACGCATGAAAATCCTTCCCGATCTACAGTATTTAGAGTCATGAAAACACATCACGTCCACAGTGTTAACACTCATCAAAATGCTCCTCATCACATTATTTACACCAAACGCATATAAACATCAACAGTGTTTGAACACATGAAAAACCCTTCCAATCAGATGTTTGTTCACTCATGAAAAACCCTCCCATGCACAGTATTTACACTCATGAAATCCCTCACCATCCATAGTAGTTACACCCACCTCAAGCAACCATCAACAGTATTTACAGTCTTGAAAACCCTCACCATCCACAGTAGTTACACGCACCTGTTTACCATCAAGTGAACATCATTTACGCTCATGTCATGAAAAACTTTTCCATCAACAGTATTTACATCCACTTCAATAAACCATCAACCGTATTTACACTCATGAAAATCTCCACATCCACAGTAGTTACACCCACTACATATTTCCATCAACAGTTTTTACACCCACCACTAACGTCCCCAATCAACAAAAATATTTACACCAACCACTTACTCCGCATCTGTGGTGTTGATACCGACCGTTTGATCCTCATCTGCATTATATATACTCACCACTTATTTCAACATATACAATATTTAGTCAATGTTTCTCCCCTCCACGGTATTGACACACACCAGTAACTCCAAATCAACAGTATTTACACCTACCACTTATCTCCCCATATGCATTATTTAAACCCATCAGTAACTCGCTAAATACAAACGCAGTGTTTTGTCCAGTCAATGTAATCATTAACTTCTCTAAGATGACATGATTAATTTAGGCATTCAGGGCATTGGGGTTAATTGGGAGCCCCTACAGTTAATGCAAATTAGGTGTTTACCTTTTACATTGATCCCGATGGTTCCACCCACATTGCTAGCATGATTTGGTGATTGCTAGCCCATGATGGACAATCAAACTGTACTTCCAATCGTCACACAAATTAAAATAAATGACTCGAAAGTAAAATTTGCAATTCAGTTTTAATTTTGAAAACAAAATCTTTAAAATTCAATGATCTAGATGGAAATATCAAAGACGTTCAAGTCCTTGAATTGAGGTGTTCATCTTTCAATGACTTTCAATGACCTTTAACGAACGTTCAAACCCTGACGAGTTAGCAAGACTTTGAAACAAAACTAAATGTGTAAATCTTATTTTGTGATTTCTTTACTAATTCTGAAGAAAATTAAGGCTGATCGATGTAATCTCATAATTATTTAAATTTATTTTTTGTAGTTTGGGTACAATAGAACTATGTATAAACGTAGGACATTTCTTCCTTTTTTATTCCATATGTGACGTTGGGGGTTAAGGTGGTATTTCTAGCTCCAGGTGATGCCATATGAACGCTGCAGGGTAGTTTTAGTACAAAAGGACGTCATATGAGACGCTGCTGTGATTTTAGTACTAGGTAGCATCGCATGTAACGCTGGAGGGTTATTTTTTGTATTTGGTTAGACCATATGTGACGCTGGGGAAGGTATTTTTTTTGCAGCGTTAGTATATTATTTATTTTTATTTCAGTCTCTAGTTCAGCAGTTGTTTCTCTGTGATCGCGCGCACACACACACACACACACAGAGATTCATATTTGGTGTCATGTGCGTTGGAAATATAAAATTAAGCTATTCATTACTTAAAATGGTCAGGATTGTACGAACACGTTTATGCATATTCTTACTGTTCGGTTCTCAGTGGTTTGCAAGATGCCAAACCACCGTCTGACCTGGGGTGGGGGAGGCAGATTTTAAGAAGCAGAAAATAATTAAGGTGGAGTTCTATAGTTACTTAATTTTCATAAAGTCAGATTTTTACAGAAAAAGAATTTTAACGGTTTTCCGCACTGATTATACTTGCTATATAAGAGACCTTGTGTCTTTGGTATGGTTACAACAACTTTTCATTCCCTTTCTTATGGTGTATGATTGACTCGTAATGTGGCTTATCGTGTATACAGCTTGCACTAACTTGGGATATGCACATTTCCAGAAACTATTAGCTGTGCTAGGTCATTTTATCCTCCTGAACTTAAGAGGTAAATTGTGAAAAAGAGCCGATAACGTTTTTTTTTACACGGTATATTTTGGTAATTCATGACTGCCTTTAAACAACGAGAATGCGAGTGTTGAATTAGAAGCGTAATCTTCTAGAGGGGTATACATATACCTGAGGTCAGATAGATTTATTGGACTTGAGGAAGTCAACGAAATATAGCATACTAAACAGATTTTGTGTTTGATTGAGGATCGAATGGGTAGCCATTGAACGTTGCAGAGATTGAGGTGGGGGAGGTGAACTAATTGTTCCGTACTCCAAAGATCCAAGCAACCTTGTTTTGAACTTTATGAAGTTTCTGTATCAGATACTCACACATATCAGACATAAGTGATTACGATGGTCTAGTTGTAAAAGTACTAAAAAACAGGTATGCGTTTTAATGGCATAAACGTAAGAAAATTGCGAACTCTGCTGATGCGTCTCAGCTAAAGATTTTCAGCTTTTTTCATTACACGTTGGTGGAATTATTGAGAACTGTTGAGAGTGACTTCTAGGTTTCGTACTGATTGAATGTAATGTTTTTATTGCTCCTCTCTATGACTTGAATGGTAGCCTCAACTTCAGTTGGTCAGCTAGATTTGTATATTTGAGTCTCATCAGTACAATTATTGCGACACCGGATTTTCATCAACGACCTTTGAGAGCGGCTGAGTGTATAAATGAAGAGAACTGAGCCTAGAACAGGGACTTTGATGTACTGAGCAGGATGTCATGATTTACCCCGACCCACTTGTAATTTGTACATGTATAAATTGTAATTTTGACTGACCACGTTTGATGTTACCAGTTACCTAAGATAGCTAATCCCCTTACGTAAGACGGTCTTTGGTTAGCCCGAGAACGGAAACGCGATTACGTCCTCACAACATCTCAAGGAGGTGTGAAGTTTATGATCACATCAAAAGGTAGATGGCCGACGCCTAGGTAGACTGTAACAATTTCTAGACCTACAGACAGACAGCTGGCTGATTGACAGTTCGAACGACTGACCGATCCAATCCAATCAGAATTCGATGAGGGTGGGCCTTGATTTGAACCTGAGATAATAACCTGATGTAGGTAAAGTTTTTCCTCGATCTCGAGAAAGAATTCGATCTAGTATGGACCAAAGGCCTTATAGCAAAATTAAATAATTATGGCATTACTGGACGAATGTTTAACTTTATCCAAGATTTTCTAACAAACCGCACAATAACAACTAGGGTAGGGGCAACTTACTCTGAGAAGCACTCCCTTGAAAACGGAACTCCACAAGGGAGTGTACTCAGCCTCACCCTTTTTAACATCATGATAAATGACCTAGATAAAAATATGGCAACTACCAAAGTAGAACTATCTCAATTTGCAGATGACGGTGGCCTATGGAGAGCAGGAAACCCCTCCAACCACAAAAACATCTCTGAAATCCAAAAAAGCCTTAACCAAATTGGAAACTGGGCAAATCAATGGGGATTTAAACTATCGCACCAAAAAAACGGTAGCTGTACTGTTCACCCCAAATAGAAAAAACATAAAATATCCCAAATTAACTATACAGGATAAGGAAATAAAATTTGTAAAAGTAAAAGTAGCAAAATTACTGGGTATGTACTATGACCAACATCTAACATGGGAATACCACATAGATGACTTAGTCAAAAGATGTAGCCGGGACCTAAACTTAATTCAAAGCCTTAAAGGCACACAGTGGGTTGCTGACCAGGAAACATCAATAAAATTATATAGAGCCCTAATAAGATCTAAAATAGACTATGGATGCCAAATATACTCATCGGCTTCCAAAACACAACTCAAAAAACTGGATCAAATACAACGAAAGGCACTAGTAAAGAGCACCGGAGCTCTAAACCCAACCTCGACAGCCGAACTGCATGTGATAACTGGAGAATTGCCCCTACATCTCAGACGGCAAGAACTCATTTTAAAGTATGCAGCGCGGCTGTCCACCCACCCCAAAACACACCCCACACTCCTGGCCATAAATAAAACCAACATCCCATTTAGAAAAGGCTTAAAACAAAAACTGCCCATGGGAAAGCAAGTCCATCTATTAAAATCAATATTACCAGTGGAATTATTCCCATTAGAACATAACGTAGTGTACGAACACGAACCTTGGAACAACGTACAATCTAAAGTCAACACCTCCCTCACTAAAAAAGGCAACAAACAAAATCAAGAAATCAACCTCAAAATAGAAGCCTTAGAAATTATAAACTCGCTGTACCAACAATATACTAAAATATACACGGATGGATCCAAAATTACTAATCCATACAAAACAGTTGCAGCAATGGTCATACCAGAGCATAAAGTACAAATAGGCAGACGGCTCCCAGACTACTGCTCTATTTACACAGCTGAATTCTGGGCCATCTTAAAATCATTGCAGTAGATTGAAGAGTTCAAACCCAATAAGACAGTGATTATAAGTGACTCGCTCAGCGTCCTATCTTCAATTCAAACAAACACCACTAAATGTAGGGAAGATTTTCTCAATCAAATAAACGCCAAACTGAAACAACTAAATAACGAAAATATTATTGTAGAATGTATGTGGATACCATCCCACATTGAAATAAAAGGCAACGAAATGGCCGACAAACTAGCCAAAGAAAAACTAAGCGAACCAAATTTCGAGCCACTACAATATAGTACATCAGAACTATACAGTTTAATAAATACTCAAATAGATAAAAAATGGCAAAATGATTGGGATACTAGTACAATAGGGAGAGTGTTGTACACTACTGTTAAGGATGTAAATAGGAATATAAAACCACCCAAGGGCTTACCTATAGAACAAACCACCATAAATAGAATAACTATAGGTAAAACCAGGCTGGCAAACAGCATAGGAAAACACATAGGACCCTTTCCACATAATATAAACTGCTACAATTGTAACACCCCTGAAGATCTCCATCATATCTTCAACAATTGTACTAAAACCAAACAAGAAAGGGACAAATTCAGATCAAAACAGCTAGAAATCAAAGCCCCCTATACATACCCAGAGATTTTACAAAAAACAAACCCAAACTTAGCAGGGACGTATAAAAATGTGATAGAATATCTAAAAAACATAGAAAAAATAGATAAAATATAAACACCATAACCACAAAAAAATCCCTGAAATGGACAGGAAGTGTAGGCCCCTAAAACAAATTATCAAGTAACCTCTTAAGGACAGGTGAGCTAAGCAACGGTTCGGACCATGGTGCGGTTATCTGGGCGCAACTATGGACAACCTTTGACGTGTCGCTTAACGGCCCAGGATATTTCCTGCAGAGGCCCATATGTTGTCGCTTGGTCACCAAACCTCTCGGACCGGACCGGGGGGCGGTTTTCTGGGTGTGACAGTGAAAAACCCTTGACGTGTCGCTTAACGGCCCAGGATATTTCCTGCAAGGACCCACTAGTCATCATCTAGTTAACCAAACCACATACCTGACCTCAAATGAGGAAAACATTAGGAAACAAAATAAGCCACACTAACCTGAATTCAAAAAAAACATCATAATAATGGTCATAAATAGGTACACTAGAAACAACAACCAAACAAAAGTTGAATGATAGGATGCCATCAAAAACAACACAAAAGTAGGCAGTAAGAACAGACCACACAAATCCAAAAGTAACACCCTACTAACCACTTTCTGCCTCTACTCTTATACTTCTAAACTTCTCCTAGCAATTCGAATAAGTATACAGTGCAAATCTACACATTATATAAAAACTAGGATAATTTAAGTAGCACAAAGCGGTGAACCGAGACCGGTGCACATAAACTAGACAGGAAAATAGGATAGGACCCCAAATTAGATATATAAGGTAGTCTAAAACACCCAAAGACTATCAGGCCCAGCGACACAAGGTCGCAAACAAAACTAAAAAATAGAAAGTAATTACGATAAGACCCTAAATCTAGAACATATAAGGTAGTCACAAATCCAAGACTATCAGGCCCAGCGACACAAGGTCGCAAACAAAACTAAAATAGAGAGAAAGTAATTACGATAAGGCCCTAAAATCTAGAACATATAAGGTAGTCACAAGTCCAAGACTATCAGGCCCAGCGGCACAAGGCTGCAACTATAACCAAACGTAGAAAAATTAAGTCACAAATAGGGCCCCAAATAGCGAATATATGGTGACCCAAGACCAAGGTCATCAGACACCGCAACACAATGTTGCACCGAACAAATTAGAATCAACAACTCAAATAAATATCACACAAAACACTAATTTTCCAAGAACATCACAAAAAGCACTGTATACTCATAAATAACTTAGACAAATAGCACAGAGTGTATAAATAGGGGTTAGACTCAGAAAAGCAGCCTTCCACGTCTGGCCCTTCGCCTCGCCCAATACCTACTCCGCCTGCTGCAACAACTACACGTGCCTAGCACGTCCATTAATAACCAATAACAACGGATGGCATAAATATGAGTGTGTGCTGGAACTATTCCCACTCATATAGTAAGGCCTTAAGCAGCAGAAGGGGCGAATCAGACAACATTTTTAGACAAGTTTTCACTGAAATCACGCTTAAAATCAATGAAACCAATGACATCAGACCCAAAAGTCAATGACATCAGGTCCCAAATATGTGTGTGTTTCATGGATTAGGTCCAAAAAAAAAATATGAAAAAATCAATGAAATTAATGAAATCAAAAACTTTTCAACTATTACATTTTTTGGGAAAAAGGGACTACAACATCGTTGTCACTCACCCTCTCTGCTGCTATGGGTTAACCGAATATTTGATCCAGTCCGATACGATATCGTGTTCCAGACATTGTCTGGGGGGGACGAAAATCACTACGATTTCACAAATAGACTAATTTGTAAAACCTCCTCTTGTAAATCAATCAGATTATTAGACTGGTCAGTGAGTTTGAAATTAATTCTGGTTAATGAATTATTATGACATCGCATATAGACTGGATTCACCGGGGACTCAATTATTAAAAACCCTGGAGGAGCTGTTGGTGCAAATGAATACAAAATATATCCTTGCTGAGCTTGATTTGATCGTTCTAAATTTATTTGATAGCTTCCTTCGATCACATCACATACTAAATTGAGCGCAATCACCGTTGAAATATTCACATTGAACGGAGCAATATGCCTGCCACCACCATCTGGGTCATTATTATGTTTGAGGATAGTTGTTTGTGGTTGTGATGGTGTTTTTTTCCACGTATCATGGATTTTTTTGAAACCTTCATCGATGGCATCATCGAGAGATTTTTATAGTTCTGAGATATTATATCCTGGAAGTTTGAATGTTGGAATATCTCCTATGCGGATCCTATATCTATTGCAAATAAATCTCTTGTTTTAGGACTACTGTCACCTAATACTTCTTGAATAATTTGTGAATGAAATGTTTCCATGTCATTGATGATTTTGTTACATGTTTCTACGACACTGATAAATTCATCTCGGGTGAGAGTGCCGGATCTAAGAGATATAAACAACAACGAAATATCGTTATTGAAAGCTGTGAAATTTTCAGTGATTTTATCCCGGTTAGCAAGATGATGAATAAGTCGTACTCTTTCATCATATTCTACTCTAATGAAAAAATATGACTTATCATAATCTTTATAACTCCTTACTGGATTATCAGATTTTGTCCTGTCTGTGATATAATCAGTTTTTTGTGGTTCTGGTAATTTAACGGTTTTTCCTCCGGGTGGTAATTCAGGCCATCCTAGTACGGTTCTAATAGAACTCTGATAGATATCTACGACGTATCCTTCTGTGCTTATTTCAATGGCAGATGATAGTGTCGGCACATGAACTGTTATAGCTATTTTTGATTCTTTTCCAGTAATCGATTTTATTCTACGCGCGAATTCATCATTGATTTGTTCAATTTGATATGATCCGGTTGGTATGGAAACAACGTTCCAGTCTGGGGTACCGTCGGGTTTATTCTTATTTGCAAATACCAGTGAATTATTCGGTTGTTGACCACCAAATGGTTTTGACCTAATATTTGGCCAACTGTGGTATACTCGTAATTTTGCTAGCGCGATTTCCTTCACTGGGACCGGAGAGGGGAAATTCACACTGAATTCTGGATTCGTTGAGGTTATTGAGATCATGCTTGTTTGTACTGGGTTTGTGTTCTCCACTATTTGTTGAAGTAATTCCATCTGTGTTGTCATTGTTATTATATTCATGATGTATTTCTAATTTTGACATCGCAGAATCATATATATCTACCATCGCTGAAAACTCACTCTCTGATATAATTGTATCATCGAGAGATGACGATATCAATGAGGATAATTGCGAGTATGCAGTAGACACAACATGAAATTGAATTATGTAGTCTTGTAGTTTCCGTTGGCTGCATGAGGATATTTTTTTTGTGATTATTGAAATTATTCCAGCGATTGTTGTTGCCGCAGAAATGCAAATTGGAACAGCTATCGGAGCCATCATTGTCACTGAAGACAGTATAATACCAGCTCCGGTGATTACACCACTCACAGCGTACACAGTAACATCAATTGCGGTAATTCTCCTGCGATATTTTTTAATTTTCAATTCATACTCCTCAGACAAGGTTTTGAGTCTAGTTTGATACTCTCTGACCTGATCATAGCGATATTGCGATGATGAAATCATTTTTTATTTTAAATATGCTAGCGTTTTCAATTACGATTTACTTAAATTCGCTACGAATTCCACATACCACGTTGTTGAGACCCTAACCAAATGATTATCAGTAGATGTGATTGTGAACTTTTCAGTTGTATTCTTGTCGATGATCGTTGAAATCGTATTATTGACCCCAGATGAACTGGACGATGAAATATCAAATTGAGACGATGGTGTTACTAGTGTTAATCGATAAATACCCTTGACGGTTGCAGTGATATCTAATGTGTTGTTTGTAGGTGTCCACTCAAATGATCCGTGTTGGATTGTGTATACTAAGTTGTTGGTTTTCTCATGAGGAATTTTTGTTTTTCCAATGGCTGTTATCACCCTCGAAAGATCACCTTTGATGCCTTCGATGGAAGTTTTCGTCTCATCAATGGATTTTTTAATATCAGGGAGTTTTAGTTCAATTTTATCTAACGGGGTTCCAATAAATGTATCAATGGCGTCGGTTGTTGTTTTTGTTGCTTCGTTGATAACCTTTTGATCATCAACAAACGTTTTAATTTCAGCGATAGATGGTGTAACTACAATTGGGGAACCAAAGAACTTATGAACGACATTTCTACGGAAACTATTGTAGTTTCTTAAATGATCTTCAAATTCTTTATCGTGGTTTGTAAATCGATCTGTAATCGTCGAAAAAAGTACACCCGGTTTGAGTTTACCCTGATCGGAAAATAGCGCAACGGTGTTCTCGATTGCGTTTTGTTGTTTAACCAAAATATCATCCAGAGAAATATTACTGGTTTTCAATTTACCCTGATCGGAAAATAGCGCAACGGTGTTCTCGATTGCGTTTTGTTGTTTAACCAAAATATCATCCAGAGAAATATTACTGGATTTCAATTTACCCTGTTTGTCTTGAAATACAACTATTTCATTCGGGTCAACACTTGTTAAGTTCAACGTCTCAGCGATTTCATCTTTAATTTTTTTTTGTATATCCTTGATAGAATCAGAGGTTGCAGTGTCATCGGGTTTGGGTTTCAGAGGTCTTCCCCAAATATCAATCATGATATTTTATATATCTCTCTCTAAAAAGCGATTACTAGTGTAGTCATTTACGACAATATGTGGTGGTTTTCCCCTTGGGTTACCCAAGGAGTTAGAAATAGCGTCAAGGACATTTAATACTTCACTGCCGCATATTGGTGGGTCATTGATTTGTTGTGTTGGTAGCGTAGAATACCAAGTCTTCATTGGAAGGGTTTTTATATACCGCATAAACTCTTTTGGTGGGGCTAATCCATATGAATCAAAATAGACAATCCCACGTGGATCAATAGCGTATGCAACCCAGTGAGTTCCAGGTCCGGTGCTGTTATCGAGATTAATAATACCTGTTTCAGTTTTGTTTGGTTGATGTGGTAATTGATCTTTCATAAAAACACCTCTGAAATTTTTAATCGCTAGTTTTTTAGCAGCATCCATTAAATCAAAATTGGACATTGGAACCATCGAAGATTTGGGAACCATAGGTTCGGAAATTGAAGATTTCTGAATTAATAAACCGTTCCTGGTAGTCTCAGGCCTGATCCGTGAACGGATCTTCCGCTGTACCACGAATACGGGGTTCCTGGTAGTCTTAGACCCTTTCCGCTGTACCACGAATACGGGGTTCCTGGTAGTCTTAGACCCAATCCTTGAACGGATCGTCTCTTTTTTTTATATCCTTGTCCAGCTGCCTTCTTTAGTGCCATTCCTGCTGCAGTACCAACGGCTCCTAACGCCGCTGCTTTAGCCACCGCTGGGGCTGCTGCTGCAATCAATGCTGGTATTGCAGCTAACAATGGAAATATACCACCCGTTTTCATCATATTTTTAATAGCAGCCGCAGAGAGAGTAATCTGAACTCCCTTTTCATCCTTGAAAGCATCATTGAAATGTTTCACCTGACGAGTTGTCAGCGATAATTTATTTTCACCACCAGTCATTTGATTAGGTTTCAACGTGATTGTGGTTCCACATTTTTTAGCCGATTCTGATTGCAATTTTTTGATTTGACCAGGAGTTAACGTAACACTAATAACACTATATGACATTATATATAATTGATTGATTCTAATTCAATGAAAAATCGAGAAAAATCGTTCAAAGATTTTCTACTGGGGCATCTACCACTCTCATTCTTTCACCAACACCTTCGAGTAGCATTGATTTATCACTGAGAATGACAGCAACCGCTCTATAATCAGCAATAGCACCACGAGTCACATTAGCTCTAAAGTGTATATCAACAACTGACTGTCTTGTCAAATCGAGATGTTCCAGTGAGAAGTAGTAGATCGGATACAGATTTTTAAAATCAAATTGTGATATTTGCAAACCAGTATCCACATTTTGATCGCGTGCCATAAATGACAACAGACGATGATAAACTCGTGCAATATGATTTTCTGTGTAATTAAGTTGTATATCCTCAGATGGTTCCTGCTGGCCGTTTATTCTCAGTGAGACGTCTTTCACACCTAATTGATCAAATATCATATGACTGAAGATTTGATTGCCAACTCGTGTGTTATCTTGGAACGCAATAAATATATGACGTGGCGCAGAAACGCCTTGTTTTGATGCTAGGTTCCAAGTGAATAACCCGTTGATATTTGATTGCTTCACATCTGTACTCACGGTTAGCCAACTCAACAACGACTTTCCTCCTTGGTCCATAAATGATAGTAGTCGTTGTTCTGCGGTGATTGCTGGAGTCAACACTGGCATCCACAATGATATTTTTGTTAAATTGACTTTACCGGCATCATCATTTACATGTGCTGCAGCTGGGTTTGCTGGAATCCTCCAAATTGCGTCGTTATCATCACTCTTTCGTACAAGCGATACTGTATGCTTCGCCCCGTAGATAACTTTTCTGACGTTTCTACAGAATCCAAATATGTGATGCAGTGGAATCGCACATGAAAATGGTCTACGCCCTACTCCCAACATTGCGTTTCGTGTTGCAGCTCCTAGATTGAAATTAGGATCGTTGTTTATAATCATATTTTCAACATCAGCATTAGCTGTATCAGCATTATTTCTTGGTCGTCTTACAACAAATGGATTTCCACCAGCGGTATTCTTACCATCTTTTGCAAACATCATAGAGGGTCCTGCTGATCTTGTATAATCATCAGAATATCTCGCTAACCCTATGATTGTTGTAGCCACATCAACATCACGATCTATGGACTCAATTTCTTTTCCATCAATGAGATATCTAACACTCTCAAATAGCGCCATAATACCATTATTGACAAAACCGACTTGAGTACCAGCTGGATACGGTGCTGGTACAGCAGTAGTATCAGCAGCTGTTACAATTTCTCCTTCTACTTCAATAAATGCTTCACAGGGCAAAAAGTATTTACTGGTATCATGGACTTGAAGATCAATTCTTGCTCGACTATTTGAGTCTATGGCATGATAGGCGTAATATTGATAATCGCGTACAGAATCATCCTTGCCAACTGGGGCGTCTATATCAAACGCCGGATCATGTGACTTTTTGAACATTTTATTCTATTTATCAGAGTCTAAATAGTGAAATCGTAAACGATTTTTCCATTTTCATCGACGTAGTTTTTTAAGGCCACTTCCCGCTATCATGTTTGCAATATTGCTTTGGTCTCCTTGATTTACCATCGACGCTAATTTTTCATCTACTGCGTTATTTATTATTTTACTAACACTTGCAGGAATTTCTTCTGTAGACGGTAACGGTTTCTTTTTTCGCCCCACTAATGATGTTATTTTATCCTTCGCAGTTGAAAACGCTTTCCCGGCAAGATTTCCAACAGTACTAATACCCTTATCACGAATAACATCAATGGCTTTCATTGATAACTGTTTAGCTAACGGCATCACTTTTGGGGCCATTCTTGAAAAGAATCCTAAAATGGTATTGCCGAGGCCATCTCCGTAGTATGCCTTATAAACTGGAAACCGTGAATTAACTACATAGACGGGGGTTGGTTTATCATGATTGTAATGGATGATCATTATTATAAAAACAATAGTGTTTTCAATTGTTATTTAATCGCTATGATACCCATTTGCTAACTCGTCAATGAAATCTCGATAGGTTTTGATATCCATGATACCGCCGGCAAATAACCGTCTACAGATATCAGCTGCTTCATTAATTATTTCTGGAGAGTTATTTCCAGCTCGGAACCCTCCTACAAGAACATCTAATCGTGATATATCATTGATAACACTATCAGGACAAATGTTTCCAATCCTTGGATTTCCTAATCCACTTCCGCTATAGCCAGCTGCTTCATCTAGTTTGTCTGTATCCGTGGTTTGTAAATAATCAAGAATATCATCATCATCATCATCAGGTGGTAGTTGTTTTTTTTTGTCTCCGTGTTGGGGTTTGACGTCGTTCTTCTAAATCATCATCATCATCAGGTGGTAGTTGTTGTTTTTTTTGTCTTCTTGTTTGTCTCCGTGTTGGTGTTTGACGTCGTTCTTCTATTTCTCGTTGTCGCTCTTCTATTTGTTCTCTTTTATAATTACTAATCCCCCTTTGAAATTCCTTGTATCCTATCTCATCCTTATTCAAACGACCAATCCCTTTATTTAGTTTATACAAATTATCGAACCAATCATTACTTGATATTCTATCATTTTTATACTCGTCCTTTAAAAAATCTTTTTTTGAATTATAGCTTTGAGCAGCAAAATTACCAAAGGCTTGATAATCCTTTGATTTCAATAAACTAGGTTTTTTTATTACTATTTTAGCATGATCAGTAAATTTATTCAACAGAGAAACAGTCGTTTTTTTCGGATCAGTTTGTTCAGTTTGTTCAGTTTTCGCTGCTATTTTTTCGAGTACAGAAATAAGACCCTCTTCCTTTCTCTTACCGTCAGGATCATCTCCCAGTATAGCACGCTCTACCCCGTACGTTGCTGTGGTTACTGGTTTAAACAATTCTTCAGACCCCAGAGCAAAATCAGTTTGTAAACTCTGTCGTTGTTGCAGTTTATTCCGTACAGAGTCACGAATTGGTACAAATCTCCTGATTGCATCTAGTCGCTCACGAGCCAGTCGGGTTGTTAATGCTTCATTGACCATTATTTGAAATCAGAAACCATTTTTCAATTGTAAAACAATTTCTCCACTTTTTTGACATGTCAGATGATTTTTTAACACAGTCATGGAAGCGTTATTTCATCGTGAGACACCTTCTATCAGTGATGTTGAAAGTATCAAAATTGTATATAAATAAAATAATACTGATAGTTTCAACATTCTAGTTTTGACCAATCTGACACATCCTCCATCGATTTTTGACATCTCCCTTGAGGGTCGGCTAAAAAAAATGAGGGTCGGAATGATAAATGGTCGGGCAATCAAAAAATGATAATGGTCGGGCAATCAATGGTCGGGCAATCAAAATTGTTCATTTTCTTGAATTAATGCTCGTAGGTTTCTAATTTTAGAGTTGACTTCTTTTTTCAATTCGTATTCGTTACCTAATTCTTTTCGTATTCCCTCTACGATAGTATACAACGGGACGAACACACTGATGTCACTGGAAAATGAAAGAGAGTCTTTAATAGAATTCTGAATTTTTTTGATGAGTGCATATTTCTTGGGTAGCATATATTTATTGTTGTTAACCCCGTATTCTATATCCTGAAAATCAGACACAATTTGGTCAGGATTTAATCCATCTGATAGTTTGATATCCTGATTTTTCAATTTTGCTATTTCAACTATGATGCTATTCATGTTTTCAGAATTCATTATTCTATAAGTATGACATATCTCTAATTGGAAATTATGACGCATTAGACATAACTAAATTGAACTTTTTGTCCCGTCTTTTTTGAAATAGCCGTTTTGGTTATCCCCTCTGCAACGAATCGTACTGAAGTTCTACAAATATTGAAATACTTGCCGGCTTCATATAATGATTGAAATATTTTCTCTTCGTTAGTTGTTGTATTCAAAGATTTCACTGGTCTCGCTTTATTTGAACAAGTGCCATTCCTTCCTCGTTTGATATTCTCACCTTGTGTGATAGCTTGCAGATTGGATAAAGAATTGTTCCTTGGATTAGAATCAATGTGATCAATAATAAAACCATCTTTGATCAATCCATTAAAACATTCAAATACGAAACGATGATTGCGAAATGTCTTCCTTCCAACATTAAACACCAAATACCCCATACCATTATCCCACCCAATTGGGTTCTTCAGTCTACAGTTTCTGACAGTACCATCACTAGATGCTTCGTAATTTTTAATCACTGGGTGTAGTCTGAATTCTTGGGTCATTATATACTACACTATTGTCTAATTCAATGACTGACCCATTTTGCAGTGATTGATTATACATAAATCTTTCATTTAGACACCTGTTTTATATATAGCATGAAAGAGTTCAAGAGATTGACTTCGAAAAATGCTAAATTCAATGCTGATAGAGAGTTCAAGAGATTATTGAAAATCAATCCTAGATTTAATCTCGATAGACCCAAAAAACGTGTAGTAAACAGAAACAAATGTCAAAGAGACGGAAACATGAAAGAGTTTAAGAGATTATTAAAAATCAATCCTAGATTTAATCTCGATAGACCCAAAAAACGTCCAATAGACGGAAACAAACGTAACAAACGTCCAAGAGACGGAAACATGAAAGAGTTTAAGAGATTATTGAAAATCAATCCTAGATTTAATCTCGATAGACCCAAAAAGCGTAACAAACGTCCAAGAGACGGAAACATGAAAGAGTTTAAGAGATTATTGAAAATCAATCCTAGATTTAATCTCGATAGACCCAAAAAGCGTAACAAACGCCCAATAGACGGAAACATGAGATCATCATGGAAGGATGCTCAATTCAATCTTGATATAGTTTCTAATACACCCAAGAATAAAATTCTTGATAAACCCATCAGAGACTGTTTTAATGAATTCAAGCGTGATGGAGCATCTTATTGTTGGTCAACATTTCGAATTGATGGTGTTGTTGACGCTACCATGAATGATGAAAAGGCAGCAGTGATCATTTCACGTATTGGGGAAAAAAGTCATTTTTTCCGAATCAAATTCGTTATCCGTGAAGATGGCAAATGGATTATTAAGGATAAATTTGAACCCATTCTCAGGGGCAAAAAAACTGTCACCGTGAATCAGGATTCAAAACCGGGAATTTTGACCGGAATTGATAAACCCTACTACGAAAGGTCTTATCCTGTCACAGCAGTTGTTTACGGGATCTATCCGCTCAATGAAAAACCTGATATTTCAAAACTAGCACCCATGAAATATTCGACAGGGCTCAATTGTGTAGCAGAACGAATAATAGAACACTTCACAAAGGCATCCCGGGGAAATAAACTCACTGATCTAAGACGAAAAAAAATAACCGAGTGGGAGTTCACGGTAAAAGAGCATGGAGCAACAATTCAGGATATAACTAAATTAGAAAAATCATTAAGATTTCCAATATCGGTAAGAACAATCACCGGAGAAGTATTATACGAATCGAAATATAAATCACAGGGGGTTCCCATTGAAATTATTGATCATAACGAACACGCGTGGTCATCTGCAGTAACAATATTTCCACGGGATAGAACCGTAAAATATCTATCCCCAGCAGGGTTGGGACCTGAAGAATGTTTTACCGAGCAGAAATTATTTGATGCTATTTACCATTTGAGTAAAAACGATCCTGTGTCAGCGTGGCTATTTCATAGTAATTCAGACGAAGAATGCAGATTTGATCAGTTTGTAAGACCCAACGGAGAATTATACCGTACTGAAGAACTGCAGAATCAAATGAAACAACTAGCTAGTGAGTTTTCTGAGGACGGAGAAGAAGACGATCAATTATTAGCAAACTGTTTCACAGTACCATCCATTGCAGCGCATTTTGCTAGAAAGAAAAACGCGTGGAAACCAACACGAAGTGAGTTTTTATCAGATGTCAAATTGTCCTGTCTTGAATACAGCCACGGCGGATTATGGAACACAAAATACACCGCTGATACAGTTATTTCCGTTGATATGATTGCGTGTTATCCAGGAAGTTTTCTTGGGTATGGAGAATGCGAGAAATATTTCAAACGATTTGGACACCCTACACACGAAATGACCCGTGTTGCTATTAATGGACCACTTCCTGATTTTGATTTAACCGGATTCGCTTGTGTGGTATCATTTGAAATGGCTGAAGGACTTCATCCGTGTAGTTATCTTTGGATTGGTAAACACATGTCTGAAAAACACTGGATGCCAATAGTGCTATTGAGATATATGCTTGATTGTAAGATGTTAAAATCATTAATTGTCAGTGAAGCAATTATATCCTATAGGGCACAGAAATCAGTCTGGTTACCACAACCTGATCTAGAAAAAATAATTAGCGAAGAGCGAAAACTGTTTCCTGATTTTAATGAACAACAAATCATGGATTGGTCCAGACAGTTATTTGAAATCAGAAACAATGAAGCAAAAAATCTTGGACGAAGAATAATCGGTAAATTTACCCAAGGTGGCAAAGATGATAATACGAAATATTCTTCACGATTGATTATAGACAACGCTGAATACGATTTTGTAATGGCGGATTTAACGAATAAGGGCCTATATGTCAATCGTAAGGACGCATTTATGTCCGATGGAACCAAATTGGGTACAATTGTTACCTACAATGATGGATACCATCCGCAGTACACACACTTAAGAGCTTCTATGCTCGGTTATGCTTCTATCAATCTGTTTTCAATGATCAATAGATTTCCTACCACCGCAGTTAGAGTTGCTACTGATTCATTTTACATAAATAGCAAAATGGCTGATTTTAAGGCTACTGGCAACGAGAAATGGGGATCATGGAGAATTAAGAAAGAAATGATTCATGATTATATTCCATCAGCAGATGTTACCATTGAAAATAATTATTTAGAAAGCAATCAGTGTTCAGAATTTTCTAGTGCACCACCGATTTCTGATCCAATATGCCTGTATAAAACAGTTTATTTAAACGGCTGTGGTGGGTCAGGAAAAACAACCCGGGCAATTGAGTTATTTCGTCGTGGAAACGCTAGCGTTTCTAACATGATTGTGCTAACACCAACTCATAGACTTGCAAGAGAAATGATACAGAGAGGGGTAAATGCTTGCACTTATCACAGCTTTTTCCGATGGAAGGGAGATAAATGGACTCCTGAGCGCATGGGAGAGAAATTTATTCCTGAAATTATCATTTGGGATGAAATAGACACAGTGTCAGAAGATGTCTTAAAAATATTTCTTGAGTGGTTGTTATTGAAGAATACAAAAGTCGTCATGTGCGGTGATCACGGGCAACCACCACCATTTGTCGGTGCATCTCCCCATGAATGGCTAAAGGGTTTTGTAGACTATTATGAAGAAATTGATACCGATCATAGATCACTTGATCATGAATTAAAAGAATTGAAGAAACTAATTAGATTACAACCGGATAGAATCCAGTGTGAAATAGCCCGTGAAATAATTTCGGAAACTCCCTTGAATGAGTTTTGGGAAGCGTGGAGACCAAATGATTTAATCATTGCAAGTAGAAAAATAGTCAGGGACACACTTCAGATGAAGTTATTTGAATTGCATAAACAAAAATTTGCAACACTTCCAGTGCCTCTTTGTTATAGGCCATCGGATACGCGAAAACAGAACATCGAAGTTGATATTCCAGGACAAAGTGAAAAGCAGAATTTAGTATTAAATGATATTGTGCTGGTTGATATCAATGTTGTTGAAGATGCATTGCGTGCCAATAAATCCCCGTGGACGCTAGGTTATGCAGCGACGATACACTCTTCACAGGGATTGACTATATCGGATACAACTCTTTGGATGGTAGATAATCGCATAGAATGGTCGAATTTAGTCTATCTCGCAGTGTCTAGAGTACGAAAAATAAATCAACTTCGAAGAATTGTCTTCGATGATGAAATCATTGGTGGCGATGATGAAATCATTGGTGATGATAATGACACCACAATAGATGATATTATTGATAAAAAACTCTCCGGTTACAAACAACAGGACAAAAAAAAAACAACGAGAATTTGATATTGATGCTGAATTAATAATCACTTTGAAGAAACAACAGAATAATCACTGCGCAAGTTGCAATTGTATAATGCGTTGGCAGTATTCGGATAAGGATCCTCGCCAATTCACCGTAGACAGAAAAAATAACAATCTCGGTCATGTCAGAAATAATGTGATGTTGACTTGTCTTGAGTGCAATAGACGCAAAGGTGCTAGTTAAGACCATGGGGTGGCAATTGAGTATCGTCAGGAATTACTTGTAATTGTTGTCTAGTAAACCCACGCTGAGGGGCAGTTGAATCCAGTTTATAGATTGGAGGTCTACCCGTAGATCGTGTTATACTAGATATCTTATGCGTAGTGACGCTCCAAATAGGATCAGTAGCCCTTTTTCTATCCCCTTCAAGCTCTCCTGGTTCGTATAAGTACCTCACAATGACATTACTACCAAGAATTGGTTGGGAAACGCTAGCGTTTCTAAGGAAATCTTTTTGTGGTTTTTCAGGTATCGACTTCTTTTTAATCGCGTTGATAGGTTTCATGTTGATGGTTCTAGTAATCTCGTTATTCAGTGCAGTAATCACAGCTGGTAACCTTTTAACCCATTCACGGGATCTTTTTTCTTGGATGAATTCTTTTGCATATTGATATCCAAATAACCGCTCAGCAAGGGTTTTATTAAATCGTTCTACAATGGCCTGATCACGATGCAGTGCAGTATGCCCTCGTCTGATAGCGACATTGTGATATTTCATTGTAGATAACACTGCACCCTGAAATTCCTTGCCCGGGTCAACTTGTAACAGATTTGGCCAGTGCAGAGGACTCCTTCGATAAATCCTTTCAAATGCAGAAGCGACTTCAGTGGCCGATTTTGTTTTTAACGGTTCTGCTTCTTTGTATCGACTTGCAATATCAACTACAGTTAACGCATATTTGTAACCACGATCATGTGGCAGAAATAATAGATCAGCCTGATGAACTTCATTGGGTCCGGTTACATCAAAATGCGAGAATTGAATTTGTTTAGGCGGTGGTAGATAAATTTGCCATAGTGCCTGTTTGGATAACCAATGAGCTGCAGTGGTTTTTTTCACTTTTGCGGCGCTAGCGAGTTTACTGATTGCAGCGTTACCCTTCCAGTATCCTCTTGGGGAATAATAAATAGATTCCATGTTGCTATTAATTACCAGCACCTAACATCAATTTACTTTTCATAGCCGATTTTATCAAAAATGAAGCCAATTTTTCTTTGAAGGATTTATCAGTGATAGAATTCAACGCATGAATTAATTTCACATCTGCTAGATGCCTGTGTTGCAAATTGCTGCTTTTATAAGCAACATCATGAAGGTGACAGGCCTTATCAATAGCGTTTATTGGTTCCTCACCGGGTCGGGGCTGATTTTGATCATTGAGTCTGATATCAAGTCTTGTTCCCGGTCCACAATAACTATACCCTGGAAGGTGTTTTTCTCCGGGGTATTTTGCCCATGGGGTTCCAGGGAGTTTTGCTAATTTGGCAGCGATATCACCTCCTCGTTTTTTTTTTAAAGGTTCCTTGGGTTCCTTGGGTTTAGAAACAAATCTAAATTTCTTTGTACTACATTGTACGCATTTACCAGAAAGCGCTGATCGGTTATTTTTAGTTGTAATCGTCGTCAAGTCATCTGTGCCAGTACGTGCCTTACACTTCACGCAATATAGATCCATAATTTATGTATAGAGATATGAATATAATTGATTTTTCAGCGACTAAAACAAGAGAACCAGTGAAGCATCATGCAGCGCTACCAAACTCTATCCGCGCAATTATAATCGGACCATCTGGATCCGGTAAAACGCAATTGTTGCTCAATTTAATAATGAGATGGATGAAGTGGGATAAATTGTATTTAATTGCCCCTAGCGTAGACGACCAACGATGCTATGAAGTGCTAAAAGATTTTAATGAAAACGCTTCAGAGATTGCCGGCGAGGATGTTATTGAATTTATAACCGATATTGACGAGGCGCCATCAGTAGAAGACCTCGATGGAAGTATCAACAATTTAGTTGTATACGACGATGTCATGTTAGATAATCAAAAAAATCCTGCTAGAATATTTTCCCGAGGCAGGCATAAAAACACTGATGTGATCTATGTCACTCAACGCTACACACAAATACCAAAAGTGATTCGCGATAATTGTAATATGCTTGCTGTATTCAACGGCGTTGATACACATACGCTACGAAATATTTGGCAGACATGGTGTTCTGATATGGACTTCAATCAATTTAGAAATTTCTTTAGTCATGCTCAGTCTGCCCCACACGGATTTGTAACAATAAATTTACATGACCCTCGAACACGATATCGTATCGGACTGGATCAAATATTCGGTTAACCCCAACTGAAAGTTCTAGCAGCAGAGAGGGTAGTGACAACGACGTTGTAGTCCCTTTTTCCCAAAAAATGTAATAGTTGAAAAGTTTTTGATTTCATTAATTTCATTGATTTTTTCATAATTTTTTTTGGGACCTAATCCATGATTCACACACACATTTGGGACCTGATGTCATTGACTTTTGGGCCTGATGTCATTGGTTTCATTGATTTTAAGCGTGATTTCAGTGAATACTTGTCTAAAAATGTTGTCTGATTCGCCCCTTCTGCTGCTCCTTACAATCACACAGCAGTAACTCAATAGTTACTCAGATGTGACGGCCCAATTAAAAAAGTGTTCCCTGAACACGTAAACGCCTGCAGGGTGGTGGCTCTATTCCCACCCTCAGGATTAATTAAATAACTGTCCTTTGACGGATAAAACGTTGTTAAGAGCCCTAGGGACGAAGCAACTAAAACAAATCTTCATCATCATCATCATCATCGAGTTTTCTCAGTGCGCTAAAAACAATAAGGACTTGTGTGGTGTTCAGAGGTTAGCGGCTCCGTATTGCCAGTCGTGCATGCATGAAAAGGACAATTATATAACATTTTAATAATAGTACAATAATATTTAAAAAAGCCACCTGGATAACCAAAAATGGAAGAATTAAACTTCCGAATTGCATCAATTAACACTAACGGATTAGATAAGGACAAAATTGCACAACTCATAAAATTAAAACAGGACATATTACTAATACAAGAAACACACAACAAACTTACACGCACCATGATAGCAGAAATTGAAACTCAAATGAAAGCAATAGTTGTAGTTAGTGAAGCTAAACACAATGATACTAGAGCAGGGGTTGCAATAATTATAAGAACACAAAATAGGCAAAATTGGGAACGAATAATAGAAGACGAAAATTTAACGGGCAGGGTTATACACATAAAACTAAACAAACTACATATCCTAAATGTATATGCGCCGGCACATAGGGAGAGTCACTATGACTTCATAATAAATTTAAATAATTATATAAATAAATACACCGCAGAACATCTGATTATGGGGGGTGATTTTAATTGGGCGGAAGATAAAATAGATAGAACTGGGAAAACGACATCCAAAGACCAAGCATCATCAAAAGTAATGGGAAGATTAATAAAACAAAATAAATTAACGGATGTATATAGGAAACTAAACTTGTTAAGGACAGAGTATACTTATGAATATAAAAATGGGTCAAGTAGGATAGACAAATTTTACGTTTCGGATTTTAAAACTAACATATATAAACAGGCAAAAATTTTAGATTATAAAATTTCGGACCATAAACTCATGACATTAGAAATGGTGATAAAAAACGATAGATGGGGAAAAGGCATATGAAAAATAAACAACTCAGTTCTAGAGGATGAACATTTTATAAATAAAATAAAATTAGAAATCCCTAAAATGCTAACAAACGAAAAGGGACAAAATAAAGCAAATATTATAACAGATTGGGATAAATTTAAAACAAAAGTTAAAGAAATAGCGCAATATCACTCAACTAAACGTAAGCGGATGCAAAAAATACAGAAAGCTACATTAGAAAGACTAATCCAAAATGACACTACACCTTTGAGGGATAAAGAGAGCTACTCTGAACAGTTAGAAAAGCTTAGAGAATTCAAAACAAAGGGAATAGAAACAAGGGTGGGCAAATTTCACCATATATACAAACAGGGTAAGGAAATATATAAAAGGGAAGAAAAAAGGAAAGGAGGGGATAAAACTTTAGATGCATTAAACATTAATGGGGTGGAAGCTACAACAAAAGCTGAAATTATGAGTGAAATTAAAAAATATTATGAAACATTATATACTTCTCAAAACATAGACAATAACACAATTACACAATACTTAAACTCAATACAATGTGAAATGATTTCATCAGAGCACAAGAAACGGTGCGATGAACTCATTTCTGTGGAGGAAGTTAAAACCACAATAAAAGAACTTGCAAAAGGGAAATCACCAGGGCGAGATGGCCTCACCGCGGAATTCTATAAGAAATTCCAAAGTGAGGTGGCACCATTATTAGAGGCTTTATTCAATCTTATATTATATAAAAATGACAAGATGACAAACACAATGCGGGAGGGCGTTATTACTTTAATATATAAAGGGAAAGGGGACAAAACAGACTTAAAAAACTGGAGGCCCATCTCCCTCCTAAACACGGACTACAAAATACTGAGTATAATTTTGGCTAATAGGATTAAACACGGGATAAACACAATAGTAAACACTAACCAAACATGCGGTGGTAAAAATAGGAGCATACATAACAATATACTTAATATTAGGACAATAATAGATTTTATAAATACTACAAACTCGAAATGTGCTATGGTACTTCTCGATCAAGAAAAAGCTTTCGACAGAGTGGAACATAATTATATTCAAAAAGTACTGGAAAAATTTGGATTTGGAAATAACTTCCAAAACTGGACTCGAATAATGTACAATGAGATAACTGCCAGTGTACAAGTAAATGGAGCACGAACAGGAAAATTTGAAATACAAAGATCAGTGAGGCAAGGATGCCCACTATCAATGCTATTATATGTAATAGCAATAGAAATCCTGAGTATGAAAATCAGGAATAATACTAATATAAAAGGGATAAGGATACCAAACTTAAAAGATGAATTTAAGATGCTACAACATGCAGATGATTGCACCAACTTTATTAGCGATTCAAATTCCTTTAAACATCTCCAAAAGGAATATGAGGCTTTTGGAAGAGCCTCAGGATCGAAAATCAACCATGATAAAACAGAAATTCTAAAAATAGGCAAATGGAGGGGAAACCAGCCAGGTTTGCCCCCACACTTGATAAAAAATAGAGTTAAGGTCCTGGGGATATTCTTCGGGGCAAATGAGGAAAAGGAAAACTGCATAAAACTTAAAAATAAAATAAAATAAGTAATAAATATCTGGGCACCTTTGCCACTTAGTCTAATCGAACGTTCACAGGTTGCAAAAACATATATGTATTCAAATCTGACTTATTTAATAAACACTGTGGACATTAACAATAAAACACTAGAAATTATAGACAATGAAATAATAGATTACATTTGGAATTTCAAAACACACTACATTATTAAGCAGACCTTATATAGGAGTAAAATGAAGGGGGGATTGGCCTTACCTAATCGCCTCCTGATTAAAACTAAAAGTATTCTAAATAGATTAAAAAGGTTAAGCTGCACACCGAACACACCATGGGAAGCATTATACATTTTTTGGATAGGCTTTGGCATGAGACATAGACAAGACATATACATGAACAACAAATTAGTGAAAAAAGTAGACGCACCACACTTATATAGGGGGATAAAAGAAATACTATATAGGTTTAGGGATAATAAAAGTATATGGGAATTAGACAAAGCCGACATATATGACTGCCTTTT
Source organism: Unio delphinus (assembly GCA_029339505.1). Classification (NCBI taxonomy): domain Eukaryota; kingdom Metazoa; phylum Mollusca; class Bivalvia; order Unionida; family Unionidae; genus Unio; species Unio delphinus. Next base: position 2,408,734 of record JAQISU010000001.1, on the reverse strand, counting down.
AGACTTAGTTTCTAATAAGAATAAACCAAAAGTGGAACAGGAATTTACCTACATAAACTGGGATAGAGTATGGAGGCATTGGTCCCAAATCAACTCTCCGAAGGTACAAATTATCATATACACATACCTCCACAACGCTTGGCTCACAGGCGAAGTGGCCCTCAGGAGACGTATGATACGGACCCCCATCAGCTGCCATCTATGCAGCAGTGCCCCCTATACGAAGTACCACACAATTACGCAATGTGACAAAACAAAGGAAGATAGAATCCAATTGATAATTGAAATAATGAAGGTCGACAAATATGACAGACGCCAATTACTCTTCCTAGACGGAAACTTTAACAAACAATTGGTAAGACAAATAACGGACTATATAACGAAGACACTAATAAGGTGTGGACCACTAATTAAGGTTAAGGAATAGTTTTTCTAAATGGAAAATAACAACACTATATACAAAATCTTAATAAATTTTTAATTTTTAATTTGTGGAAACTTTAAACTTTAAATTTAAATTTTAAAACTTTGAATTTAAATTTAAAATTTAAATTTAAAATTTGAAATTTAAATTTAAAAAAATGTTTAATAGTTTATAGATATATATCGATAATACCAATGTGAAGGGGAAGTACACATGAGGACGCCACAGGGCTAAATCACAGGGCGCCACGCGAAGTGAGCAGGCCTGTGGAAGAGTTTGGAAAACACAACCCAAATATTCAAAATATTTAAATAACATTGTCTTTTGTTCGTCTTCTATGGATTTTAAATCCATGCTTTTTCTGTCGAGACTATCTCCCGCAATAGTCTCGACTCCCATTTAAGGGAAACTAAACAATTTTGGACCTTTTTTATGATTTAACGGTAGTAAATAATAAAAGGCCGGACAGATTGAGACGGGAACTGTACAGGCAAATAAATTTGTACAGCTCCCGCTTCAAGGAAAACGGACCCATACAAATAATAAACTTAGCAAATTGAGACATACAAAAAAATATGTAAATAACGCACCTCAATTTATACAAAATTCAAAATTTAAAATTTTAGTAAAGTTAAAAATCACTTTAAAAGTTATCTTCCATATTGGAGAAGATAATAACAAGATAAGACAAGTGGTAAAAATTTGGAAAGACGGCAATCCTTTACATATACACGAGTATACAATATACTCTAATAATAGCAACCACACAAATAGCATTATACATATAGCAAACACAAGGATGAGAGACCACTAGCCATGGTCAATAAAATTAAAAGTAACCTACTAGATTGGGTAGATCAAATCCCAACTAGTAAGGTTTACTTAGGATACACAAAGGAAAAAGTACCCCTTGTCAAAATTATCTTATAACCCCGATGGGGAAAATTAAATGGGACCTTTTAGAAGTAAAGTATAAAATAAAAAACAACATAAAGAACATCGGGGGGATCACACACACATATAAACTTTTTAAATGTTTTTTTGATTGGGGGGGGGGGGGGCATCTGTCTGGTGCCCCAAAAACAAAAAGTATTGCCAGTCGTGAATTGGCGCCTGATTCTGGGAATCTAGTGGGATAGCTTCAATCAGCTTTGAGTGACAGACGGAAGAAGGGAGGAACAGGAAATAAGAAAGACAAGAGGGAATATACAGAGGAAAGGAATCGGAAGTAGAGGGACTGTCGAGAGGGATACAGATAAAGGAGGGAAGGAAGGAGAGAAAGACAAGAGGAAGAATAAAGAGAATTAGATGGGTAACTCACAAGGAGAAGGGAAAATCTTACTCACACTGTGGAATCAGATGATGAATTAGGCATTCACTTGGTCAGGAGAGACAGTGATTAATTTAATATCTTTTAAAGTTATCATTTCATTAAATTGTTATTGTTGAATTCTATCTTTGTATTTCTTTATAATTTAACCGTCGGCATTGCTGACTGGGGGCTCGTAGCTACCAATATATTGTCAATAATTTACCATTCTAAATACGGACCAGGGGAACTTCCTCATAATTCGTTAAAGTCTATAGGAAAACCCCACCCCAACTAGACGACCCTTTACAAAGAATATCATAACAAAACACTGGTGTGCGGCATAATAATAATAATATAGATGACAATTATGATGATGATGATGAAACTTATAACGATGATGATAACAACAACAAAGAATGATAACGTTGATAATTCAAAAGAAGGTGAAATACTTAAATTTTTGTAGCCTTCAAGGCCAAGTGCATCCGATCATTGATAAGGAGGAATAACAGGGTAGCGATGAATAATTGCCATGGGTTGGTTGTTAGCTGTAAAGGACACCAATTGTGATCCGTAAAATAGGGTATGAAATATTTGTCGGACAAAAGGGAAATCAAGATTGGTATCATATTAGTTCATATCTATATTTACATTGTAACAGTGTTGTATAAGGCAATAGTCGGCACTCTTGCGTATGTACCCCATAACGTTATACTGTATGTTACGGCTGCCAACAGGAAGAGATCGAAAGTTCGAAACTCGCGGCGGAATACCAAAACTTCTTTTAACTGCTTTTTGGAGTACATTTTACGTTTAAACACTGTTACTCGCTATAAACATTGCCACGTATATGACTGGTATACAATGAAGGTACTCACACAGAAAAATGCGGTTATGTATGTATCAATATGTTTTGCTAAAGAGCATTCAATCTCAATCTTACACGGCATGTTGGCTCTACTTTTGGAGGGAAGTACAACTCAATTTAATTTTTACCGAAAGGGAAAATATATCTGCACTGTAAACTGTTTTATCATTCTTCTATATACGAGTTAAGTGTACAGTGTAAACATTCTTAAATAGATGTTACAATATTATGATAGAATCACGTTTGTAATGGCGCAGACTGCAAATTTGCTACAATTCCACTATTGTACAAAGAGGTCAAATTTTCATTCATCTACTTTATAGAGATTTACAATTAGATTTCTTATCTACCTATCTAAGGTAGATTGATATATATGGTAGATTGATAGCTATGGTTGATAGCTATGGTAGAGTGATAGATATGATAGATTGATAAAGATACTCATCGACTTTGTTTTACCCCATTTTGACGTCTTCACTTGCTATCGTAGATTGATAAATGTACTGACAGATTTTTTACCACCATGGTCAGTGTACTTCTGGATATTTTTTTTAACCAAATCTAGAAATAGTTTTGTAGCGAAAATATGTGTTGGTTAACTTTATTTCCCCGTTGATTAAATGTGTGTGTGTGTGTGTGTGTGTGTGTGTGTGTGTGTGTGTGTGTGTAATACAGATAGTTGAAGTCCAATTACGTCTTTGTTTTACATCAACACACAACTCTGTACTGTCCAGTACCGTATTTATTTAGTCTTCAACCTTAATAATATGTTTTAATTGACAAATACTACTACTACTACATCTAATAAAAATAATGATAATATCACTATTATTATTATTATTATTATTATTATTATTATTATTATTATTATTATTATTATTGTTGTTGTTGTTGTTGTTGTTGTTGTTGTTAAGACCAATGATTTGTTCCTAGTAAAAATATTAAAATAATACATCATTACTTTTATTATCAAGATCATCTATTTATTATCAATATATGATTTATATATCAATAAATTATTATTATTGTTATTATTATTATTATTATTATTATTATTATTATTATTATTATTATTATTATTATTAAGGACATTGAATTATTATTATCATTGTTGATGTTGCTGTTGTTGACGTTGTTTCTTGTTTTTGCTAGTATTATTATTAAAATCATTGAGTTATAGATATTGTTATTGTCTTTTTATTATTATTATCAATTTTAGTTGTAGTAGTAGTATAAAAGTGATAATTATTATTACTATTGTTGATATAGCTGTTTTAGTTCCTATTAGTATTAACATCAATGGAGTATTATTATTATTATTATTATTATTATTATTATTATTATTATTAAAGTGATTTAATTATTATTATTATTACTATTGCTGTTTTCTTGTAGTTTTTGACCGTAGTATTATGAACACTGTTAAATTATTATTATTATTATTATTATTATTATTATTATTATTATTATTATTATTATTATTATTAGAGTGAATTAGTTATTATCATTGTTACTATTGTTGTTTTCTTGTAGTGTTTCACCGTTTTATTATTAACATCATTTAATTATTATTATTATTATTATTATTATTATTATTATTATTATTATTATTATTATTATTAATATTATTATTATTATTAAAGTGAATTACTTATTATCTTTATTACTTTTGTTGTTTTTACTGTAGTTTTTCACCGTATTATTATTAACATCATTGAATTATTATTATTATTATTATTATTATTATTATTATTATTATTATTATTATTATTGAAGTTAATTATTATTATTATTATTATTATTATTATTATTATTATTAAAGTTACTTAATTATTTTCATTATTATTGTTATTCTTTTCATGTAGATTATCACCTTATTATTATTAACATCATTGTGTTATTATTATTATTATTATTATTATTATTATTATTATTATTATTATTATTATTAAAGTTACTTAATTATTATCATTATTACTATTATTGCTGCTTTTCTTTTAGTTTTTCACCGTATTATTTTTAACATCATTGCATTATTATTATATAATTAATATTATTACTATTATTATTATTATTATTATTATTATTATTATTATTATCATTATTAAAGTTAACTGATTATTATCATTATTATTATTAAAGTAACTTAATTATTTTCATTATATTTATTATTGTTTTTCTTGTAGTTTTTCACCCTATTATTATCAACATAATTGAATTATTATTGTTATCAGCATTATTGTTATTATTATTATTATTATTATTATTATCATTATTATTATTATTATTATTATTATTATTATTATTATTATTATTATTATTATTATTATTATTAAGACGACAAACAACCCATTCGTAGTAGTAGTATGCAGTATGCAAAGAAATACAAGGAAGATACCATTATTGCCGTATTGAAGGACAAGATTAAATTAATATTAGATTGCTACTATTTTTGGTTTATGAGAACAAGGGAGAAACCTATGTTCGATACATGTTCATTGTCTCATTTATTTCCTTAAACAGGACAATTTAGGTTTTGGTGTGTGCCATATTAAACTTAAGCAAGACAATTTTTGTCTGTGCCAGATTAAAAGTATAAAATTATGTAAGCCTACAATGTCTAAAATCTCATCTGGCACCCCCTCCCCGCCGCTGCCTCCCCCCCCCCCCCAACAAGTCCAAACATCTGCCCCCTTCCCAAAAAAAAGTTTTGGTATGACTCGGTCTGGGTTCGAACTTGCGACACGGACGCTCTAACCACTTTATCCACCGTTAGAAGCTATTGAAACGAGTAAAAACACGTGCTGTTTTATTGGCAGTATTGTACAATTCATTAATAAGTTTTGTTAAAAAGGCAGTATACCCCCCACCCCACAGGGGAAGTACTAAATAATAGAAATTTCCAAATCGGGCTCAGCACATGCACATCGTATAATTTACCCAAACCACACACAGAAAACAAACAAATAATATCAATAACGATAATAGCAAACATCAACACACAAAAACAAACAAATAACATCAATAATGATATTAGCAAACATCAACACACAAAAAAATAATATCAATAACGATATTAGCAAAAATCAACACACAAAAACAAACAAATAATATCAATAATGATATTAGCAAACATCAACACACAAAAAAATAATATCAATAACGATATTAGCAAACATCAACACACAAAAACAAACAAATAATATCAATAACGATATTAGCAAACAACTTTTAAACTGACAATGTTTACTAAACTATCTTCACGTCCGTCCTAACTAGTTTTCAAACTCCCTTACAACAAATCTGGGTGAAGAGGCATAATAATAAAAAAAAATCAAACAACATAAATCCGAGAGAGAGAGAGAGAGAGAGAGAGAGAGAGAGAGAGAGAGAGAGAGAGAGAGAGAGAGAGAGAGTTGTCTGATTCACTAACAAAAGGTACGAGTCAGAATCCTATCACCCGATGTTCGATGCATGTTCATTATATCATTTATTTTCTTTCATTATTTTCAAACAAACAGGGAAATAATGTATGTCAAACTTAAACAGGATAATTTGTATGTGTGCCAGATTAAACTTAAACAGGACAATTTTGGTATAATTTACCCAAAACAGGCAAACATAAATATTAAAAAATATCAACAACTATAATAGCAAACATCAACAACTTTCAAAATGACATTGTTTACTTAACTATCGTCCGTCTAAACTAGTTCTCAAATACCTTTGAAGGAAATGCGGATGAAGAGGCTAAATAAATTAAAAGTCAAACAAGAGAGAGAGAGAGAGAGAGAGAGAGAGAGAGAGAGAGAGAGAGAGAGAGAGAGAGAGAGAGAGAGAGAGAGAGAGAGAGAGAGAGAATTTTATTCTTTCTTTGTAGAAGTCGCGGAGGATCTGTCATTAGTTTGTCTGATTCACTAACAAAAAGGTACGAGTAAGAATCCTACTAACGGAAAACCCGAGTCCAGTAACTTTACTCCATTTGACTCGTTGCTAATTACCTTTGTGTGTTGATATGTGAGATCACTACACCAAAAAGTATAATATATATAACATGTTATACTTTTTTGAAAGAGTAAAGAGTAACATTCCCATGTAGAAATATACTATATATGACATGCTATATTGTACGAAAAACATAGAGTAACATTATCATGTAAAAGTATATTATATGTAACATGATATTCTGTTTCGCGAATGGTTCAGATGAATATATATGACAACAACAAATATTTCACAAAAATCTACTCTGATTAACTACATAAGATGGAAAAATTACCTATTTTTCAATTGTTCAGACAACAGTTAGTGAAATATTGTGTTGTTGCGCCTCTAAGTAATTAATGTCTGATCTCTGCCTGAATTTTCTCGCATTATAGTATGGATCGGAAACAAATGCTAACGTGTTTATCTACCTGCATAATCCTAGCAAACAACATTGACTTATTTACCTACACTTCAGCATAGTGAGGCTGTTTGGCGTCAATGGGAAAATACTGTACAGACCCACCCACCCCAGGACCGTTAGGCGTGAAGGTTTTAAAAATCAGCCTGGAGCTGTTTGGCTTCAAGGGTCATGGTAAAGTGGAATATAGGTTAGGTTTTGTATAAGGACAATAAGAATGGAAGAAGTGAGGTGACGTCACGGTACTGAAGGTTAATAACAACGTTGCAACAATGGTTTGAATAGGAATGCACGGGTTGACTTCAGTGGGAGTAGATATATACTCCCAATACACATAGAGTGATAGAACACATACAATGTACAACATACAATAATATACAGGGACAAACTTTTCACATTATTGTGTCTGTTGACCAGACTTATTTTCATGAATGCAGCAAAACACCGTGTACTATTTAAAGAGTCCATAATGACATTAAGTCTTATCTTGACGGGCTTAAGACTGAAACATTGGAAAATGCTGTTCGTGCCGCTGATGAGAAAGCATTAACTCATAATGTTCCTTTTGTAAAAAATAAAAATGACTTCTACTCAACAGCTTTCTGGCAGAAAAGTAATTCAGCCTAATACCGTCTCTTCCAAATCTCAAACTGGCACAGCTTCTGAACGTCAAATTTCAGTGAAGCTTGATTCTAGAACTTGTATCTCACTATTGCAAGAAAAAGGACACGTTATTTCTGATTACTACAAATTGAAAAATAGGCACCATAATCAAGACAGACCTATTCCAAATGCACTTATTGATAGCAATACATTTGCTGGGTCTAATAAACACCCGTCTTAGTTTATTATGGAAAATTATGAGCCATTCATATCGAAGGGTTCAGTCAACATGGATTGTTACTGTATTATCCATATTTAGAGATTTTACAATGGGCTCTTTTCAAGAAAGCTAGAATGAAGTCACCCTTGATTGTCACTGTATTGTTCATATTGACAGGGTTTTACAATGGGCAAAAGATTATGCTTGAACAATTTAAACGTGATATACAGGTACAGAAAATAATTCATTTTGTATGCGGTGAGGCTTAATGAGTTTGGATGAAAAGACAGTTATTGATGTCTTACACAGTTTGTGTTTTCTTAATATTATTGTGTTATAAATGTTTCTAATTTATGCAGTATTTAGGTTAATAAAATAATGTGGTTTACATAACCATGATAACTCCATACTTTATATGGTCTGTATATTAAGAGGAAGTGTGTACATGCAATGTAAATAAATGATACAAATCCTTATTTTTGCAAGCTTGCAATATGCTGGGATGTATGTGTGCCTTTTGCAATTGTAGTGGGAGAGAATGAAGGAGCTTTAAACAAATAGATATTTCCCATGATGCTGTTGCGATAATTTTTCACATTTTCTTTCGATGAAACAGCAATAATTGGATAACATCTGGAGTATGCATTTTACATAATTGAATTGGTAATGGTGTATCTCTATGCTTTTTACCACCTTCTTAGTACCTCCTTAACATCTTTTTGTATTATCCTAAACTCGTAATAATTTGAATTACTTGTAAATATGTTAGTTCCATTTGAACACCTTAATCAACCCTGAACACCACCACAAATTCATAATTTTACTTGAACATCTTAATAGCGTATTTTTTCAGGAACAGCTTAATTACCTCTGAACATGTTTTTTTCTGAAACACTTCATTTAATGAGAATTTTTTATTTTATAATGAATATTGGATGGTAACAACATTGATGCACACCAGTGTATGGAAACCTATTATTTCTTCTTCTTAACTTAGAAGCAGGTATTTGAATTTTGGTTTGGTTGTTCATTCATCCATCTTGCATATATTTACATACAAATTATTCACTTTTTATGGACACTATTGTATTTATGTGATGTATGGTGTCATTTTATTAAAGGGGCATAACTCTCAGAAAATGGCCGTCTACTGTACATGTTTAGTTTCTACATCCAGACTACACAATTTTTCATTGCAGTCTATTTGGTGTTGGACATGCCTTGTACAGTTTACATCGTTGCTATTTTCCAAACTAATGGGTGCCAACATTGCTAATTTTCATTTATAGCGATTTTATGGCTAGAGAATGTAATGAAGTAGTTTGTATATTTTGACTCAGCTATTTTATAACTTATATAACCCTGTCCATGTTAATGAGAACTTGTCTGAGTTTGTAATACCAGTGCCATCGACCTATACAACAACCAATACCCAATGTTATATTAACCGATAAAACAACCAATACCCAATGTTATATTAACCTATAAAACAACCAATACCCAATGTTATATTAACCTATAAAACAACCAATACCCAATGTTATATTAACCTATAAAACAACCAATACCCAATGTTATATTAACCTATAAAACAACCAATACCCAATGTTATATTAACCTATAAAACAACAAATACCCAATGTTATTTTAACCTATAAAACAACCAATACCCAATGTTATATTAACCTATAAAACAACCAATACCCAATATTCTGTTGACCTTTATAACAAACAATATCCATTTTTTTGTTGACCTTTATACCAACCAATATCCAGTTTTCTTTAGCCCTTTGTAACAACCAATATCCAATGTTATGTTAACCTATAAAACTACCAATCTCCAATGTTATTTTGACGTTTATAACAACCAATATCCAGTTTTATGTTGAGCTTTATAACAACCAATATAAATTGTTCTTTTAAACTATTTAGCAGCAAATATTCTGTTGATCTGTATAGCAACTGTTATCCAGCATTCTTATTTAGCAGCAAATATCTGGTGTTTTCTGTAAAAGATGATCATATTTACCTGCATAGTGATGATGTAGAATCATTATTTCCTTGACAGAACTGAATTACATAGCATAATTACTATTCGAGTATGTATTTTTATTTTTTGATGATATGTGTTGTGTGAATTTATAATGTCTATCACTCAGTTTTAAGGTCAAGACATTAAGATGTTGTCATCCACTGTTTAAACAATAAATCAAACAAATGAACTGTATCATCACAGCGAATCATGCATCATATCACATTATGATGTAATGAGTTATCTTTTACAAGGCATTGTGGGTAATTTTCTGCAAGGCATTACGGGTAAAACTGGTACAGTGTACAGGTAATACTTTGTGTAGGTTATATTCATATCAATGAAAAGTGGTGCATGAGAGAAATGTAATACCAGTGAAACCTATACAATGACTTGCAAAACATTGCTAATTTTGTGTATTTACTATCACCTGCTCTAAATAATTATCATTTACCTGCTTATGCGGTCGTGGTTTCTATTTATCATTTTTGTATAACAAATAGTTGCATTGTTTCAGATTAGCCATTAGATCATGTTGATATGTGTTTAAAATGCTTGCATTTGGGCATATATGAGAAAAGGTGGTAAATATTTATATTCTGTGATTGGCTTAATGATCTTTTGTAAGCTTTGCACATGAGGAGAATTCAGTGTCACCGCAATTATAAACCCAAAGTAATGGCAGTTTAAGTGTAGGGAACTTAAAGTTTGGGACTTTTTAGCAATTTCAATGAAATAAAAGTTAAATATCCCTAGCTGTGTGTTTCTCAGTTTTAATTTTTTTGTGAGTGCACTCATAACCAAACATGCAAACACAAACAGACATTTGTACATACATAATTACATCCATGCATGCACACACACATACAAACATACATGCATAATATACAAACGCATACACATACATACATACATACATACATACATACATACATACATACATACATACATACATACATACATACATACATACATACATACATACATACACATACACACAAATGCATGCATAATTATATACATGCATACTGTAGCGTTCTGCAAAGGTTGGGGTGGGGTACTTCCAAAGTATTGATTAAAATATTATGAAAGTTCCACCTGGCTCGTGAATTTAAATTTAAATTAAAGACCAAATAGGTATACGGCTCTGAGCCCCCAGTCAGCACTGCCGACGGTTAAATTATATATATATATATATATATATATATATATATATATATATATATATATATATATATATATATATATATATATATATATATATATATATATATATATATATATATAACACGAAGATGAAATTCAACAATAACGATTTAATGAAGCCTATAAATTTAAATGTCACACGATCACTCGTCCTTTAAGTGATAGCCTATTTCATCTTATGATTTTCAGTGTGAGTTCGATTTTCCACATGGCCTTTGGTTGTACTCATCTATTTATCCGATCCTCCCACTCCTCCTGGATTCCACCTCTCCCGACTTCTCTCCTCCCTTCACTTTCCTTCCGTTCTTTATCACGACTATTGGGACCACTTTCCCTGGTCTGTTCCCCGAAACTTCCTCTCCAGGTTTCCCTCTTTCCTTCTCTTTCTTCCGTCTATAACGGAGACACTAGGACCACTCACTAGTCTGTCCCTCGAAGCTTCCTTTTTAGAAGCTACACTTAGAATTTTGTTCCTAAGGTTTTTCCGCCAATTAACGTATGGCCGCACGGAGTTCCAATTCACGGTACGTTCTCTGTAACGACTATGGCAACTAACGCTCGATGGCCGGGTTAAAGATATATATTTTAAAATAAATCAGGGTCCCACCACTTCCTCGATTCTGATTGGGTAGAGCTGGGGCCCAATCCACTCGACTTATTCAATCTGGCTGTCCGTCAGCGTATCCAGAAGATAAGGCACTCCCACTCCTTCTGGCAGCTTCTTTGATGTACAAAACATCGTTCCAGCCCAAGGTGCTAATTACACTTCTGACGGGCTTTGGTCAGCTTCCTCTCTTAACTATGGCAAATTTACGTAAGGGATGGTGTTAGCCTGCGGTCATGTGTAACAATAAACAGTGGCTTGTCCGACTTACTTGATAACACATGGTTCTAATTTAATTTTGGGTCGGCAACGCCACAGCTGCCTACTCCTCAAATTAAAGACAATATAAAAACGTTAGGTATAAATTTTGGGAAAGACGAAATGCAAAAAAAAAAATCTGAAGGAAATCAGGGAAAGTATACAAAAGATCTGCAAATCAGGGCACCAATGCCAATATGCTTGATGGAATTAGCACAAGTTGCAAAAAATTACATGTATGTGCACCTTAATTGCAAACTAAAAACGGTAGACATCAAAAACGCAACATTAAAAAAATTGATAAAGAAATTATTAAATACTTATGGGGCTTTCAAATGCACTACACCAACAAAGAAACTTTATATAGGGAAGGGAAAAGGAGAGGCCAAGGCCTCCCCCACCCCACCTTAATTAAATGCACCAACATTTTAAACAGCTTTAAGGAGATTAAAGCGGAGCCAGAAATAGCTTGGCATGGGATTTATAGTTATTACTTTGGTTTCTCTATGAAGCAGAGAAACGACATATATAGGAATAATAAATTAACAAAGCTTTTAGAGGTACCAAGAAAATTAAGATCAATAAAAGATTTTTTTTTAAATATATGGATGTTAAGGAACTATGGGAAATTGATACAAAATCCACATACAAATGGCTAACAAACACACAATAAATAAGGATAAAAATAATGTAGAACAAAAACACATAAACATTAACTGGGATAGGGCATGGGGAAACTGGGTCAAACTAGGATCCCTAAAAATGAAAAGTATCCTGTTCAAATACATGCACGATGCGTGGTTGACAGGAAAAACAGCAGTGAGACGGCATATGATCGCAGTGTCCCCAAAAAGTCCACTGTGCAGAAACTACATTTTTAAAAAAAAAAGACATTATTAGCCAATGCAAATTCAATCTAAAAGTAAGAAACGATATTATCTCCATTATTAATAAAAAAAAATCAAACATATAATGAAGCCAATTTATTATATTTAGACGGGAAATTTCCTGAAGTCACTTTACATGAAATAACCAAATTTATAGTTAGGAATATGATAGCATGCGGACCAGTCTTTAAATTTGGGGAAAAAATTAGATAGAAGGGAGGGACAGGGAACTCAGGAGGAGAAAGTACTAGCAATGAGAACACGGGGCGAAATCACATAGCGCTACGCGAAATGGGCAGGCCCGTGGAAGAGCTGGGAAACAAACTCACCTAGAGACTTAACGCACAATCAACACAACTCACGAATTAGATAGTTCACTTCTTTAAGCTCAAACCATTCCCCCACATAAGCATGCTATCATATAAGTAAATGAAAGCCCGCTTAAAGGGACGTTAAAATATTATTTTGGCACGGAATAGGGAATTAACGATCAATAAATAAAGGTCACAAAGAGATCGAGACGGGTGAAGTGCAAACAAAATTAAAAAAATGTATGGATCCCGTTTCGATCCAAGTGATCTATTTTATAAATAAAGAAGATTACAAAACATGGAACACCAAAAATCAAACATTAAAACAATAGGTTGGAAACAACCAATTAAACTAAAGTTTAATACACCATGTGTTTGTACGAAATTCAATATTTTCAAATATAAATTAAATGTAATTATAAAACCTATTTAAAAAAACCGTTTAGAGGTCTTTTATATGATTAGAAAACTGGGAACTCTTGACCAAAATGGCTGTCCTTACAAGATACACTGTATACATATGTATACATATAGCAACATACAAATAGCTCAACACAAATAACATACACAGGATACAGGAAACCCTAGCCAGGGTTAACTTGAAGAAATTAAGACAAGACACCCATGATGAGCCTTTGAGCTCGGGTGAGGATGTCATAGAAAACACTAAGGACCAAAATATCCTCCTATTTTAATATAATCCCGATGGGGAAAAAATTAAGGTTAGGGTAAAATAAATGGTTTATATATATATATATATATATATATATATATATATATATATATATATATATATATATATATATATATATATATATATATATATATATATATATATATATTCATATCGGGGGGGGGGGGAACACACTCATACATAAAAACATGTTTTTTTTAGTTTTTTTCAATAAGGGAGGGGGCATCTGTCTCGTGCCCCCCCCCAAAAAAAAAAATCTATTGTGTTTCCCAATTATAATAATTTGGCCGCATGCTTTCATATTCCTAACTATAAAATCTGTTGTTTCGTAAAGTAGTTTTTAGTGTAAAATTTCCGTCTACATATAAGAGTAGTTTTCTATTGTATGGTTGAGTTGCCTTGATATTTAATATCAGGGCAACTCTCTGGTCTGTTTTTTTTTTTACATTAAACCATGGTGTTTTTTGTTGTTGTTGTGAAATTGAAATTTTTACACAGTGGACATATAGGCGATACTCTGATCATATGCAGCAGCAGAGGGGGCGAATCAGACAACTTTTTTTTGTTTTTATTTTTGATTATACCCCCTCCAAAATAACACTAGACCCTTCTCGCGAAAAAATAAGTCTCTGACCCTTGTCTGAAAACATTCGCGTCGCAACGTCGTTGTCACTCACCCCCTCTGCTGCTAGAACTTTCAGTTGGGGTTAACCGAATATTTTATCCAGTCCTTAGGACGAAAATCATTTATGATTTCACAAATAGACTAATTTGTAAAACCTCCTCTTGTAAATCAATCAGATTATTAGACTGATCTGTGAGTTTGAAATTAATTCTGGTTAATGAATTATTATGACATCGCATATAGACTGGATTCACCGGGGACTCAATTATTAAAAACCCTGGAGGGGCTGTTGGTGCAAATGAATACAAAATATATCCTTGCTGAGCTTGATTTGATCGTTCTAAATTTATTTGATAGCTTCCTTCGATCACATCACACACTAAATTGAGCGCAATCACCGTTGAAATATTCACGTTGAACGGAGCGATATGCCTGCCACCACCGTCTGGGTCATTATTGTGTTTGAGGATTTTTATTTCCGGTGATGCTGTTTTTTTCCACGTATCATGAATTATTTTGAAACCAACATCGATGGCATCACTGAGAAGTTTTTTTAGTTCTGGTACGTTATATCCTGGTAGTTTGAATGTGGGGATATCTTCAACGCGGATTTTATAGTCTATTGCAAATGTTGTTCTCGATATGGGATTATTATCATCTAATATATCCTGAATAATTTTCAAATTAAATGTTTCCATATCGTCGATAATTTTATTGCATGTTTCTACGACGCTGATAAATTCATCTCGGGTGAGAGAGCCGGATTTAAGGGATATTAACAACAGCGAAAAATCATTATTCATTGCTGTGAAATTGTCAACGATTTTAGGTTTGTCAATAAAATGATATTCCTCTATTTCCTCCTTCCCTTCCTTCTCTCTCCCAGTTAGTTGGTATCCGATACCAAAAAACTCTATAGTAAATCTATGATCTTTATAACTCTTTATTGGATTATCAGGTTTTATTCTGTCGGTGATATAATCAGATTTTTGTGGTTTTGGTAAATCAACGGTTTTTCCCCCGGGTGGGGTTTCAGGCCATCCCAGTACGGTTCTAATAGAACTCTGATAGATATCTACGACGTAACCCTCTGTGCTTATTTCAATGGCAGATGATAGTGTTGGCTCATGAACTGTTATAGCGATTTTTGACTCTACTCCAGTAATCGATTTTATTCTACGTTGCAATTCGTTATTGATTTGTTCAATTTGGTATGATCCGGTTGGTATGGAAACAACGTTCCAGTCTGGGGTACCGTCGTCTTTATTCTTATTTGCAAATACCAGGGAATTATTCGGTTGTTGACCACCAAATGATTTTGACCTAATATTTGGCCAACTGTGGTATACTCGTAATTTTGCTAGCGCTATCTCCTTCACTGGGACTGGAGAGGGGAAATTCACACTGAATTCTGGATTCGTTGATGTTATTGAGATCATGCTGGTTTGTACTGGGTTTGTGTTCTCCACTATTTGTTGAAGTAATTCCATCTGTGTTGTCATTGTTATTATACTCATGTTGTATTTCTAATTTTGACATCGCAGAATCATATATATCTACCATCGCTGAAAACTCACTCTCTGATATAATTGTATCATCGAGCGATGACGATATCAATGAGGATAATTGCGAGTATGCAGTAGACACAACATGAAATTGAATTATGTAGTCTTGTAGTTTCCGTTGGCTGCATGAGGATATTTTTTTGGTGATTATTGAAATTATTCCAGCGATTGTTGTTGCCGCAGAAATGCAAATTGGAACAGCTATCGGGGCCATCATTGTCACTGAAGACAGTATAATACCAGCTCCGGTGATTACACCACTCACAGCGTACACAGTAACATCAATTGCGGTAATTCTCCTGCGATATTTTTTAATTTTCAATTCATACTCCTCAGACAAGGTTTTGAGTCTAGTTTGATACTCTCTGACCTGATCATAGCGATATTGCGATGATGAAATCATTTTTTATTTTAAATGTTCATCATTGAATTGCAGAATTATTTATCGCCAGGTACTTCTGCTACATATTCTATCACCCACGGCATCGTTAATCTAACTGATCTACCTCTAACCACATTTATTTTAAAAAGTACTTCAACTGGATTAGATTTAAACATTACCGTGTTAACACCTGTTCCTAAAATGTTATCGGTTAAATCGACACATGTTATATTAAAATGTTCGTTAGCTATGATTGTAAATCGATAAATTCCCTCAATGTAATTCAAACCACCAAATATGTAACTGAGCGATGGTCCGTCTTTAACCCAGTCGAAGATTCCACTGGCTATCGTGTTTACAACATTTTTAACTTCATCGTTGTGATTCGGGATTTTTACTTTGCGGGCATCTCGAAGTTCTACAAACGATTGTTCGATAGTTTTTAATGTGTATATCATTTCAGGGAGGGTAATTAGTTTTAAATTTTCATTGCTGAAAAATCTTAAATTAAGCAGGTACAATTCATTATTGCGGTCATTGACGACTTTTTGATCATCTATAAACGTTTTAATTTCAGCGATAGATGGTGTAACTACAATTGGGGATCCAAAGAACTTTTGAACGACATTTCTACGGAAACTATTGTAGTTTCTTAAATGATCTTCAAATTCTTTATCGTGGTTTGTAAATCGATCTGTAATTGTAGACATAAGTATACCCGGTTTGAGTTTACCCTGATCGGAAAATAACGCGATAGTATTCTCGATTGCGTTTCGTTGTTTAACTAAAATATCATCCAATGACACATCACTGCTTTTCAATTTACCCTGTTTGTCTTGAAATACAACTATTTCGTTCGGGTCAACATTTACTAAATTTAACGTCTCAGCGATTTCATCTTTGATTAGTTTTTTTACATCACCGGTTGCAGTGTCATCGGGTTTGGGTTTCAGAAGTCTTCCCCAAATATCGATCATGATATTTTATACACCATTCTCTAAAAAGCGATTACTAGTGTATTCATTAACGACAATATGAGGTGGTTTTCTAGATGCTGAAATAGCATCAAGGACATTTAATACTTCACTGCCGCATATTGGTGGGTCATTGATTTGTTGTGTTGGTAGCGTAGAATACCAAGTCTTCATTGGAAGGGTTTTTATATAACGCATAAACTCTTTTGGTGGGGCTAATCCATATGAATCAAAATAGACAATCCCACGTGGATCAATAGCGTATGCAACCCAGTGAGTTCCAGGTCCGGTGCTGTTATCGAGATTAATAATACCTGTTTCAGTTTTGTTTGGTTGATGTGGTAATTGATCTTTCATAAAAACACCTCTGAAATTTTTAATCACTAGTTTTTTAGCAGCATCCATTAAATTAAAATTGGACATTGGAACCATAGATTTCTGAATTAATAAACCGTTCCTGGTAGTCTCAGGCCTGATCCGTGAACGGATCTTCCGCTGTACCATGAATACGGGGTTCCTGGTAGTCTTAGACCCTTTCCGCTGTACCATGAATACGGGGTTCCTGGTAGTCTTAGACCCTTTCCCTTTTTTTTATACCCTTGACCTTTCTTCGGTTCATATGATTCAGCAATGCTCTGTACCGCTTTTGTTCCCAAGCCTCCAACTACCCCCAATGCGGCCGCTTTTGCTACTGCTGGGGCTGCTGCCGCAACCAATGCTGGTATTGCAGCAAACAACGGAAATATACCACCTGTTTTTATCATATTTTTGATAGCAGCCGCAGAAAGAGTAATCTGAACACCTTTTTTATCCTTGAAAGCATCATTGAAATGTTTCACTTGACGAGTTGTCAGCGATAATTTATTTGCCCCGCCATTCATTTGATTAGGTTTCAACGTGATTGTGGTTCCACATTGTTTAGCGGATTTTGATTGCAATTTTTTGATTTGACCAGGTGTCAATGACACATTGATATTACTATATGACATTATACAAATACAGATTGATTCTAAATCGTAAAACGATTCAATGGAAATATCCTTCGGATTTTCAATTACATATTTTCCACTGGTGCATCTACCACTCTCATTCTTCCACCAACACCTTCAAGTAACATTGATTTATCACTAAGAATGACAGCAACTGCTCTATAATTCGGGATAAGGATAGTAGGTACCCCACCAACTGGTGGACCAGTCGGACGGGTTACACGGGCTCTAAAGTGTATATCAACGACAGATTGTCTCATCAAATCAAGATGTTCCAATGAAAAGTAATAAATCGGATAGAGGCTTTTAAAATCCAATTGTGATATTTGCAAACCGGTATCCACATTTTGATCACGTGCCATAAATGACAACAGGTTATGATAGACACGTGCAATATGATTTTGACCGTAATCAAGTTGTATATCCTCGGATGGTTCCTGTTGTCCGTTTATTCTCAGTGAGACTTCACTAACACCTAACTGATCAAATATCATATGACTTCGTTCTTGACTACCAACTCGCGCAGCATTCTGTAACGCAATAAATATATGACGTGGAGCTGAAACCCCTTGTTTTGATGCCAGGTGCCATGTGAATGTACCATCAACACTGTCTTGTTTAATATCCGTGGTCACTGATAACCAACTTAACAACGACTTTCCTCCTTGGTACATAAATGATAGTAGTCGCTGTTCGTCTGTGATTGATGGAGTTAACACTGGCATCCATAATGATAGTTTTGTTAGAATGACTTTACCGGCAGCAACCCCAGCATTACGCCAGATTGCATCATCATCAGTACCCTTTCGTACAAGTGCTATTGTGTGTTTGGCTCCATAAATAACTTTTCGGACGTTTCTACAGAATCCAAATATGTGATGTAGTGGAATCGCACATGAAAATCGTCGACGCTGCCCATGCAACGTTGCTACACGTGTTGCAAATCCTAAATTGAGATTACCATTAACGCCTCCGAGAATATCAAACGTAGCTCCGGGGGGTCTAGCTCGACGTTCTGGATTAGCTCCTTCTTGTTGATTGGCTTCTGCAGTAGCCTGTGCTGTTAACACTTTAATGAATTGAAGGTGATCAGCGTTATCAGTAGTATCCTTTGCAAACATCATAGATGGACCCGCTGATCTTGTATAATCATCAGAATATCTTGCTAACCCTATGATTGTTGTGGCCATATCAACTTCACGGTCAATGGATTCAATTTCTTTTCCATCAATGAGATATCTAGCGCTTTCAAATAACGCCATGATGCCGTTATTAACAAAACCAACTCGGACATTTGCATTATCTGCATATGGGGTATCAGCTACAACATTTGTTACAAGTTCTCCTTCTACTTCAATAAATGCCTCACACGGTAGAAAATATTTACTGGTATCATGAACTTGAAGTTCAATTCGCGATCGGAGATCTGGTTGTACTGCGTGATAAGAATAAAATTGATAATCGCGTACAGAATCATCTTTACGCACTGGGGCGTCTATATCAAATGCTGGATCAGATGATTTTTTGAACATTTTATTCTATTTATCAGAGTCTAAATCGGATTTTCCATTTCATCGTGAAAAACGCTAGCGTGAAAATCCATAGGATTTCATCGTCGTGGTTTTCTAAAGCCACTTCCCGCTATCATATTTGCAATATTGCTTTGGTCTCCTTGATTTACCATCGACGCTAGTTTTTCATCTACTGCGTTATTTATAATTTTACTAACACTTGCAGGCATTTCTTCTGTAGACGGTAACGGTTTCTTTTTTCGACTCACTAATGATGTTATTTTATCCTTCGCAGTTGAAAACGCTTTCCCGGCAAGATCTCCAACAGTACTAATACCCTTATCACGAATAACATCAATGGCTTTCATTCCAAGTTGTTTAGCTAACGGCATCACTTTTGGGGCCGTTCTTGAAAAGAATCCTAAAATGGTCTTGCCGAGGCCATCTCCGTAGTATGCTCTATAAACTGGAAACCGTGAATTAACTACATAGACGAGGGTTGGTTTATCATGATTGTAATGGATGATCATTATTATAAAAACAATAGTGTTTTCAATTGTTATTTAATCACTATGATACCCATTTGCTAACTCGTCAATGAAATCTCGATAAGTTTTGATATCCATGATACCACCGGCAAATAATCGTCTACAAATATCAGCTGCTTCATTAATTATTTCTGGAGAGTTATTTCCAGCTCGGAACCCTCCTACAAGAACATCTAATCGTGATATATCATTGATAACACTATCAGGACAAGTGTTTCCAATCCTTGGATTTTGCAATCCACTTCCGCTATAACCAGCTGCTTCATCTAGTTTTTCTAAATCCGTAGTTTGTAAATAATCATCATCATCATCATCATCAGGTGGTAGTTGTTGTTTTTTTTGTCTCCGTGTTGGTGTTTGACGTCGTTCTTCTAAATCATCATCATCATCATCATCAGGTGGTAGTTGTTGTTTTTTTTGTCTTCTTGTTTGTCTACGTGTTGGTGTTTGACGTTTTAGTTCTTGCCGTTCTTCTATTTCTCGTTGTCGTTCTTCTATTTGTTCTCTTTTATAATTACTAATTCCCTTTTTAAATTCCTTGTACCCTATCTCATCCTTATTCAAACGACCAATCCCTTTATTTAGTTTATACAAATAATCGAACCAATCATTACTTGATATTCTATCATTTTTATACTCGTCCTTTAAAAAATCTTTTTTTGAATTATAGCTTTGAGCAGCAAAATTACCAAAGGCTTGATAATCCTTTGATTTCAATAAACTAGGTTTTTTTATTAATATTTTAGCATGATCAGTAAATTTATTCAGCAGAGAAACAGTCGTTTTTTTCGGATCAGTTTTTTCAGTTTGTTCAGTTTTCGCTGCTAGTTTTTCAAGTTCACCAATAACAGATTTCCCCGTCTCGGGACCATCTCCCAGTAAAGCACGCTCTACTCCTTTCGTTGCTGTGGTTACTGGTTTAAACAACTCTTCAGACCCCAGAGCAAAATCAGTTTGTAAACTCTGTCGTTCTTGCAGTTTATTCCTGACAGAGTCGCGAATTGGTATAAATTTCTTAATTGCATCTAGTCGCTCACGAGCCAATCGGGTCGTTAATGCTTCATTGACCATTATTTGAAATCAGAAACCATTTTTCAATTGTAAAACAATTTTTCCCATCGATGATTCCATCCTTAACGGTCCAATTTTTTATTGCTGTGAAATATTTTTATTTTCGCAGTGTGAAATATTTTCACTGATTCAATAAAAAAATGACAAAAAAAAAATGAAAATCTCAAGGAGATTTTACTGTCTGACAAAATATATTGAGGGGCTGGTCAATCAAAATAGTTCATTTTCTTGAATTAACGCTCGTAAGTTTCTAATTTTAGAATTAACTTCCTTTTTCAATTCATATTCGTTACCCAATTCTTTTCGTATTCCTTCCACGATAGTATATAACGGAACAAACACATCTACTTCACTGGAAAATGCAAGAGAGTCTCGAATAGAATTTTGAATTTTTTTGATGAGTGCATATTTCTTTGGCAACATATACTTGTTAGTGCTAACTCCGTATTCTATATCCTGAAAATCCGACTTGATTTGATCAGGATTTAACCCATCTGACAATCTAATATTCTGATTTTTCAATTTTGCAATTTCAACTATGATGCTATTCATAATTTCAGAATTCATATATGATAATACATATTTCTAATTCATTTTTCAAAAATAAAAGAGCCGTTAATATTTTTAAAAATTCAGTCTGTATATATAACTATCTTTTTTAAAAATTAATTCTGTATATATAAATATCTTTTTTAAAAATTCAGTCTGTATATATAAATATATTTTTTAAAAATTCAGTCTGTATATATAACTATCTTTTTTAAAAATTCAGTCTGTATATATAAATATCTTTTTTAAAAATTCAGTCTGTATATATAAATATCTTTTTTAAAATTCAGTCTGTATATATAAATATATTTTTTAAAATTAATTCTGTATATATAACTATCTTTTTTAAAATTCAGTCTGTATATATAAATATATTTTTTAAAATTCAGTCTGTATATATAAATATAAATGCAGACAAAAATAAATATCAACCATGATGAGCGATTATCAGTCATTTGGCCCCCTTGATATAGGCCGTTGTGGTTCTATTTGCATTCATTGGGTCCCTTATTAGGCCTTTGTGTCTTTCATAGGGTCCTTTGTTAGAGCATTTTTCTGTTTCTGTTTTATATCAGAATGTTTTTTTTTGTTTTTGCTCTTTGAGATATGACCCTATGACCGTTTCTATTAGCCTATAATTCATTCTGGGGTTACCCAATGTGCATCCACGTTTTGGCCGGTAATTCATTTTTGAACACCATACGGGGTAACCCAAATGTGATGGAGAGCTAATTACATCCATGGATGGTATTTATTTTAGGTCATTTATATTTACATTCACCGGAAACATATTCCCCTAAGAGTGAATCTAACTCGTCAAATAACGGGTTATAATCACAAGAGGGTATGTTTACGTGAAATGACCTAGAGGTTACATATATACGACAACACATCTTTGGAACTCCTTGGTTGCCTTCACATCCAAGTAAGCCCAAGGGAAACCCGAAACATACATCTCCGGAAGGGAGGCCTAACGTGGCAAACGCCATCTTAGACCGCCCAGAAGATATGCTTGGGGTGACGTCACAACATATACTTAATTAAGGACAGCACAAATACCGTATATATTTCCACTGAGTGTTGTGGCAAATTGTAGGTATACATATACTTAATTAACTTAATTAAGGATGGATTATAATTCAATGATGATGGGATTATAATTCAATGATGATGGGATTATGATGATGGGATTATGATTCAATGATGATGTAATGTAGGGCATTTATGTGTTTACATTCACATAACATGCAACCATGAAATTAAATTCATGGTTGCGTAAGTTGTCAAAAACCGACAACCCACCGCTACCGTAAATTTGATAGCATGGGTTTTGCATGTTATGTGAATGTAAACACAGAGGGGGCGCCTTCCTCCCGTCAATTAAATAGAAAAAAAAAACATCCAACCGTTTCACCATCAGACAATTGTCTGCTATGGGGCGCGAACATGTGAAGAATAATTGTCTGGGTTTACAAGCCAAACACGATACCATTAGACCACTGTTCACGTCTATAAAGAATAAAGTTTTTTAACGTATATATGTTGTAACTATTCATATGGTATATAAAGGAAATTAATACATCAATCCGCAAGTATGCTATTTTATTTTCTTGAATTACTTATTAATGGTGTTTCACAGTATTTAAATGAGACAGAATATTTGACTTAAACACTAGAACAAAGAATATAATTGTTTGAAAACATGTCTTTTCTTACAAAACAATGCCCAGCGCTGAATCACAATACCCATTAAACAAGTTAACACAATCTAAGGGAGAAAGTATACACGTGTGTTATCCTGTAACGCCTGTATCTCCGGATCACATCCTATGTTATGAAATACGCATTAATCGCACGTGACACAGAATATTTGACTTAAACACTAAAAAAAAAGAAAATATATCTTTTCCTAAAAAGAAATACCAAGCCGCTAAATCACAATGATAACTCCCTTGGTTATTATCATTTAAGAGTGGTCTCCCTTGGTGTTATAGACGGTACGCGTGTACTGTATTTTGACACGCGAAAATAGAATTTTCTGATAATACCATTACGAATGCTTCATAATTAACAAGCACGGAGGGGTGAGGTCTGAATTCTTGGTTCATTTGTATAATAACACTATTTTTCTAATTCATTGTTTGGTTTAATTATAAGTCTCTGTATATAATCTTGAGCAGTCTTTATTATTTTGTCATCGTTGGGGTCAATGGCAGTATTTTTTATTTTTTTATCATAATAGCGTTTTAGTTCCCTGTATCGTTTTCCGCCGCACATAACACATAATTGCGACCTCCCCCTGACCCCAACCCCACATTGAATACAGGGTAACGGACCAAGGCTTCCACGACGAAAGCTTTGCATATGATACCAACAGAATTCATTTCTGCATGATTTGTTACACGGTGTCACTGATCCAATCATAAGCCATTTGCAATGATTCATTATACTTAAATCTTTCATTTAAATACTTGTTTTAATTATAGTATGGAGGAGTTCGAGAGATTATCGAAAATTAAGCCCTGGAAAAGTGTTCAATTCAATCTTGATAGAGTTTCTGATACACCAAAGAATAAAATTCTTGATAGAACCTTGATTAGTAAAATCAGAGACTGTTTTAATGAATTCAAGCGTGATGGGGCAGCTCATTGTTGGTCAACATTTCGAATTGATGGTGTTGTTGACGCTACCATGAATGATGAAAAAGCAGCAGTGATAATCTCACGTCTTGGGGAAGAAAGAAATTTTTTTCGAATAAAATTCCTTATCCGTGATAATGGAAAATGGATCATTAGGGACAAATACGAGCCTATTCTTAAGGACAAAAAAACTGTCACTGTGACTCAGGATTCAAAACCAGGAATTTTGACTGGACTTGATAAACCCTACTATGAAAGATCTTATCCTGTCACAGTAGTTGTTTACGGGATATATCCGCTCAATGAAAAACCTGATATTTCAAAACTAGCACCCATGAAATATTCGACAGGGCTCAATTGTGTAGCAACACGAATAATAGAACACTTCACAAATGCGTCCCGGGGAAATAAACTAACTGATCTAAGACGAAAAAAAATAACCGAATGGGAACTGACAGTGAAACAGCATGGGGCAACAATTCAAGATATAGCCAAATTAGAAACATCATTGAGATTTCCAATATCGGTAAGGACAATCACCGGAGAAGTATTATACAAATCGAAATATAAATCACAGGGAGCTCCCATTGAAATTATTGATCATAATGCACACGCGTGGTCATCTGCAGTAACAATATTCCCACGGGATAGAACCGTAAAATATCTGTTTGGAACCGAAGAGTTTTTTTCAGAGCAGAAATTATTTGATGCTATTTACCATTTGAGTAAAAACGATTCTGTGTCAGTGTGGCTATTTCATAGTACTTCAGACGAAGAATGTAGATTTGATCAGTTTGTAAGGCCCAACGGAGAATTGTACCGTACTGAAGAGCTGCATAATCAAATGAAACAACTAGCTAGTGAATTTTCTCCCCAGAGTTCTGGGGGGGAAGACAACGATCAATTATTAGCAAACTGTTTTACACTTCCATCAGTTGTAGCACATTTTGCTAGGAAGAAAAACGCGTGGAAACCAACCCGAAGTGAGTTCTTATCAGATGTCAAATTGTCCTGTCTTGAATACAGCCATGGAGGATTATGGAACACAAAATACACCGCTGATACCGTTATTTCAGTTGATATGATTGCATGTTATCCAGGAAGTTTTCTTGGGTATGGAGAGTGTGAGAAATATTTCAAACGATTTGGACACCCTACACACGAAATGACCCGTGTTGCTATTAATGGACCACTGCCACATTTCGATTTAACCGGATTCGCTTGTGTAGTATCATTTGAAATGGCTGAAGGACTTCATCCGTGTAGTTATCTTTGGATTGGTAAACACATGTCTGAAAAACACTGGATGCCAATAGTGTTATTACGGTATATGCTTGATTGTAAGATGTTAAAATCATTAATTGTCAGTGAAGCAATTATATCCTATCGAGCACAGAAATCAGTCTGGTTACCACAACCTGATCTAGAAAAAATAATTAGCGAAGAGCGAAAACTGTTTCCTGATTTTAATGAACAACAAATCATGGATTGGTCCAGACAGTTATTTGAAATCAGAAACAATGAAGCAAAAGATCTTGGACGAAGAATAATCGGTAAATTTACCCAAGGTGGCAAAGATGATAATACGAGATATTCTTCACGATTGATTATAGACAATGCTGAATACGATTTTGTAATCAAAGATTTAACGAATAGGGGCTTATATGTCAATCGTAAGGACGCATTTATGTCAGATGGAACCAAATTGGGTACAATTGTTACTTACACTGATGGATACCATCAGCAGTACACATATTTGAGAGCTTCTATGCTTGGTTATGCTTCTATTAATTTATTTTCAATGATCAATAGATTTCCTACCACCGCAGTTAGAGTTGCTACTGACTCATTTTACATAAATAGCAAAATGGCTGATTTTAAGGCTACTGGCAACGAGAATTGGGGGTCATGGAGAATTAAGAAGGAAATGCTTCATGATTATATTCCATCAGCAGATGTTACCATTGAAAATAATTACTTAGAAAGCAATCAGTGTTCAGAATTTTCTAGTGCACCACCGATTTCTGATCCAATCTGTAGATATAAAACAGTTTATTTAAACGGCTGTGGTGGGTCAGGAAAAACAACCCGGGCAATTGAGTTATATCGTGGGAAATCAAACATGATTGTGCTAACACCGACTCACAGACTCGCCAGAGAGATGAAACAACGAGGGGTAAATGCCTGCACTTATCATAGTTTCTTTAGATGGAAGGGAGATAAATGGACTCCTGAGCGCATGGGAGAGAAATTTATTCCTGAAATTATCATGTGGGATGAAATAGACACAGTGTCCGAAGATGTCTTAAAAATATTTCTTGAGTGGTTGTTATTGAAGAATACAAAAGTCGTCATGTGCGGGGATCACGGCCAACCACCACCATTTGTCGGTGCATCTCCCCATGAATGGCTAAAGGGTTTTGTAGACTATTATGAAGAAATTGATACTGATCATAGATCACTTGATAATGAATTAAAAGAATTTAAGAAACTAATTAGATTACAACCGGATAAAATCCAGTGTGAAATAGCCCGTGAAATAATTTCAGAAACTCCCATGAATGAGTTTTGGGAAGCGTGGAGACCAAATGATTTAATCATTGCAAGTAGAAAAATAGTCAGGGATACACTTCAGATGAAGTTATTTGAATTGCATAAACAAAAATTTGCAACACTTCCAGTACCGTTATGTTATAGGCCATCGGATACACGAAAACAGAACATCGAAGTTGATATTCCAGGACCAAAATCCGAAGGATTTCAAAGACAGATTCTCGTATTAAATGATATTGTGCTGGTTGATATCAATGTCGTTGAAGATGCATTGCGTGCTAATAAATCCCCATGGACGCTAGGTTATGCAGCAACAATACACTCTTCACAGGGATTGACTATATCGGATACAACTGTTTGGATAGTAGATAATCGCATAGAATGGTCGAATTTAGTCTATCTCGCAGTGTCTAGAGTACGAAAAATAAATCAACTTCGAAGAATTGTCCTGACAGAGTCAGGCGATGATGAAATCATTGGCGATGATAATGACACCACAATAGATGATATTATTGATAAAAAACTCTCCGGTTACAAACAACAAGACAAAAAAAACCAACGAGAATTTGATATTGATGCTGAATTAATAATTACTCTGAAGCAACAACAGAATAATCACTGCGCGAGTTGCAATTGTATAATGCGTTGGCAGTATTCGGATAAGGATCCTCGCCAATTCACCGTGGACAGAAAAAATAACAATCTCGGTCATGTCAGAAATAATGTGATGTTGACTTGTCTTGAGTGTAATAGACGCAAGGGTGCTAGTTAAGCCCATGCGGTGGTAATTGAGTATCCTCAGGTATCACTTGTAATTGTTGTCTAGTAAAACCCCGTTGAGGGGCAGTTGAATCCAGTTTATAGATTGGAAGTCTACCCGTAGATCGTGTTATACTAGATATCTTATGCGTAGTGACGCTCCAAATAGGATCAGTAGCCCTTTTTGTGCCACCCTCAAGCTCTCCTGGTTCGTATAAGTACCTCACAATGACATTACTACCAAGAATTGGTTGGGAAACGCTAAAATCTTTTTGAATTTCCATTTCAGGTATTGACTTCTTTTTAATCGCATTGATAGGTTTCATGTTGATGGTTCTAGTAATCTCGTTATTCAGTGCAGTAATCACAGCTGGTAACCTTTTAACCCATTCACGGGATCTTTTTTCTTGGATGAATTCTTTTGCGTATTGATATCCAAATAACCGCTCAGCAAGGGTTTTATTAAATCGTTCTACAATGGCCTGATCACGATGCAGTGCAGTATGCCCTCGTCTGATAGCGACATTGTGATATTTCATTGTAGATAACACTGCACCCTGAAATTCCTTGCCCGGGTCAACTTGTAACAGATTTGGCCAGTGCAGAGGACTCCTTCGATAAATCCTTTCAAATGCAGAAGCCACTTCAATGGCTGATTTTGTTTTTAACGGTTCTGCTTCTTTGTATCGACTTGCAATATCAACTACGGTTAATGCGTATTTATAACCACGATCATGTGGCAGAAATAATAGATCAGCCTGATGAACTTCATTGGGTCCGGTCACATCAAAATGCGAGAAATTGATTTGTTTAGGCGGTGGTAGATAAATTTGCCATAGTGCCTGTTTGGATAACCAATGAGCCGCAGTGGTTTTTTTCACTTTCGCAGCACTAGCGAGTTTATGGATTGCTGATTTACCCCTCCAGTATCCTCTTGGGGAATAATAAATAGATTCCATGTTGTTATTAATTACCAGCCCCTAACATCAATTTACTTTTCATAGCCGATTTTATCAAAAAGGAAGCCAATTTTTCTTTGAAAGATTTATCAGAAATAGCATTTAACGCATGAATTAATTTCACATCTGCTAGATGCCTGTGCTGCAGATTACTGCTTTTATAAGCAACATCATGAAGGTGACAGGCCTTATCAATAGCGTTTATTGGTTCCTCACCGGGTCGGGGCTGATTTTGATCATTGAGTCTGATATCAAGTCTTGTTCCCGGTCCACAGTAGCTATATCCTGGAAGGTGCTTTTCTCCAGGGTATTTTGCCCATGGGGTTCCAGGGAGTTTTGCTAATTTGGCTGCAATATCACCTCCTCTTTTTTTTTTAAAGGTTCCTTGAGTTCCTTGGGTTTAGAAACAAATCTAAATTTCTTTGTACTACATTGTACGCATTTACCAGAAAGCGCTGATCGGTTATTTTTAGTTGTAATCGTCGTCAAGTCATCTGTGCCAGTACGCGCCTTACACTTCACGCAATATAGATCCATAATTTATGTATAGAGATATGAATATAATTGATTTTTCAGCGACTAAAACAAGAGAACCAGTGAAGCATCATGCAGCGCTACCAAACTCTATCCGCGCAATTATAATCGGACCATCTGGATCCGGTAAAACGCAATTGTTGCTCAATTTAATAATGAGATGGATGAAGTGGGATAAGTTGTATTTAATTGCCCCTAGCGTAGATGATCAACGATGCTATGAAGTGCTAAAAGATTTTAATGAAAACGCTTCAGAGATTGCCGCCGAGGATGTTATTGAATTTATAACCGATATTGACGAGGCGCCATCCGTGAATGACCTCGATGGAAGTATCAACAATTTAGTTGTATACGACGATGTCATGTTAGATAATCAAAAAAATCCTGCTAGAATATTTTCCAGAGGCAGGCATAAAAACACTGATGTGATCTATGTCACTCAACGCTACACTCAGATTCCAAAAGTGATTAGAGATAACTGTAATATGCTTGCTGTATTCAACGGCGTTGATACACATACGCTACGAAATATTTGGCAGACATGGTGTTCTGATATGGACTTCAATCAATTTAGAAATTTCTTTAGTCATGCTCAGTCTACCCCACACGGATTTGTAACAATAAATTTACATGACCCTCGAACACGATATCGTATCGGACTGGATCAAATATTCGGTTAACCCCAACTGAAAGTTCTAGCAGCAGAGGGGGTGAGTGACAACGACGTTGCGACGCGAATGTTTTCAGACAAGGGTCAGAGACTTATTTTTTCGCGAGAAGGGTCTAGTGTTATTTTGGAGGGGGTATAATCAAAAATAAAAACAAAAAAAAGTTGTCTGATTCGCCCCCTCTGCTGCTTATGCCGTCTCACTGCAAACTCTCCTGTCAACCACGCATCATGCAAGTATTTGAACAGGAGGCATTTTATTTTAAGTGATTCTAGTTTGACCCAGTTTCCCCAAGCCATATCCCAATTAATGTTTATATTTTCTTGCTCTATTTTGTTTTTTTATCCTTATTTATAGTATGTTCCGTCATCCATTTGTATGTTGATTTTGTGTCGATTCCCTATAATTCCCTAGCGTCCCTATATTTGTTTAATAGTTATTTTATCGGTCGTAATCTCCTTCGGCTCCCCTAGTAATTTTGTTTATCTGTTGTTGTTTTTTTATCAATGTCGTTTTTCTGCTTCATTGAGAAACCGAAGTAATATATATATATATATATATATATATATATATATATATATATATATATATATATATATACAGAGAGAGAGAGAGAGAGAGAGAGAGAGAGAGAGAGAGAGAGAGAGAGAGAGAGAGAGTCCTTGCCAAGCTATATTGGGCTCTGCTTTAATTTCCTATAAATATATTTAGAATGTTAGTGTTTTTAATGAGGGCCGGGTGGGGGAGGCCTAGGCCTCCCCTTTTCCCGTCCCTATATAGAGTTTCTTCGTTGATGTAGTGCATTTTAAATCCCCATAAGTATTTTATAATCTCGTTATCTATCGCTTTCAACGTTTCGTTTTGTATGTCTAACGATTTTAATTTATAGTCAAGGTGCACATTTTGCAACTTGAGCCAGTTCCAATAGGCATAGTGGCGTTAGCGCCAAGATTTTGATATTTTCATTAATTTTTTCCCTGATTTCATTGAGGTTTTGTTTCTCCTCATTCCTTCCAAAATTTACTCCTAAGGTTTTTACATTGTCTTTAATTAAGGAGGGAGGTAGCCAAGGCTGCTTGCCTCCCCAGTTTCCTATTAGTAATATTTCTGTTTTGTCGGGGTTTGTTTTTGATCCCTAAACTTTCCCAAATTGTTCAAATTCCTTTATCAGTTCTTTATAGGTATTTTTATCTTGTATAACGTTAGTACAATCATCTGCATCTTGTAGCATTTCACCTCTTCTTTTATGATTGGAACTTTAATCACTTTAATCCCTTGGTTGTTATTTATTTTTATACTTAGTAATTCTATAGCTATTACATATAATAGCATAGATATTGGGCACCCTTGCCTCACTGATCTTTTGATATCAGATTTATCCGTTTTGGCTCCGTTTACCTGTTTACATGAGTTTATATCCCTGTACAGGATTTTAGTCCAACGTTGGAAGTTTATTCCAAATCCAAATTTGTCCAGTGTCTTGTATAGATAGTTTTGTTCAAGTATGTCAAAGGCTTTTTCCTGGTCTATTAGTACAATGGCACTAGTTTTCCCAGTAATATTTATGATAGTTCTAATATTAAGTATGTTATTTTGTATTTCCCTCCCTTTCTGGCCACTAGTTTGATTTATGTTGATTATTTTATCAAGACACTATTTCACTCTTTCTGCTAAACATTTACTTATAATTTTATAATCAATATTTAGGAGGGACATGGCCTCCAATTTTTTTAGATCTTCCCTAACCCCTTCCCTTCGTATATTAGTGTTATCATACCTTCACTCATCGTGTTTGACATGTTTTGATTCCTTAGTGCAATATTATTATATAACCATTCTAATACTGGCGACAGTTCTCGGCAGAATTTTTTTAATAGAATTCCGCCGAGATTCCATCTCTACCTGGTGATTTATTTTTAGATACTTTCCCTATCGTCTCCACCATTTCGTCTTGCGAGGTGAAATCCTCACATATGCTACTATGTTATGCGGTTATCATCTCGCACTTTGTCTCTCGTAAATATGTGTCTGTATATTCGTCTTCTATATCCTGTGAGGTATATAAGTCCTTGTAGTAATTTTGTAATTGTTAGTTATAATTATACTATCCGTGTCTCGTTCAATTTGTTCTTTTAGTTCGTCCGTAAATCCATTTTGTGTTTCCTGTACAAAAAGTAAATCATAGTCCCCTATTTGTTTCAGTTTTTGTGCTTTGTCTGTATCTATAGCATTTATATTAAGAGATAATAAACGGAAGTTGTGTCCTTCCATTTTTGTAGTGCACCAGGTTGCCGCTTTATAATCAGTATTATTGGTTATATTTAGTTTTTAAATGGCTATTGTTCTTATATTTATATGATTTCCTCATCTAAACCTTATTATGGGGATCCTGGTTCTTCCCCATATGTTTTGTTTGTGCTACCTGTCTGTAAAAGTCACTAGTGACCTGCGAGGTAAAAAGTGTCTCCCTAAGGTCATTTAGGTTATTTGGGTCCTCAGAGGGTCATTGTCTGTTTGTGTCTCTTCTTCTTTTTCTGGGCTTTTCTGTTTAACCATTTCCGATCCTTTGTTTTCCTTTGTTGTATCCTTTCCCTCCTTTTTCCTTTCCTCAAGTGATTGGGATCAAATTTTCCTCATATCCCCCCCACCTTTTGTTTTGTTTCACTTGTGCTTTTTCGTCAAGTGATGACAGGTTGACCGATTTCCTTTTCCTTGTGGGCCCTTTCCCTTTTGATATTGGGGTAGAGCATGTCAGGGGGATAAGTTCCTCTCCTGATAAGTTTAGTATTTCTGTGCCTTCTTCAATGGTTAGCACTTCAAAAGTGTTGCTTGTTGGAATATGGCTTTTGTCTTTCCAAGGTGTTTTGGAGTTTGTTTTATTCGGGGTGAGGATTTTGATCCATTTCTCTGCCGTTTCCGAGGTTTTGTCCGATGTTTGTACCTCCCTCACCTCTTCAATGATTTTTTTTTATCTGCTCTGTTGTTGTTTCCTTTTTGCGTTGGTGGGATTTCCCTCCAGCCACAGGGGACTAGACAACTAGATTCTGGTACTTGTAGTTGAGAAGTCTCCTTAGTCTTTTCTATCACAATTACATCTGTAAAAATCAATCAATCAGTCAATCAACCGGAAAGCCTTGTTGATATGCCGTTGAGCACTACACCAAAAAGTATATTATATATAACATGCCATACTGTTTTGAAATAATAGACAGTAACATTACCCTGTTAAAGTCTGCTATATATAAACATGCTATACTGTTTTGAAATAATAGAGAGTAACATTACCATGTAAAAGTATTTTTAATATAGTAAACAGTAACATTACCATGTAAAAGTATACTATATTTAACATGATATACTATTTCGCGATTGGTTCAGATGAATATCAATGACACCAACAAAATATTTCACGAAAAGAACTGTTCCTATTTCGCAACTACATCATACAAAAACAAATTTACGTATTTGTAAAGTGATCAGACAACAGCCTATATAATTATATAAATGTTTAATGAGATATTGTGTTGTTGCGCCTCGAAGTAATTAATGTGTCATCTATGCCTGAATTTTCACGCATGGTAGTATGGCGCGGAAACAAATGCTAAAGGTATTTATCTACCTGCATAATCCTAGCAAACAACCTTGATGTATGAAGTAGAGAGGGGCATTTCTGATATGAAATCATGGATGACATGTAACAAGCAGCAGCTGAATGATGATAAATCTGAGGCTATTATGATCACGACCCAAAGACATTCTCATTCACATCCTTTACCTCAGACAATACATCTCAGGAACACCAACATTAAATTCTCACAGTCAGTACGAAACCTAGGTGTTACTCTTATTCTGACAATAGTATACTCATTGTTACCACTATGAAAACCAAGTCACATGAACAACGTTCTTTTGCATACCAGGGCCCGGCTATGTAGATCGAATTGCCCATTGAAATTAGACACAAAGACACAGTGGTCTCTTTTAAGAGTGCTCTTAAAACTCACCTTTCTCGACTGCAGGAACAAACTTAAGGACCAAATAATGTTTTGTATCTTGTTTTCAGCATGTTTTTATGTTTTCCAAATTCATTGTTTTTGCCATTTGTTTTTCTTCAGTGAAGACATATCATTATAGATGTTGTAAAGCGCTTAGAGTTTCTAAAGAATAGGCGCTATACAAAGTACTCATTATTATTATTTTTATTATTATTATTATTATTATTATTATTATTATTATTATTATTTACCTTCACTTCAGGATGAGTGGTGAGTAGTATAGTGGTTCTTTTTGGCGTCAATGGGAAAATACATTACAGACCCACCCACCCCAGGGCTGTTTGGCGTGAAGGTTTTAAAGATCAGCCTGGGATTGTTTGGCGTCAAGGGGAATTCAGCATGGGTCAATTGTGGCTCTGTAGTGTCAAAGGAAAGTGGAATATAGGTTAGGTTTTGTATAAGGACAATAGGAACGGAAGAGGTGAGATGACGTCACTTGACTGAAGATTGATAACAATGTTGCAAAAAGGGTAGGAACAGGTGTGCACCGGGATGACTTCAGTGAGGAGTCGAGATATACTCCCAATACACATGAAGTGATAGAACACATACAATATACAACAATGACATACAATAATATACAGAGCATTTGGATTCTTCTTATTTTTTTGGATCCAGTTCTTCTACCATCTCCTGACTTTTCCACTGATTCCTTTCTTTCTCCTTTTCTTCTTTTCATCCTCTGGAATCCAGTCAGGATGCCCCATTGTTCCAAACGTTTGATTAACGTTTATCCAGTCGTTGTTCAGTCTTTTAAATTCCTCTTTCTTCTTTCTGTTTTCTTGTTCCTTCTTTTTTCTTCAGTCCAGGTATCTTAAGTTTTCTTTTTACTTCTGCCAGTACATATCTCATCGTGTAATCGGCTTTCTTTAGTTATTCTAGCCCGCACTAAAGTTGACTAAACAAATGACCACTCTGTGAAATTCAATGTTTTTGTAAAAGCACCTGAGTTGGATCACAGCGTCAAGTGCCTCCTTCAAGGTTCCCAATCTTACATTTTTTGGGTGTAATGAAACCTCTTAACTTTTCTACTTCCTCCAGTAGCATACCTTCCACCAAATCCCTGGTTATTTTCAGGTTGGTCACTTGACTTATCACAATGTCTTTGGTATATTGATATCTCCATTCATATTCTAGCCTTTCCACCACATATGCTACATACATAATCCCAAACCAATTGTGTTCGTTAAATAACTCAATGACCATCTCTCGAATGATGATGATGATTTCAATTACAGATGCTTTCGCCGATAAGGGCACGTGCGTCTGGTGGGCTATCCACACACAAAGTAACGAAAACAAACCACAAATATACTTTCAAAAACCACAAAATCAACTATCCACACATAAGGGAAGAAAAGCACTTCATACGACCACATACCCGTTAAGGGTTCCGTATTGCTTTGTTCCATCCAAATGGATGTTCATCGCACGACCGCTTACCCGGATGTTGTTGCAGCCACGTTAGTAAATGTCTTATTAGAAGTAGTTGGTTTATCAGAAGCAGCCGTAGAAGTATTAGTTATTGTGCAGAAGGTCAGTTAGTAGTAGTAGTAGCAGTATAATTAAAATGAACGGGTGGATGAATCTCGTTAGAGGTTGAAGACATAATTTTGACGTGGTTCAACAGACCAATAAACAGAGTAATAGCCATCAAGATAGATTAGATAGATTAGATAGATAGTTAGATAGATAGATAGATAGTTAGATAGACAGACAGACAGACAGACAGACAGACAGAGATAGATAGATAGATAGATAGATAGATAGATAGATAGATAGATAGATAGATAGATAGATAGATAGATAGATAGATAGATAGATAGATAGATAGATGGATAGATGAATAGATGGATGGATAGATCGATAGATGGATAGGTAGATATATAGATGGGTAGGTAGATAGATAGATGGGTAGGTAGACAGGTAGACAGGTAGTTAGATGGGTAGGTAGATGGTAGGTAAATGGGTAGCATGATAGATAGATAGATAGATAGATAGATAGATAGATAGATAGATAGATAGATAGATAGATAGATAGATAGATAGATAGATAGATAGATAGATAGATGGATGGATGGGTAGGTAGATGGTTATTTAGATGGGTAGGTAGATAGATTGGTAGATAAATAGGTAGATGGGTAGGTAGATCGATAGATAGATATGGATGGATGGGTAGATGGACAGATAGACAGATAGATAGATATGGATGGATGGATGGGTAGGTAGGTAGGTAGATAAATTGATTGTTAGATATACAGACAGACATATAGATAGAAAGATAGATAGAAGTGAGGATTTAGGGTTTTATATTCAAATTTAGATACTTGAATGCTGTCATTATTGAATCTTATTTACTTTCACATTTATTATATCAGCCATATTGTGTACCCACGTCAACCAGCTGTACGAGAAATTCATATCTTAACCAGTCATTTAAATTCTGGGTCAATTATTTCGGTTATGTGTCTGTACACGCCAACACATGCCATGCAAGGTCGACTAATAATAATAAAGCTTTTTGTCATGTGCTTGGATTTCTCTGCAGTGACTGGTTAGCTTAGTACATAGTAACATTACCTTGCTTGTCGACGTGAAACAAGTAGCCATTGTACAGAATACACCAGTTAACTTGGAACACGGACATTTTACAGGATTTATACATATTCTGTAAGTACCAGTCTATGAATTTTTATTTTTAAATTAAACTAAGTGTATTTTATATACTCGCTGAACATGTATATGTTCATAATATGCGTGTTGATAACAGCGTGAACACACATGGAGTCAATACATGACCTTGGAATGACGTTTACGCGTATCAAGGTTACTAAACGCGAGGAGAGTTATGCTCTTTATACCACATTCTTAAATTTAGAACGTGGCCGATTTTCAACTAGCGCGATTTTAATGAAAATACAATATGCACCTTGTTTCCTGTGAATGTCTAGTCAATTATGATAGATAAAGCTTTTATAGCAGCATTCATTTGCAGTATTTACACTCATTCAAATCCTTCCCCACAGTAGTTACACCCACCAAATATTATAATCAACAGTATCTACACTCATGAAAACCGTCCCATCCACATAAATTACACCCACCACATATTCCCATCAACAGTAATTAAACTCATGAAAACCCTCCCAATCCACAGTAATTACTCTCACTACATATCACCATCAACAGTATTTACACTAATGAAAACCCTACCCCACAGTAGTCACACCCACCACATATAATCATCGACTGTATTTACACTCACGAAAAACCTCCCCATCCACCGTATTTACACTCACGAAAAACCCTCCCCATCAACAGTAGTTACACCCACCACATACAATCATCAACAGTATTTACACTCATGACAACCTCATCATCAACAGTAGTTACACCCCCACACACACACACACATATAACCATGAACAGTATGTACACCCACCGCTAATTTAACCATCCACAGAAATTACACCGCCACTTATTACAATCAACATTAACTACATCCAGACTACACAATTTTTCATTGCAGTCTATTTGGTGTTGGACATGCCTTGTACAGTTTACATCGTTGCTATTTTCCAAACTAATGGGTGCCAACATTGCTAATTTTCATTTATAGCGATTTTATGGCTAGAGAATGTAATGAAGTAGTTTGTATATTTTGACTCAGCTATTTTATAACTTATATAACCCTGTCCATGTTAATGAGAACTTGTCTGAGTTTGTAATACCAGTGCCATCGACCTATACAACAACCAATACCCAATGTTATATTAACCGATAAAACAACCAATACCCAATGTTATATTAACCTATAAAACAACCAATACCCAATGTTATATTGACCTATAAAACAACCAATACCCAATGTTATATTAACCTATAAAACAACCAATACCCAATGTTATATTAACCTATAAAACAACCAATACCCAATGTTATATTAACCTATAAAACAACCAATACCCAATGTTATATTAACCTCTAAAACAGGAAATACCCAATGTTATTTTAACCTATAAAACAACCAATACCCAATGTTATATTAACCTATAAAGCAACCAATACCCAATATTATGTTGACCTTTATAACAAACAATATCCATTTTTTTGTTGACCTTTATACCAACCAATATCCAGTTTTCTTTAGCCCTTTGTAACAACCAATATCCAATGTTATGTTAACCTATAAAACAACCAATCTCCAATGTTATTTTGACGTTTATAACAACCAATATCCAGTTTTATGTTGAGCTTTATAACAACCAATATAAATTGTTCTTTTAAACTATTTAGCAGCAAATATTCTGTTGATCTGTATAGCAACTGTTATCCAGCATTCTTATTTAGCAGCAAATATCTGGTGTTTTCTGTAAAAGATGATCATATTTACCTGCATAGTGATGATGTAGAATCATTAT
Organism: Unio delphinus; assembly: GCA_029339505.1. Classification (NCBI taxonomy): domain Eukaryota; kingdom Metazoa; phylum Mollusca; class Bivalvia; order Unionida; family Unionidae; genus Unio; species Unio delphinus. The sequence continues at coordinate 2,370,108 of JAQISU010000001.1, read as the reverse complement.
TTCCTTGACAGAACTGAATTACATAGCATAATTACTATTCGAGTATGTATTTTTATTTTTTGATGATATGTGTTGTGTGAATTTATAATGTCTATCACTCAGTTTTAAGGTCAAGACATTAAGATGTTGTCATCCACTGTTTAAACAATAAATCAAACAAATGAACTGTATCATCACAGCGAATCATGCATCATATCACATTATGATGTAATGAGTTATCTTTTACAAGGCATTGTGGGTAATTTTCTGCAAGGCATTACGGGTAAAACTGGTACAGTGTACAGGTAATACTTTGTGTAGGTTATATTCATATCAATGAAAAGTGGTGCATGAGAGAAATGTAATACCAGTGAAACCTATACAATGACTTGCAAAACATTGCTAATTTTGTGTATTTACTATCACCTGCTCTAAATAATTATCATTTACCTGCTTATGCGGTCGTGGTTTCTATTTATCATTTTTGTATAACAAATAGTTGCATTGTTTCAGATTAGCCATTAGATCATGTTGATATGTGTTTAAAATGCTTGCATTTGGGCATATATGAGAAAAGGTGGTAAATATTTATATTCTGTGATTGGCTTAATGATCTTTTGTAAGCTTTGCACATGAGGAGAATTCAGTGTCACCGCAATTATAAACCCAAAGTAATGGCAGTTTAAGAGTAGGGAACTTAAAGTTTGGGACTTTTTAGCAATTTCAATGAAATAAAAGTTAAATATCCCTAGCTGTGTGTTTCTCAGTTTTAATTTTTTTGTGAGTGCACTCATAACCAAACATGCAAACACAGACATTTGTACATACATAATTACATCCATGCATGCACACACACATACAAACATACATGCATAATATACAAACGCATACACATACATACATACATACATACATACATACATACATACATACATACATACATACATACATACATACATACATACATACATACATACACATACACACACATGCATGCATAATTATATACATGCATACTGTAGCGTTCTGCAAAGGTTGGGGTGGGGTACTTCCAAAGTATTGATTAAAATATTATGAAAGTTCCACCTGGCTCGTGAATTTAAATTTAAATTAAAGACCAAATAGGTATACGGCTCTGAGCCCCCAGTCAGCACTGCCGACGGTTAAATTATATATTTATATATATATATATATGTATATATATATATATATATATATATATATATATATATATATATATATATATATATATATAACACGAAGATGAAATTCAACAATAACGATTTAATGAAGCCTATAAATTTAAATGTCACACGATCACTCGTCCTTTAAGTGATAGCCTATTTCATCTTATGATTTTCAGTGTGAGTTCGATTTTCCACATGGCCTTTGGTTGTACTCATCTATTTATCCGATCCTCCCACTCCTCCTGGATTCCACCTCTCCCGACTTCTCTCCTCCCTTCACTTTCCTTCCGTTCTTTATCACGACTATTGGGACCACTTTCCCTGGTCTGTTCCCCGAAACTTCCTCTCCAGGTTTCCCTCTTTCCTTCTCTTTCTTCCGTCTATAACGGAGACACTGGGACCACTCACTAGTCTGTCCCTCGAAGCTTCCTTTTTAGAAGCTACACTTAGAATTATGTTCCTAAGGTTTTTCCGCCAATTAACGTATGGCCGCACGGAGTTCCAATTCACGGTACGTTCTCTGTAACGACTATGGCAACTAACGCTCGATGGCCGGGTTAAAGATATATATTTTAGAATAAATCAGGGTCCCACCACTTCCTCGATTCTGATTGGGTAGAGCTGGGGCCCAATCCACTCGACTTATTCAATCTGGCTGTCCGTCAGCGTATCCAGAAGATAAGGCACTCCCACTCCTTCTGGCAGCTTCTTTGATGTACAAAACATCGTTCCAGCCCAAGGTGCTAATTACACTTCTGACGGGCTTTGGTCAGCTTCCTCTCTTAACTATGGCAAATTTACGTAAGGGATGGTGTTAGCCTGCGGTCATGTGTAACAATAAACAGTGGCTTGTCCGACTTACTTGATAACACATGGTTCTAATTTAATTTTGGGTCGGCAACGCCACAGCTGCCTACTCCTCAAATTAAAGACAATATAAAAACGTTAGGTATAAATTTTGGGAAAGACGAAATGCAAAAAAAAAAATCTGAAGGAAATCAGGGAAAGTATACAAAAGATCTGCAAATCAGGGCACCAATGCCAATATGCTTGATGGAATTAGCACAAGTTGCAAAAAATTACATGTATGTGCACCTTAATTGCAAACTAAAAACGGTAGACATCAAAAACGCAACATTAAAAAAATTGATAAAGAAATTATTAAATACTTATGGGGCTTTCAAATGCACTACACCAACAAAGAAACTTTATATAGGGAAGGGAAAAGGAGAGGCCAAGGCCTCCCCCACCCCACCTGAATTAAATGCACCAACATTTTAAACAGCTTTAAGGAGATTAAAGCGGAGCCAGAAATAGCTTGGCATGGGATTTATAGTTATTACTTTGGTTTCTCTATGAAGCAGAGAAACGACATATATAGGAATAATAAATTAACAAAGCTTTTAGAGGTACCAAGAAAATTAAGATCAATAAAAGATTTTTTTTAAATATATGGATGTTAAGGAACTATGGGAAATTGATACAAAATCCACATACAAATGGCTAACAAACACACAATAAATAAGGATAAAAATAATGTAGAACAAAAACACATAAACATTAACTGGGATAGGGCATGGGGAAACTGGGTCAAACTAGGATCCCTAAAAATGAAAAGTATCCTGTTCAAATACATGCACGATGCGTGGTTGACAGGAGAAACAGCAGTGAGACGGCATATGATCGCAGTGTCCCCAAAAAGTCCACTGTGCAGAAACTACATTTTTAAAAAAAAAAAGACATTATTAGCCAATGCAAATTCAATCTAAAAGTAAGAAACGATATTATCTCCATTATTAATAAAAAAAAAAATCAAACATATAATGAAGCCAATTTATTATATTTAGACGGGAAATTTCCTGAAGTCACTTTACATGAAATAACCAAATTTATAGTTAGGAATATGATAGCATGCGGACCAGTCTTTAAATTTGGGGAAAAAATTAGATAGAAGGGAGGGACAGGGAACTCAGGAGGAGAAAGTACTAGCAATGAGAACATGGGGCGAAATCACATAGCGCTACGCGAAATGGGCAGGCCCGTGGAAGAGCTGGGAAACAAACTCACCTAGAGACTTAACGCACAATCAACACAACTCACGAATTAGATAGTTCACTTCTTTAAGCTCAAACCATTCCCCCACATAAGCATGCTATCATATAAGTAAATGAAAGCCCGCTTAAAGGGACGTTAAAATATTATTTTGGCACGGAATAGGGAATTAACGATCAATAAATAAAGGTCACAAAGAGATCGAGACGGGTGAAGTGCAAACAAAATTAAAAAAATGTATGGATCCCGTTTCGATCCAAGTGATCTATTTTATAAATAAAGAAGATTACAAAACATGGAACACCATAAATCAAACATTAAAACAATAGGTTGGAAACAACCAATTAAACTAAAGTTTAATACACCATGTGTTTGTACCAAATTCAATATTTTCAAATATAAATTAAATGTAATTATAAAACCTATTAAAAAAGACCGTTTAGAGGTCTTTTATATGATTAGAAAACTGGGAACTCTTGACCAAAATGGCTGTCCTTACAAGATACACTGTATACATATGTATTCATATAGCAACATACAAATAGCTCAACACAAATAACATACACAGGATACAGGAAACCCTAGCCAGGGTTAACTTGAAGAAATTAAGACAAGACACCCATGATGAGCCTTTGAGCTCGGGTGAGGATGTCATAGAAAACACTAAGGACCAAAATATCCTCCTATTTTAATATAATCCCGATGGGAAAAAATTAAGGTTAGGGTAAAATAAATGGTTTTTATATATATATATATATATATATATATATATATCGGGGGGGGGGGAACACACTCATACATAAAAACATTTTTTTTTTAGTTTTTTTCAATAAGGGAGGGGGGCATCTGTCTGGTGCCCCCCCCCCCCCCAAAAAAATCTATTGTGTTTCCCAATTATAATAATTTGGCCGCATGCTTTCATATTCCTAACTATAAAATCCGTTGTTTCGTAAAGTAGTTTTTAGTGTAAAATTTCCGTCTACATATAAGAGTAGTTTTCTATTGTATGGTTGAGTTGCCTTGATATTTAATATCAGGGCAACTCTCTGGTCTGTTTTTTTTTTACATTGAACCATGGTGTTTTTTGTTGTTGTTGTGAAATTGAAATTTTTACACAGTGGACATATAGGCGATACTCTGATCATATGCCGTCTCACTGCAAACTCTCCTGTCAACCACGCATCATGCAAATATTTGAACAGGAGGCATTTTATTTTAAGTGATTCTAGTTTGACCCAGTTTCCCCAAGCCATATCCCAATTAATGTTTATATTTTCTTGCTCTATTTTGTTTTTTTATCCTTATTTATAGTATGTTCCGTCATCCATTTCTATGTTGATTTTGTGTCGATTCCCTATAATTCCCTAGCGTCCCTATATTTGTTTAATAGTTATTTTATCGGTCGTAATTTCCTTCGGCTCCCCTAGTAATTTTGTTTATCTGTTGTTGTTTTTTATCAATGTCGTTTTTCTGCTTCATTGAGAAACCGAAGTAACATATATATATATATATATATATATATATATATATATATATATATATATATATATATATATATATATATATATATATATATATATATATATATATAAGAGAGAGAGAGAGAGAGAGAGAGAGAGAGAGAGAGAGAGAGAGAGAGAGAGAGAGAGAGAGTCCTTGCCAAGCTATATTGGGCTCTGCTTTAATTTCCTATAAATATATTTAGAATGTTAGTGTTTTGAATGAGGGCCGGGTGGGGGAGGCCTAGGCCTCCCCTTTTCCCGTCCCTATATAGAGTTTCTTCGTTGATGTAGTGCATTTTAAATCCCCATAAGTATTTTATAATCTCGTTATCTATCGCTTTCAACGTTTCGTTTTGTATGTCTAACGATTTTAATTTATAGTCAAGGTGCACATTTTGCAACTTGAGCCAGTTCCAATAGGCATAGTGGCGTTAGCGCCAAGATTTTGATATTTTCATTAATTTTTTCCCTGATTTCATTGAGGTTTTGTTTCTCCTCATTCCTTCCAAAATTTACTCCTAAGGTTTTTACATTGTCTTTAATTAAGGAGGGAGGTAGCCAAGGCTGCTTGCCTCCCCAGTTTCCTATTAGTAATATTTCTGTTTTGTCGGGGTTTGTTTTTGATCCCTAAACTTTCCCAAATTGTTCAAATTCCTTTATCAGTTCTTTATAGGTATTTTTATCTTGTATAACGTTAGTACAATCATCTGCATCTTGTAGCATTTCACCTCTTCTTTTATGATTGGAACTTTAATCACTTTAATCCCTTGGTTGTTATTTATTTTTATACTTAGTAATTCTATAGCTATTACATATAATAGCATAGATATTGGGCACCCTTGCCTCACTGATCTTTTGATATCAGATTTATCCGTTTTGGCTCCGTTTACCTGTTTACATGAGTTTATATCCCTGTACAGGATTTTAGTCCAACGTTGGAAGTTTATTCCAAATCCAAATTTGTCCAGTGTCTTGTATAGATAGTTTTGTTCAAGTATGTCAAAGGCTTTTTCCTGGTCTATTAGTACAATGGCACTAGTTTTCCCAGTAATATTTATGATAGTTCTAATATTAAGTATGTTATTTTGTATTTCCCTCCCTTTCTGGCCACTAGTTTGATTTATGTTGATTATTTTATCAAGACACTATTTCACTCTTTCTGCTAAACATTTACTTATAATTTTATAATCAATATTTAGGAGGGACATGGGCCTCCAATTTTTTTAGATCTTCCCTAACCCCTTCCCTTCGTATATTAGTGTTATCATACCTTCACTCATTGTGTTTGACATGTTTTGATTCCTTAGTGCAATATTATTATATAACCACTCTAATACTGGCGACAGTTCTCGGCAGAATTTTTTTAATAGAATTCCGCCGAGATTCTATCTCTACCTGGTGATTTATTTTTAGATACTTTCCCTATCGTCTCCACCATTTCGTCTTGCGAGGTGAAATCCTCACATATGCTACTATGTTATGCGGTTATCATCTCGCACTTTGTCTCTCGTAAATATGTGTCTGTATATTCGTCTTCTATATCCTGTGAGGTATATAAGTCCTTGTAGTAATTTTGTAATTGTTAGTTATAATTATACTATCCGTGTCTCGTTCAATTTGTTCTTTTAGTTCGTCCGTAAATCCATTTTGTGTTTCCTGTACAAAAAGTAAATCATAGTCCCCTATTTGTTTCAGTTTTTGTGCTTTGTCTGTATCTATAGCATTTATATTAAGAGATAATAAACGGAAGTTGTGTCCTTCCATTTTTGTAGTGCACCAGGTTGCCGCTTTATAATCAGTATTATTGGTTATATTTAGTTTTTAAATGGCTATTGTTCTTATATTTATATGATTTCCTCATCTAAACCTTATTATGGGGATCCTGGTTCTTCCCCATATGTTTTGTTTGTGCTACCTGTCTGTAAAAGTCACTAGTGACCTGCGAGGTAAAAAGTGTCTCCCTAAGGTCATTTAGGTTATTTGGGTCCTCAGAGGGTCATTGTCTGTTTGTGTCTCTTCTTCTTTTTCTGGGCTTTTCTGTTTAACCATTTCCGATCCTTTGTTTTCCTTTGTTGTATCCTTTCCTTCCTTTTTCCTTTCCTCAAGTGATTGGGATCAAATTTTCCTCATATCCCCCCCCCCTTTTGTTTTGTTTCACTTGTGCTTTTTCGTCAAGTGATGACAGGTTGACCGATTTCCTTTTCCTTGTGGGCCCTTTCCCTTTTGATATTGGGGTAGAGCATGTCAGGGGGATAAGTTCCTCTCCTGATAAGTTTAGTATTTCTGTGCCTTCTTCAATGGTTAGCACTTCAAAAGTGTTGCTTGTTGGAATATGGCTTTTGTCTTTCCGAGGTGTTTTGGAGTTTGTTTTATTCGGGGTGAGAATTTTGATCCATTTCTCTGCCGTTTCCGAGGTTTTGTCCGATGTTTGTACCTCCCTCACCTCTTCAATGAGTTTTTTTTTATCTGCTCTGTTGTTGTTTCCTTTTTGCGTTGGTGGGATTTCCCTGCAGCCACAGGGGACTAGACAACTAGATTCTGGTACTTGTAGTTGAGAAGTCTCCTTAGTCTTTTCTATCACAATTACATCTGTAAAAATCAATCAATCAGTCAATCAACCGGAAAGCCTTGTTGATATGCCGTTGAGCACTACACCAAAAAGTATATTATATATAACATGCCATACTGTTTTGAAATAATAGACAGTAACATTACCCTGTTAAAGTCTGCTATATATAAACATGCTATACTGTTTTGAAATAATAGAGAGTAACATTACCATGTAAAAGTATTTTTAATATAGTAAACAGTAACATTACCATGTAAAAGTATACTATATTTAACATGATATACTATTTCGCGATTGGTTCAGATGAATATCAATGACA
>JAQISU010000001.1:2060000-2360000 GCA_029339505.1 Unio delphinus | reverse complement strand
GATAGATAGATAGATAGATAGATAGATAGATAGAAAGATAGATAGATAGATAGATAGATAGATGAATAGATGGATGGATAGATCGATAGATGGATAGGTAGATATATAGATGCGTAGGTAGATAGATAGATGGGTAGGTAGACAGGTAGACAGGTAGTTAGATGGGTAGGTAGATGGTAGGTAAATGGGTAGCATGATAGATAGATAGATAGATAGATAGATAGATAGATAGATAGATAGATAGATAGATAGATAGATAGATAGATAGATAGATAGATGGATGGATGGGTAGGTAGATGGTTATTTAGATGGGTAGGTAGATAGATTGGTAGATAGATAGGTAGATGGGTAGGTAGATCGATAGATAGATATGGATGGATGGGTAGATGGACAGATAGACAGATAGATAGATATGGATGGATGGATGGGTAGGTAGGTAGGTAGATAAATTGATTGTTAGATATACAGACAGACAGACATATAGATAGAAAGATAGATAGAAGTGAGGATTTAGGGTTTTATATTCAAATTTAGATACTTGAATGCTGTCATTATTGAATCTTATTTACTTTCACATTTATTATATCAGCCATATTGTGTACCCACGTCAACCAGCTGTACGAGAAATTCATATCTTAACCAGTCATTTAAATTCTGGGTCAATTATTTCGGTTATGTGTCTGTACACGCCAACACATGCCATGCAAGGTCGACTAATAATAATAAAGCTTTTTGTCATGTGCTTGGATTTCTCTGCAGTGACTGGTTAGCTTAGTACATAGTAACATTACCTTGCTTGTCGACGTGAAACAAGTAGCCATTGTACAGAATACACCAGTTAACTTGGAACACGGACATTTTACAGGATTTATACATATTCTGTAAGTACCAGTCTATGAATTTTTATTTTTAAATTAAACTAAGTGTATTTTATATACTCGCTGAACATGTATATGTTCATAATATGCGTGTTGATAACAGCGTGAACACACATGGAGTCAATACATGACCTTGGAATGACGTTTACGCGTATCAAGGTTACTAAAAGCGAGGAGAGTTATGCTCTTTATACCACATTCTTAAATTTAGAACGTGGCCGATTTTCAACTAGCGCGATTTTAATGAAAATACAATATGCACCTTGTTTCCTGTGAATGTCTAGTCAATTATGATAGATAAAGCTTTTATAGCAGCATTCATTTGCAGTATTTACACTCATTCAAATCCTTCCCCACAGTAGTTACACCCACCAAATATTATAATCAACAGTATCTACACTCATGAAAACCGTCCCATCCACATAAATTACACCCACCACATATTCCCATCAACAGTAATTAAACTCATGAAAACCCTCCCAATCCACAGTAATTACTCTCACTACATATCACCATCAACAGTATTTACACTAATGAAAACCCTACCCCACAGTAGTCACACCCACCACATATAATCATCGACTGTATTTACACTCACGAAAAACCTCCCCATCCACCGTATTTACACTCACGAAAAACCCTCCCCATCAACAGTAGTTACACCCACCACATACAATCATCAACAGTATTTACACTCATAACAACCTCATCATCAACAGTAGTTACACCCCCCCACACACACACATATAACCATGAACAGTATGTACACCCACCGCTAATTTAACCATCCACAGAAATTACACCGCCACTTATTACAATCAACATTAACTGCACTCATACAAAACCATTTCCATCCACACTAGTTACACCAACCACTTATAACCATCTCTCTCTCTCTCTCTCTCTCTCTCTCTCTCTCTCTCTCTCTCTCTCTCTCTCTCTCATAACAACAATATTAGTGTTCGTTAGAATATTTTTGTTTATTTTTAGATTAAAATAATAGAACACCTTTCGTTCGTTCTGAAGTGCACTAAAATAAGACTGATTTTCCTTACAAGCTCTTTGTAGCGTTTGCAAAGATTGGGGTGGGGTACTTCCAATATATTAATTAAAATATTATGGAAGTTCCACCCTGGCTTGTGAAATTATAAAGTTAAATTATGGACGGAAGAGATGTACAGCTCTGAGCCCCCAGTAGGCACTGCAGACGGTTAAATTATATAGAACATGAAGATGAAATTCAAAATAATAATTTAATAAAGTGGATAATTTTAAATGATAAACTCAATCACTCGTCCTCCAAGTGACAGCCTACTTCATCTCGTGATTTTCAGTGTGAGTTTGATTTTCCCCTGGTCTTTGGTTCTACCCATCTCTTTATTTCGTTCCTCCCACTCCTCCTGGACTTCACCTCTCCCGACTTCTCTCCTTCCTTCTCTTTTCTTCCATCTCTCTATCGGAGACACTGTGACCACTGTCACTGGTCTGTCCCTCGAAGCTTCCTTTAGAAGCTGCACATAGAATCCTGTCCTAAGATTTTTCTCCGCCAATAACGCATGGCTGATCGGAGTTATTATCTTCTGGCAATCATTCTAATTAACTACAGCGAACTAAATCTTGCTGGCAGGTTTAAGGATATCATACTTAGCCAAATTAGGGTCCCGTCCCTATCTCGATTCTGATTGGGTAGCGCTGTGGCCCTGTCCAATCGACTAAGCGACCAATTCAACCATACTGTCAGTCTGCGGAACAAGAAGATAAGGCACGTCCACTCCTTCGGGCAACTTCTTTGATCTGCACAATCGCTTCCACACCAAGGTGATAATTGCGCTTCTGACGGCCTTGGTCGGGTTTCCCACCCTAGCCACGGGAAACTTACGTAAGTAATAGTGCTAGCCTGCGATCATGTTTAACATTAACAATGGCTTGTCCGAATTACTTTGATAATACATGTTTCTATACTATTTTGGGTCGGGCAAAACGCCACACTCTTCACAAAAAAAATTGTCCACAATAATGTATACAAGATAAATTTAGGTATGCACGTGACATAAGTTGGCTCTTTTTCAGTCTAACCCTTGTGTCAGCATTGTGTTGGAGTGACGGCTTTTGTTGGAGCCAGTAACTGTCAACGACAATCTGTTATAACTACAAAATGGCCACTGGAGGACAGACAGAAAATGGTTGCAGTCTGATTAATGTTGAGGGACTGACACTACAAAGCCGTAAGTGTTCTATAAATTTTATTTTTAGAAAAACATTTGCTTGTTAATAAACCGTCAATATATACGTATATAATATATTTTGTGTGATTTTGTTATCATAGACATAACTATACTCTGTAGAAGCAATATATATTCGATGACGAAACGTTGAAAGAGATTTTAAATTTAGACGACGTCAGGGTATATTTTCATACAATTTTGTTACCTAATGTCTGACATACTAATGGAGTATGTCAGGGTATATTTTCATGCACTTTTGTTACCTAATGTCTGACATACTAATGGAATATGTCAAGGTTTATACATGAAAATACCTAATTTATTATAGTGGGTTGGGTAAAGGGAATAGACACTTGAACATACCTAATATCGTGTTGGGGTTTGGGTAATGGAAATATACATGTGAACATACTTAATATTTTATAGCGGGTTATGTAAGGGAAATATACATGTGAACATACTCAATATTTTATAGCGGGTTATGTAAGGGAAAGATACACATGAACATACTTAATATCTTATAAGGGAATGGGTAAGCGAAAGATAATGTAACATGAATATACTTAATATCTTATTTTGGGTTGGGTTAGGGAAAGAAGCACTTGGACGTTTTTAAGACTGCAGTGTGCTGGGCAAGGGAAAGATACACGTGAACGTTTTTAATACACAGCACGGTTGGGTAAGGGAAAGATACTCATGAATATGCTTAATATCTTATAGGGGGTTGGGTAAGGTAAAGAAGCACTTGAACGTTTTAAGACACTGCAGAGTGCTTGGTAAGGAAAAGATACACTTGACTATTTGAATACACTGTAGAGTGCTGGAAAAGGGAATGATACACGTGAATTTTTTTAATACACTGCAGAATGCTGGGTAAGGGGAAGATGCACGTGAATATTTCAATACACTGCAGAATATTGGGTAAGGGGAAGATGCACGTGAATATTTTTAATATACTGCAGAATGCTGGATAAGGGAAAGAAGCACTCGAGTGTTTTAATGCACTGCAAAGCGCTGCGTAGGAAAAAAAAACACGAGAAAATTCGTAATGCCCTGCAGAATGCTGGATAAGGGGAAAGAGACGCATGAACATACTTTGGGGATGACATCTCCACCTAATAACCAGGTTCAATGTTAATATGCAAATATGGGTGCTTACCGCATTTAAATCATATTAAGGGGATCGATAATAGTTCAGTTTATTTATTACACATATATATGGCTAAAGTGGTTACAGAGTGAGTTAATAAGTTATTCATTGGTTATCTGGAACTTTATGTATTTCACATAGATATGGTTAAAAAGATACCAAGTAATTTAAGATATGTTATTGATTTGTCAGCTTGAAATTTATATATTTCACATAGATATGGTTAAAAAACCCACTGAGAAATGTAATATATGTTATTCATTGTCAGCTGGAACTCAATGCATTAGACATAGATATGGTTAAAAAACCCACTGAGAAATGTAATATATGTTATTCATTGTCAGCTGGAACTTTATGCATTAGACATAGATATGGTTAAAAAAACACTGAGAAATGTAATATATGTTATTCATTGTCAGCTGGAACTCAATGCATTAGACATAGATATGGTTAAAAAAAACACTGAGAAATGTAATATATGTTATTCATTGTCAGCTGGAACTCAATGCATTAGACATAGATATGGTTAAAAAAAAACACTGAGAAATGTAATATATGTTATTCATTGTCAGCTGGAACTCTATGCATTAGACATAGATATGGTTAAAAAAAAACACTGAGAAATGTAATATATGTTATTCATTGTCAGCTGGAACTCAATGCATTACACATAGATATGGTTAAAAAAAAACACTGAGAAATGTAATATATGTTATTCATTGTCAGCTGGAACTTTATGCATTAGACATAGATATGGTTAAAAAAACACTGAGAAATGTAATATATGTTATTCATTGTCAGCTGGAACTTTATGTATTAGACATAGATATGGTTAAAAAAACACTGAGAAATGTAATATATGTTATTCATTGTCAGCTGGAACTCAATGCATTAGACATAGATATGGTTAAAAAAACACTGAGAAATGTAATATATGTTATTCATTGTCAGCTGGAACTCAATGCATTAGACATAGATATGGTTAAAAAAAACCTCTGAGAAATGTAATATATGTTATTCATTGTCAGCTGGAACTCAATGCATTAGACATAGATATGGTTAAAAAAACACTGAGAAATGTAATATATGTTATTCATTGGTCAGCTGGAACTCAATGCATTAGACATAGATATGGTTAAAAAAAAACACTGAGAAATGTAATATATGTTATTCATTGTCAGCTGGAACTTTATGCATTAGACATAGATATGGTTAAAAAAAACACTGAGAAATGTAATATATGTTATTCATTGTCAGCTGGAACTCTATGCATTAGACATAGATATGGTTAAAAAAAACACTGAGAAATGTAATATATGTTATTCATTTGTCAGCTGGAACTCAATGCATTAGACATAGATATGGTTAAAAAAAAACACTGAGAAATGTAATATATGTTATTCATTGGTCAGCTGGAACTCAATGCATTAGACATAGATATGGTTAAAAAAAAACACTGAGAAATGTAATATATGTTATTCATTGTCAGCTGGAACTTTATGCATTAGACATAGATATGGTTAAAAAAAACACTGAGAAATGTAATATATGTTATTCATTGTCAGCTGGAACTCTATGCATTAGACATAGATATGGTTAAAAAAAACACTGAGAAATGTAATATATGTTATTCATTTGTCAGCTGGAACTCAATGCATTAGACATAGATATGGTTAAAAAAAACACTGAGAAATGTAATATATGTTATTCATTGGTCAGCTGGAACTTTATGCATTAGACATAGATATGGTTAAAAAAAAACACTGAGAAATGTAATATATGTTATTCATTGTCAGCTGGAACTTTATGTATTAGACATAGATATGGTTAAAAAAAACCACTGAGAAATGTAATATATGTTTTTCATTGTCAGCTGGAACTCAATGCATTACACATAGATATGGTTAAAAAAAACCACTGAGAAATGTAATATATGTTATTCATTGTCAGCTGGAACTTTATGCATTAGACATAGATATGGTTAAAAAAAACACTGAGAAATGTAATATATGTTATTCATTGGTCAGCTGGAACTTTATGCATTAGACATAGATATGGTTAAAAAAAACCACTGAGAAATGTAATATATGTTATTCATTGTCAGCTGGAACTCAATGCATTAGACATAGATATGGTTAAAAAAAACACTGAGAAATGTAATATATGTTATTCATTGTCAGCTGGAACTCAATGCATTAGACATAGATATGGTTAAAAAAAAAACACTGAGAAATGTAATATATGTTATTCATTGTCAGCTGGAACTCAATGCATTAGACATAGATATGGTTAAAAAAAAACACTGAGAAATGTAATATATGTTATTCATTGGTCAGCTGGAACTTTATGTATTAGACATAGATATGGTTAAAAAAAACACTGAGAAATGTAATATATGTTATTCATTGGTCAGCTGGAACTTTATGTATTAGACATAGATATGGTTAAAAAAAACACTGAGAAATGTAATATATGTTATTCATTGTCAGCTGGAACTCAATGCATTAGACATAGATATGGTTAAAAAAAAACACTGAGAAATGTAATATATGTTATTCATTGGTCAGCTGGAACTTTATGTATTAGACATAGATATGGTTAAAAAAAACACTGAGAAATGTAATATATGTTATTCATTGTCAGCTGGAACTTTATGCATTAGACATAGATATGGTTAAAAAAAAACACTGAGAAATGTAATATATGTTATTCATTGTCAGCTGGAACTTTATGTATTAGACATAGATATGGTTAAAAAAAAACACTGAGAAATGTAATATATGTTATTCATTGTCAGCTGGAACTTTATGCATTAGACATAGATATGGTTAAAGAAGTTACAGAGTGAGTTAATATGTTATTTATTTGTCAGCGGAATATATTAAAGTTTCAAATTTGGATAATATAAAAAACATTTGATAAAAAATAATGCTGAGCAATGTATAAATTCACACATTCAACAAATATATTATCATTTTCTTAGATCAATTATTGCAACAATGTGTACAGCCATTTTGTGAAAGAATTATTTTCAGACATGTTTGTACAAACAAACCTACTTTTCAGAAGAAATTTGAAATCACCATTGTAGAATACGTGAAGACATAAAGATGTAACAATAGTTTGCCAAATTTATCCCAATATCAAACTAAATTTGATCAACAGAATAAGTTCCTTATCTGGCAAAACAGCTTTTGTTACATTAGTCGAGTTATAATACCCTTAGATAATTGTATTCGTTTTTGAAGATAAATTTGCAAAATTCTATAGCGGATTTACCGAGATGGAGAAGACAGCTCAGAATCACAACCTTCTGCACCCTCACCCCCAGACCCCCATGGTCCCTCTACACTCTTTCGTATCACCAAAAATCAGGCAAAACATGAAGATATTATTTGTGCCATAAAATCTTTAATTAAATGATACTATTGCAGTAATTTATTTGTATCATCCAGGTAATTATAAACAGAGCTTATATTGCAACCGAATTATTTATTATGTAATCTCTCTCAATATATCGTTGTTTCCAGGACTATACATACATTCATGAATAAATCCATCCATCCATCGTAACGTTGTCCTTTGAACATATATTTTGTTTTGAATGTGTTGATTATGGTAAGACATCATTATAAACAGTTTCCGGAAGCTACAACGTCGGTGTTATTAACCATGTTCAGGCAATTGTTTTAGCGCTTACAACTAAAATGACATGTTAGTGTTTGCAGGCGATAAAATAAATAGAATCCATGAATGACATACATTTTGCATAATTTCTTTCTCATCTGAATCTCTCAAATTCTTCTTCCAAATGGTTCAAGTATATTTAAAGTGAAGTACATATATGCACCATTTTATAATATGTACATTCTTAGTGAAGTACATGCAGGTATGTTTTTATGACAGGTACAGTCATAGGGATGTACATGGATGTACGATTTAGCACAGGTACATTCATAGTGAAGAACATGCATTTTCTGACAAATTTGTTTAAATTACACATGAAAAATTACTTTCTAGTCTTTCAAATTGGTTTAAATTATAAATCCCATGAAAAATTACGTTCAAGTCCTTAAAATTTAAATTATAAATCCCATGAAAAATTACTTTCTAGTCCCTCAAATATGTTTAAATCATAAATCCCATGAAATATTACTTTATAGTCCTTTAAATTTGTTTTATTTAAAAATCCCATAAAAAAGTTATTTTTTAGTCCTTAAATTTGTTTAAATTAAAACTCCCATGAACGGTTACTTTATGGTCCTTTATATTTGTTTAAATTATAAATCCCATGAAAAATTACTTTGCAGTTATTTAAAGTTGTTTAAGTTTTAAATCACATGAAAAAATACTTTCTAGTCCTTTAAATTATTGAAATTATAAATCCCATTAAAATTACCTTCTAGTCAGGTGAATTTGTTCTAATTATAAATCCCACGAAAAATTACTTTCAAGTCCTTTAAATTTGTTTGAATTATGAAACCCCATGAAAAATTACTTGTTATTCCTTTAAATTTGTTTAAATTATAAATCCCGTGAAAAAAAAAATTTAATAGTTTTCAAGGGTGCCAAGAGTATGCATATACCAACATTAATAACCGCTCCGGTGGCCTAGTGGTTAGTGCGTCCGCCCCGGAAGCGGGAGGTCGTCGGTTCGATCCCCGGCCGAGTCATACCAAAGACTTACAAAAATGGTACTAACAGCTGCCTCGCTTGACGCTCAGCATAAAGAGGTTAGTGTTAGGACTGGTCGGCCTGGTGTCAGGACAAAGTGACTGGGTGAGACATCATGCTACATGTCTGCGGCATGATGTCTCAGTGCTAGACATCACTATAAACTTCCTCACTGCAGACATCGTAGCGATATGACTGAAAAATTGTTAAAGCTACGTTAAAAATCCTAATCAAACAAACAAACAAACAAACCAACATTAAGGTCGATGATTCCAAACAAAACAATAACCATATGATTCCACTTTGTAAAATGGTATTTACGGATCTCCGTCCGTTTCAAGACTCTTGACCTTGATGTGTAAAACAAGTTCGGTGATATCGATATATCAGAGCTACTTAAGACGTCCAATTGTAACTCTATAGGATAAAACAAGTTTGGTGAGTATATTTATCAATATACCCGAGCCAGTGAAGACGTCTCTTGTAA
The DNA here is from genome assembly GCA_029339505.1 of Unio delphinus. Lineage (NCBI taxonomy): Eukaryota > Metazoa > Mollusca > Bivalvia > Unionida > Unionidae > Unio > Unio delphinus. The sequence goes on along the minus strand of JAQISU010000001.1, from coordinate 2,350,586 downwards.
TTCCTTATAGGGTAAAACAAAGTCGGTCAGTGAAAATATTGATCTGACACTGGAGACGTCAATATTGTAAATTTGTATCAAAATTGATCAATGAAACTTCACAGCACGTTAGCGGAATTGTAACATATTTAGATGTAAATAAAACACAGAAAATAATTCTGCCTGGCATAGGCTTTTAAACAAACTGAATCAGCTTGACTTTCGACTGGAATTAATCAATGATTAATAACAGTGAATATTCCCAAATTGAAGCGTAAACATATAACGTGGACTCGGAAATTAATCAATGAACAAAAAGAGTTAATATTCTCAAATTCAAACGTAAACATTAAAACGTTTAGAATTGGAAATTAATCAATGACACACAGTTATATTTTCGGAACACTTTCAGTGATAAAGACAAAAAAAAAATTCAATGCAAACTACCTTTATTTACTAATATAAATATTTTGCAAATAGATTTTCATTTTCTATCTGAACTATAATCCTTGTTAATTTCGAGTATAAACTATCTGCGTACAATTATTAATTCAACACAGTGAAATACAGTGATATCAATACGTCATACTTGTGCAAATAACTTTTCTATCAAAAAGGCTTTGCATTCAGCAACGTGAAGTGATTTCAATGCAAAATAGTTTTATACATTGAATACAAACATACTAACTTGTGCTTCCAGTGATATTTCACCAAGTAAACCTGTATGAACAATACAGTTAACAAGGACATAACCAAATTTGCTAAACGCAAAAGAAAGTGTGCGCACAGGAAAATACAACGCTGCATAGTTAATGCAAATAATTCCAAATAGGATTAAAGAGAAAATATCTCTTAAAAAAGATTCTAAATTCTCAAAATTCAATAGTCAAAACTGGAATAATACAATAAGGTAATTACACTTTTAATATCTCGCCTAAAAGAAATCCCTTTAGACCTATCTAGTCCCATTTTTACAAAATAATAATAATAATAATAATAAACACGAAAATCAACAAACACAAACAACAGCAATTAATACAATGGCCCACAACAACTTCGCGTTAGATAATTTCTTCCAAATGGAAGAAGAGGAAACCCCCCAAGGAAAACTAATTAAAGGGAACAGGCCCAACTATGATCAGGCTATATATATGCCCCAAACACCAGCGGAACAAAGGTACCCCCCCCCCCCCATCCCGACAATTTTAGCATCCCTCATAGGTAGGGGAGTTCCAGGCGAGGAGATATATATTTTCACCCACCTGGGAAAGGGGTTCTATCTCTTGTACCCCAAAAACCCCAACCCTTAATACCATCAGGGAGCATAAAGATAGGTGACATAGTGGCACAAGTGACTACACCCCCACCTATCACCAAAATTATCAAAAAATCATACACTGACATTTTCTTTTCGGGCGTCACGTGTGAAGTACCCATTGAAAATTTTGTCCAAGGCTTTGAGCATAGAACACAAATCAAAGTCATATTTACAAGGAAAGATGTGTATAAAGCTATCCCGGGGGGGGGGGGGGGGGTTTACACTGAGAAATTGATAATGAGGGTGGAAGCAACCCAAGCAAATAGTGTGCCAGAAATATCTAAAGTGCATGGCTTTCTCGTAACATCGTGGTTCGACAACTGCAATTTAACTGGACCATGCCTAATTTGCAGTCAAACAGGCCATAACAAATGGGTATGCCCCACGCAAAACGGGGAAAATACCCCAACACCAATGATTAGCGACAACAACTTAACTAACACCCAACCAAACGATACACAACATACATATGCGAATGTCACAGCTGGCAATAACCCCCCCCCCCCCCCGAAAAAAAAGAAGAAATCAAATAACACCTCCTGAGGGCACCACAGACAACACTACGGCAACAGAAACAACAGACAACACATACATAAACACAAATAGAGGGAGAAAATGCTCCATTTTCTAGCCCCACACAAAGGAAAAGGAAAAAACTCATCAGAACAAGGGCGAAAAAGAGCCCCAAAACAACCACCACCAACACAGTAAAAGAAAAACAAATCAACAACACAAATTAGGCAAATGCAACTACCAAAAGAAAACAACCCTAGCACCAAACACCCAAACCCAAGCAAATGAACAAACCGAAAATGGTTCACCAGGAACCCAAGAAATAAAAAAAAAAATGATAAGAGAAATGATTGACAAATCACCACTACTTCCCCATTCAGAATACAACATTACCAAAATGAACAAAACCACCACAACAACAAAACAAAAAACAAAATCCCAATAATTATAACATATAAACAACTCAATAATAGATACCCATACAATTATCACTAAAACAAAAATGATGAATAATATTAGAATTACATCACTTAACATTAATGGAATAAATTTTGATAAAGCAAAACAACTAATCAAACAATTAAATAAATATCATATAATATACCTACAAGAAATACATAACATAAACAACAAAGTAAAGAACTATATTGAAGACCATCTAAACGCTATATTTATAACACAAAAAGACAATGTATCTAACCGATCAGGAGTCGGATTCGTAATAAACAACAACCTCAAAAATGCAAACTGGACTTTACACAATACACCAAAAGAAGTAGAAGGAAGACTATTACACATTGAAATAGACAAACTACACATAATCAACATATATATACCACCCAGAAGAAGTTGAAAAATATCATTTATATACAAATTGTCTAACTACTTACAAACATACAAACTACACAACACTATAATAATAGGCGACTTCAACTCAGCAATACAAGACGTAGACAAAACAAATGGCCTAGCCAAATGGGATAGAGATGTACTACACTACATCAAAGGCCTAATAACCAACAACAATTTATTCGACACCTATAGACATATTAACCCAACCAAACAAGAATTCACATATACAAGAAACACAATGGCGTCCAGAATAGATCACTGCTATATGAACACCAACCACAGGCATAATGCCATTGCAGTCCATGTAACCACCCCAAAAACAAACATATGGGGAAAAGGCACATGGAAACTTAACAATACTATACTTGACCTACCTGAGTACCAAATTGAAATACAAGACACACTACAATACACACAAGAATACAATGAGTATTACATATGGGACCAGACCGAAACACTCTAACAAATCAGTCAGAAATACTCTAGAATACAAAAACAACAAAACAACTTGGTTCAAAAAGAATGTAATAAAATAATAACTGACCCCATCTCAAATGAAACTGATCTTCAGAAAGCACAAACACAACTAGATATTATAAATAACTTTAAACAAAACGGATAAAAAAATAAGAGCGGGACTCTACAAAGACATATACAATATTCATATACATCACAACACATACCTAAATAAAAACTTAAAGAATACACAGAATCGATAACACTACCTAAGATACAAGATTTACAGAGAAACCTATGTAACGAACCTATTACGGCACAGGAAATTGACAAAGCAATTCAACAGCTAACACCAAACAAATCACCTGGAATAGATGGAATCACAGCCGAATTCTACAAAAAATTTAAAAAACAAATCACACCAATACTCCTAACCTATTTCACAAAACTACTAGCAAAATAAATGACACCAAACATGAAAACATGCACGATCACACTAATATACAAAAATAAAGGATTACCAACCGATATAAAAATTGGAGACCAATATCATTATTAAAAATAGATTACAAATTACTAAGTAAAATATTAACCAATAGATTAAAGGAAACAATGAGCAACATTATAAATCCAAACCAAACACGTGGAGGAGAAAGGAGAAATCTCCAGAACAACATTTTATCAATAAAAACAATAATAGAACACATGGAAAAGAACAAAATAAACGGAGAACTAATACTAATCGATCAGGAAAAGGCCTCCAATCGAATAGAAAATAAATACATATTATCCATCCTAAAAACATTCGGATTCGGAAAAACTTTCGCAATTGGATAAAAACTATAAAACAACATACAGTCCCTAATCCAAATCAATGGAGCGAAAACAAAAAAATTCCCCATACAACGCTAAGTTAGACAGGGATGCCCTCTATCCATGTTACTTTACCTACTTGGCATAGAGATACTGAGAAACGGAATCCAATGTGACGAAAACATATCAGGAATCAAAATCCCAAACATGAAGAAAGAATGCAAAACTTTACAACATGCAGATGATTGTACACATTTCATAACAACTCAACAATCGTATAAATATCTAATAGACCAATATGACAATTTTGGACTAGCATCAGGATCAAAAATAAACCACGACACAACTAAAATATTACTAATGGGAAACTGGAGAGGAAACCACCCCGGCCTCCCTCCCTCACAAGTATTACCCCATGGACAGTTTAGAACCCATGTCAAAGTTTTAGGTTATAATTTTGGCACAACAACAAAAACATACATTTTAACCAACTCGTGCGAAAAATAAATAAACATATAGATACATGGGATTCCAGACAATTAAACATACTAGAGAAAGCACATATTGCAAAAACATTTCTATACAACTCAATTTGGCATGAATTCGACAACACTAACTTCGAATTCATATACATGTACATAACAAAATTGAATAAAAAAATAATTAACTTCATATAGCATGGAAAGATCACTAAAATAACCAAATATTCTCTACAAAAAGAACAGACACAAGGAGGAATAGGCATACCAAACTTACGAATTAAACAAATCAACAACTACTTAGAAAGACTAATAAATTTAACACCCCACCCTACATACTTTTGGCAAGCGTTATATCTCTACTGGTTTGGCTTTAAGCTACCAAACCGACCAGAAGTATACCAAAACAACAGCGTTATAACAATTCTGACACCACCAAAAACAACATACAGAATAAAAAGTAATACATACAGACAGAACAAAGAATTTTGGACCCCCCAAAATAAAAAATTGATATACTTTACTAATGGATAGACAAATAGACATGAAAAACAAAATTGGAACACTATAGTTTCCTTGATTGGAATATAATATGGACAAACTGGTCCAAAACCAGAAATACAAAACATAAAGCAAAAATATTAGAATATCTTCATGATGCATGGTGGACACAAGAAAAAGCATTTCAAAGGAAAATAATCAAAACAATACCACCATGCTTCCTATGTAAACGATATAGAAATCACAGAATACATATAACACTAGATTGCACCAGCATTGATCAACAGAAAAATAAAATTAAAAATAAAATTACAAAAGAAATTGGATCATATGATAACTATAATTTACTATACACAAATCAAATTAAATAGAAAAAACTATATGCTGAAGTTAAATATGATAAACGAACCAAAGAATAACCCTTGAAAACTTAAGAATTCAAAATAAAATTAAAAAAAAATAAAATAAAAACATAACAAAATATAATAACAAAACACAATAACAAAAAATCAAAACACTGGGTGGACAAGGAAATCCTACGCCTGGCATTGTATAACTAACACATACAAGGGTGTCGCCTCAATTACCAAACCAGCTATATGTGCTGGGGAGGGACGAACGGTGTCAACACCTAATCAAACAATATTTTGTTTTAAATGGTGGCCTAACGTTAGTTCTGCGCCAGATGTTTAAATTATAAATCCCGGGAAGAAAAAAATTTAGTAGTTTTCAAGGTTGTCAAGAGTATGCGTATACCTACAATAAGGACCATGATTCCAAACAAAAAAAAATAACCCTATTATTCCACTTTGTAAAATGGTATTTACGGATCTCCGTCCGTTTCAAGACTGTTGACCTTGATGTGTAAAACAAATTCGGTGATATCGATAAATCAGAGCTAGTTAAGACGTCCAATTGTAATTCTGTATAGGATAAAACAAGTTTGGTGAGTATATTTATCAATATACCCGAGCCAGTGAAGACGTCCCTTGTAATTCTGTATATGGTAAAACAAAGTCGGTCAGTGAAAATATTGATCTGCCACTGTAGACGTCATTATTGTAAATTTGTATAAAAATTGATCAATGAAAGTTCACAGCACGTTAGGGGAATTGTAACATATTTAGATGTAAATAAAACACAGAAAATAATTCTGCCTGGCATAGGTTTTTAAACAATCTGAATCAGCTTGACCTAGGACTCAAACAATATTTTGTTTTAAATGGTGGCCTAACGTTAGTTCTGTGCCAAACGCTTTAACTTTTAAACCCAATTTAACATGGTTCCCCTCTCCGCGTTTGCCTCTAAAGTTACACTTTCTGCTACTGCCGTGAAATAGTTCATACTTTATAGTTCTTTCAATGTTGACTAAGAGTTTTCACAAAACAAGAATTCATGGCAATGATGCTAATAGTAAACACTCCATGACGATAATAATTGTTTTAGGTTCAAACACCATTTTACAGCGCAATAGGCGGCCAGTGTAATTCTTGTAGAAAGAAACCGATAAAGCCCGTGTTTGCACCAACGGTTCACTGCAAGCTACTGCACTGCACGACTTCTCACATGCAACCCAGATACTAAAACCAACGTTGACAGAAGTGAAATGGTAGTATTCGGTACAGGCGAGCGCTTTTGACTACTCACTGCTGCTAATGATAATTTCATCTTGCTGCTGTTGATGAAGATAAATGATGATACTTTGATTCCACTGTGTAGGATAGGAGTTCCTAAAAACACCGAAATACACTGAAAAGCCGAAATACACATGTATTTACATGTTCTCTCTGTATATCGGTTTCCACACACATTTTGTTTTTGTTTGAATAATAATAATAAGCAAAATAAAATAAGATTAATGTATTTTGATACGAATAATCTTCTTTTTTCCTATTTATAGCACAATTATTCATAGCCAATGTCATTTGGTCGTACTTGATTCGACAGACCTGAGAAATGGCGAGTCTTAGTAATATATACACAGATTGAAAGGGTAAAGTATCGAAGTATCAACAGTATTTCCCGACATTATATTACATATTTAATATAACTTTTAATGATATAGTTTTTGAAAAGTAAATAACATTTAATTTAAGTTTTGTTTAAAAGGTTTCCAAATATTTGGCATATATATATATATATATATATATATATATATATATATATATATATATACTAGTTATGATGATATGACAGTTCATTGTATGGGTGTTAAGAAAGTCTATTTTTGGAAATATGTGAACGTTGATTAGTCATACATGTTTGAATAGTAAAGAAAAGCAAAATAATTTTAATTTATATGAATTATTTATTTCTTTCTTGATTTGACACATATGATAAATGGCGAATTGAAATACATACACAAAGTGAAAGTGAAATGTAACAAAGTACCAAAAGTGTATACGATAGTATATATGCAAGAGTGAGATTAAGCCTGTGATCGTACAAGCCACGATATATGATGATAGACAAAGACAACTCGGGTAAGCAATTAATCCAATAGCATTCAGGATTATGCTCCTCTTGAGAATAGAACTACAAGTCATGTGCACAAGACAAGGTAAAATAAACCTAACCTAAAACAATGAAATATACGATATTATGACGACATCTCTGGTTCATGTTTAGCGTTTTTAGCTGTAATTGTCACAGTTCATACATTCATGTTTCGTGTCCTTTATCCAGGTTTCGGTCAATTAGTCCTTGGTTCAACAATAGTTGTCTGACTGTCCGTGAAAATCATGTATTTTGTGTCGATGTGGCGTCTGAAGCGTTTGAACAAGTGTTTGTTGTTGCTCTTTCATTTCTATCCAGTCTGTTTTTCTCAACTCAAATAGTTTATGACTGTCGGCAAGCCGGAATTTTCCAGTGCATACTAGAGCACTCATCAGATTTCTGATTTGTCGGGTTACTAATTCATGTGTTAGTTGCACAAATTCCGTCTGCGTTTTCGTCTTTCATTCAACTATCTGTTTTAGAACGTGGTTCGTGGACTCACAATTATTATTTTTCTACGTGCGGTTTATTTGATAGATTCTTAATGGATTAATGACTTTTAGTTTCGTATTTGTCTTTAGTTATTTTTTACGAAAGTACTTCCCATGTTTGAAAAAATCATGGTGTGAGTACCGTTGTCAAAAAGCAAATAGTAGGATTCAGGGGATGTACCAGCAGATGTATCCCATACACCACAATTGTCTGAAAAAGAACTTTTGCCATTATTCTACCTCTTCTCGAGGTTGTTCGCATTATTCACAATGAAATATACATTTTCTTACAAACCACATGGAATGCATTCTACTCTTGAATCTGATTTTAACAAAAATTCCACTGATTTTCCCATGTCAAGAAAATGACACTGGTCTAATTTGCCTTTTGCTGGATGTTTGTACGAGTCATTTGCGTCTTTTACCTCGTTGTGTGTCAGTTACTTCGTTGATTATATCTGTATGTGACTCGTTACTAACGTGTTTTGCCGTCATGTCAGAATTAACAGAAGAAACATCTACTAAGCCATCTAATGAGTCATCGACATTTACAATATGCTCGTTGTTTTCATATCCAATCCAATCATTGGGGTTTTATAGTTACCGCCATTCAGAGAACATTTGGGCAACTTTTATAGCCCGCATATCGCAGGGCCGTTTGTTTTCCCTTAGGGAGGGGTCGCTACTACCTCCCCTCGGGCATTTATTGTGCAAACAAGTGCACTTAGTAATTAGGGCGTTCTTCCAAATTACTAAAAAGTAACTATCGGAAGAAATGTAAGCCCTTTGGGTGGGTAGGAATAGTACCCACACACACCCACCCTATCAACCAATCGGAAGCCATGTTACTGGTAGCGAGGGAAAATGTTTTCTCATTTCGCTAGTAAGTTTGATGAGCCAGAAGAGGAAAGGGCGGAAAAGGTCCAGGTCCGGGAGTAGCCAGCATCACACACGCAAAGAGAAGGACAACAAGGCCACGGACGCCGCTCACACCTGAAACGAGAAGGTCGCACTTACATCAAATTCAGTCCAGTTTTACTAATGGACAGCCTAATATCCAATAATGTGTTAGCCACCAATGCAATTGTGTCTAATATCTAAGTCGTAGAACCATTTATTTATTATCCTATCATCCAAAATAAACTAGTACTTAGCGTACATTATAATAAGTCCCTAACAAATTTAGATATAAAGATGTCTAAGCGACATATATTAGTGTAGTCAATGGTAGGTATTTTTGGTTATGAATTTGCTGGCGGAGGTACCAATGTGGTCAAATAAACCTTTTTAGGGCCACATATAGTTGTTCAAAAAGGGGTACTCGTAACCAAGTGAGTCCCCTATTATTCAGGCAAATGACGGCAAATATGAAAATTATCATTCCTTTGCGCAGGCAGGCACCGGGGTGTAGCTTGTCGTTCCCTGCTCCAGAGGTACTCATGGGCGCTACTTGTCCAAGCTACCGCTTCATGGTATTCCCATGCTGCGTAATTATGTTCTAGAAGCTTCTGGCGTGTTATTCAGGTGGTGTTTTGCTGTTCCGTAGTCCCTCTATTTAAGTCTCCACAGTAGTGACGCCTTCGTGGCCTCTTGTGAAGACCGCCATTTTGAAGCCACGTGGCAGCCGCCATTTTCCTATGTGCCAGTCTTGTAGAATTCTTACTCCAGGGTGGCTTGTTTGGTAACCCGCTGATCTCACAGTGGTATTTCTGTCGAACTATGGTGCATTGCACTCCTTATAGTATATCGTACAGGTCCCTTGAAGTTCCTATGGGTGAGTTTATTCTGTTATCACGCCTATGGACTTCAGTTATCTGCGGTCGCTGAGTCACCGTCAGCCTAGTGGAGTCCGGTCCTGCCTGCTCTGTGTCCTCTGCCTGATGATGATACCAAAAATGATGATGCTTGTTTTCATATAACAGAGGCACAAAGTGATTGGGTATAAACCCGTTAGTTCTTTCTGGGACGTACATGTGAGTCCACATTATGCCTACTGCGGGAGATGCGGATCGGTTCACTGCCCTTCCAACAACCTTACGATTAAAAGGTTGTGACTCGGCTTGTAACTGTGGCGGATAATAAGAACGAATGGGTTTGGAGATGCCGGCACGTAGTTCATAAATGTACGCCATTTCCGAGTAGGAACCAGCAACAACAGCGTATTTCACAAGCTTTGAATATTTACTAACAACGATGCGATTACCACAGCTCAAATCTACATAACTGTTGGACTTTTCATCATAGTAAATAGGATTCAATATCACTTATATTGTAGTTCGTAGTCGCAATAGTTCGTGAAGGTTTTCTGAACCAGTCAGTGCTCTAGAAACTGCATCTATAGAAAAAGTTACAGTCCCCACAAACTGACATTGGTACAAGTTTAAATAAAATTGCCGGATTAAACAGTTTTAAAATTTCCACATAAACTGCATATTTCGATCCATAGGTAGACATGTGCTCTGATTCTGGAATCAAAATCCCGTTGGTGATGAGCTTACTTTCTGACTTTGCAGCATTGGTCAGGGCATTCTTTTCCGTCAAATGAAAAGCTGTCAGCAGCTTGGAAATATATTTTTTACAGAGTCATTTAAATATTTTAATTGAAATTCTTGTTTGCTTTACCTTATAACTTACGTATGCATAGCCACATCCGCTATCAAAATCGTGGCCGTTTCTTTAGTGTGCTGGACATTGTTATTCTAGTTTGAATAAAAAATGTGATCACGGGAAAGACAATAAAGGATGTGTAGTTAATTAAAAATGAATAAAAGAACGTGTGCAGGACACATTGAGGAAGGTATATTAATGGATTAAGTATGGCGAGAGGGCAAGATTGGCCAGATAAAGGTTATGTACATATAGTTTAAATCATTTATTTTATGAAACTTTGTCAATTGCAATTACAAACGGGGATTTAGTAGAAAGCATGAACATATTAGAGTCCTCACTCCCCAAATGGTAAGAGCAAATATAAACAAAGAATATTAACTGCAAAATGCGATTAGAATCAATACATTTAATATTTGATTTGTTCACTCGAAGTTTTGCGCAGGCAATAATAAAACATTTTGATTTATTTTTCTCGACTGAAGAACGCTTGAAAATAAGTAAGTCATTCAATTCAAATGAATATAACATTAATAAAGTACTGAATGGACAGACTATATATATGGATATATAGAGAGATACAGGAAAGGTATGTAACTGTCGCAAACACGTACATTCGATTCAATGAGAAAAACGGCACGAATATAATATGTATTTGAAGAATAATAACTACAAGCAATATGTCATTCATCAAGGTATCTGTTTATCTATCAAAAGAGAGAACATAAATTTGTATTGCTACTGTAAGGCTTGTCAAGCATCATATAGATCTCAATTGAAAGAACACGTCGTGCAAAGAAACGCCAAGTAATCGCGAGACCATGAACTCAAGTCTTTTGCTCTCATGGAAATACAATCACTGTGGATCCATTGTCGACGGTTTGTGCATTGCAAAGTGTCAATTTTACATTCACTGGAACAAATAATACATGGATATTGATCCATCCTTGTTGCGTATGTTTGTGTATGTGATAATATCAGTATTATATAACGCTTGTATATCAAGACATGTACTTCTCAGTTATGAAATGTGCGCATAATCAAAGTAGGGCGTGATTTCTGTAAGTGAGCAATTAACGAATAATGACAACGTTGAGCAAAAGGGTGCCTTTTCTTTAATGTGCGCGACATTTCGATTTAACTTGAGTAAACAATGGGTTCGAAGGTATAACAATAAAGTGTGTGCAGTGAATTCGAAAATGAAATAAGCAACTTAAAAGATGATTTAAGCCGACTTTCACTGTCCGTTCGAATTAAGCGACTTACACAAAAAAGAGTGTCTTCTTAACTTGAATAAGAAATGAGATCGAACCGAGTACAATAAATGTATTTGCAGTGCAGTCAATTAAAACATTAATTAAGCGACTAGAAACAATATGAATTAGCCGACTTACACCGTCCGTTCTGGAGATTACATTCGTTCCGGAACGATCAGTCGTTATCAAAACATCACTGTTATAGAACGGTCAAACTATCCAATAAAGTACGACCAAGTGTCGCGTGCTATGACTAGGAAAAAGTAAACAATTCGTATCAAAATCACATAAATCATATTTTAATTTTCATTTATATTATTATTAAATCAAAATAGAAAATAATGTTTGTGTGGAAACCGATATATACAGAGAACATGTAAATACATGTGTAATTCGTGTTTTTTCCCCAGTTTATTTCGGTATTTCTAGTAACCGTGTGGGATAGAAATTACAGAAATCAATCTTCAGAAAAGTAAACAAAAGCTGCACCAGTTAGTCCTAGCTCTGGCTCAGTTTATATCGATACTTATTGTTTGTTTTATATGTTAAATAGCAAACCCTACTATTACCTGCACACATTAAATCATATGGTTGTATATAATTTGTTTTCCGTTCTATTTCTCATTTTGACATTGATATTTTTCTCAGAGTATTGTAGTATGCGGCGTTTGTGTTGTACAATAGGAAACGCTCTACCGTAGATCTTGTGACGCATATCGCGCGCTGGCTGCCTTGTAACACCATCAGCATTGTGCTCTAGCACTGCAAGAAAAGAATCCCTTACCTTTCCCTCAAACGTTTTTGCAACAAATCTTCACATTTTCCACTTAAATCGCTCTAAAGTACAGACTGTATCAAACGGAACCTAAACTTAATGTAATAAATGTTCCAAAAGGCACAGATTTATCCATGTTGTAAGTTTCCGCCAGCGTTCTTAGCAATGTCAGTATCATAACACAAGTAAGAAAGCCCGCTGTGATGAATATTTAGCAGACGATAAAATAAAGAAGGAATGAATGGAAGCTTTTGCCAACAGGGATTTTCATTGAAATGCAGGGAGTAGTACACTATAGAGATACGAAGAAATGTTGCATATGACAATACAATATTACATCAATGATTTATTATTATTATTATTATTATTATTATTATTATTATTATTATTATTATTACAATTAATTTTTATCCAGCCATCAGCTTTGTGGCCAGCGTCATATAATATGGTTAAACACGTTTTCTAAGAACGAAAGAAAATTTAATTTATCAGGACTAAATTCTTTATATTTTCGAAAGAAAACATTCACGAGTTCCAGGATATTGTCTATTACCTTATTTATTTATTACAATACATTATGATATTAGAATAAAATGATTTTCAATATTATTGAAATGATAGTCAATAATGCTTAGTTTTAACGATGTTGGGTTCGTTATTATATGTTACACATGTACTCACGCACATATCACGCTAAAGATTTTGAAAATTTGAGGGACAATGGCAGTTCCCACACAGAACTTGTTAACGCACTGTTGTTTGTATCTTCAGTTTACTGTAAAAACTGTACAGAACTACAATAGCGTGCTTATGGGTTCTATATGATGTCTGCTATAAAACCTTCTGTAATAATAATATCAAGTAGACGATAATGATGACGACTCTTGTTAGATAGTTATTATAATAGACTAAATTTATATGCATTAATTAAATGCATATCCATTAATATAGGTATAAATGTCAGTAATTGTTGTGAAAATATATGTTATATTAAGGTCTGTATTAAATTCCACATCTGACCGTCACCCCTGGTACAGAGTTGTTGTCAGAAATATAATTAAATCCATTGTAATGATAAGACGACGTATGTAAGTTTTTTATTACGCTTGAACTGAGTAGTTGTCACCCAGAATTAGTAACTACTACACTATTTCTTATCGTTAACTGTTTACCGTATTATTTTTGTTAACACAGTAGAAATGTCCAACTGAAGATGCAGTTGAAATCTTTACTAAAATACTGTACAAACAAGAATAATATGCTTACTGGTAAAAACTAAATACATTTAACATGGCCTGTGTGATTTACTAAAAAAATAATTATAAAGACGACGATAACGATAACACCTTTACTACGATTGTAACTGTCAGATGTTTAAAGTGGACTTTACTTAAGGTCATATATATAATTTAATAAATAATAAAACGTTTTCTTTGACGACAATAACTGTCCGATGTTTAGGTGGACTTTACTTAAGGTTAAATATATAATTAAATGATTAATAAAGCGTTTTTTAATTGTTTATATTTTATATTTTCGTGTCTAAAGAAATGATAATAGTTATATATGTCTATGTAAATGTGTATCCCTTATTTAAGCGTTTTTTTATGTGTCTGTAAATATGATAATAATCAAAGATGTCGATGAAAACTTGTCTATTGTCAGAAATTAAATTTATCGTAACGATAAGACGACGTATATAAGTTATTTATTATGTTAATATAGGTCTCCATATTGGTATTTTTGTGTAGATGTGTATTAATGTGTATATCACTTTATTTCCACAGCCAACAAGAGTCCCTGGTATTGCGGTATCGTGGTTTTTAGTAACAAGATATTCGTCATAGACAGGAATGACTGTATAGTCCTGATTCACGGACTCCAAGATGGACGATTACTGTACGAGTCAGACAGACTGGAGTCATCACCAAGAGACATCTGTCTTATCAACGACTCGGAAATCGCAGTGATTCTGGACAACGGTCTGATTAAAATCATGTCCACAGACACCACACCTGTTATACGATGGACTAGGGATTTACGTGTACAGGGAGAACTGGATGAATATCATGGTGTTGTGTCATTCAATGGGAATCTTGTTGTGTGTGGTGTAAAGAAAAACACGGTGTGTTGGTGTATTGTGTCAAGTAATGATGGACGTGTTGTTGGCACCATTCACCAGATTTGTAAAGTGGTGTCCATTTTTGGGTCAAGTTCCATTACGGCAAAACATAACATTATTTACATTTCGTGTTATGTTAAATCCCCTGATACTGGTGTATATGGCTACGATGTCCAGAATCCCAGTAAATATAAATATAGATACAAACATAAAGATTTGAAGACACCCAGAGGCATCGCTATAGACCTACAGGGAAGTCTGTTTGTGGGTAACTCTGGACCTTATTCCTGTATTCACCACCTTACGTCTGAATGTCAACTAGTGTCCATTTTCAGAATACAGGGAATATCACGTGGTCCAAGGGCCATATTCTGTGATGAAGGACTTCTGTATGTAACAAGCTGGAACAGTAATGACATCACTAGATACAGGACACAGTACCCAGGTAATCCATATTTCTTTTTTATTACCATAATTTATTTCATTTGATTTACATTATTGACATAATTTAATTTATTTTAGTGACATTAATTATTACTTGACATCACAAATAAAATTACAAACTTGATTTACTGAAAATTTTAAACATTTTAATTTAAATTTAGAAAAAAAGATGTCAGTTTCGTTATGTAGTGTCGCCTATATTAATGTTAAGTTGAAATAAAATTATATTTGTTGTTATTAAATTTAATATTAATATTGCTTTATCTATGTATTTTCATTTCCTTACTGTTGAGTGAGGTATTTTCTATTTATCAACCAAAATTTACAGACAAAAATAAAAAATAGTTATGGACGACTACGACCGGGGTGAGAAGCCATTACACGTCTAGGGCAGTAAACAAAATAGTCCCACCAGGTGTCGCTTTTCATCGTGGCGCGTGCCTCTCAATCCAGTTTAGAGCGGTTGGCGTCTGGAAATGTTTACTGGTTGTGTATCGCGCATTTATTGTCACAGGTCAATTTTGCAAGAAATATTTATATTTAACAAACGAAATAAACCGAACATTCTCTTTTTAAAGGTTTGTTTGCTATAGTTCAAGAAAAGGACACAAATAAATAAATTAAATTAAATTAAAAGGGGTAAAGCATACATGCAAAAATACGAACAAAATATTTTTTAGCGGCTGCGAGATTTTATTCTATGATTATTTATTTCAAGTATTTGATATAGACTATTAATTGTATTTACTTTTATAAACTACAACAATATTATCCGTGCTATGAGAGTCAGAATTTCAGTCCGTGAAATATACTCGTAAAATCTTTAGAAATAATTGTGTTAGAACGTAATATTTATTAAACGTCATTTAGAATTGATTCAAAATTTGCTGTATCGGCCTATCCGATAATGCACCCATTTTACTTTGATAGTAAATTTATTTTTATGTGTACCAAAATGATACAAATACGTTTTTAGATCTCTAATTTAAAAACGGAAAATTTCTGCAAATACAGAATGTGTTAAGTAATAGATTTGTTGGCTTAAAAAAAAATTTGTATTTTTTCTGATGGTGGCAAAGATGAGTGTACACTAGAGTTGTAATGCAAATAAGATTATCTCATTGCAAAATAAAAAAATATTACTCGGTACATTATGTTATTTTTGTCCTTAGTCTCTCTAAAATTAGTGTACATATATCTTGCATGCACAACATTGGTTTTCTTTTTACTGTATTTGAATTTAATACCATAGTTATACCATTGGACAGGTGTGTATCAAATATATATCACTCAGTGAAATATTAATCATACAAGTGTTCTGTAATATTATCAATAAATTCTTCCAATACAATTAAATTCAGTCAATTCAAGGAGTCATGATACTTGATTAAGCACTTGACTGAGAAATCCAAGGAAAATGGGTTCAATACCACATAGATCATCATGGGTTGGCAATTTCAGTATGTATCCATGAAGGTCAATTCATTTTTATAGCCAATAATGTATTTAATAATTGTTGACTCCTCCCTCCCCTTTCTGCCCCACTTTCTTTCATCTTAGTTTGTTGCTAGATTTTTCTCAGGATTGATTTGTTTAAAGTATTTCAAAAACAGATGGTGTATCAAAAGCATGTATTGCTGTGGTCATTAGTTGTCTATTGTGGTGTTGTGATATCAATGGGATGTTTCACTGTGGCCATTAGTTGTCTATTGTTGTGTTGTGATATAAATGGGATGTTTCACTGTGGCCATTAGTTGTCTATTGTGGTGTTGTGATATCAATGGGATGTTTCACTGTGGCCATTAGTTGTCTATTGTGGTGTTGTGATATCAATGGGATGTTTAACTGTGGCCATTAGTTGTCTATTGTGGTGTTGTGATATCAATGGGATGTTCCACTGTGGTCATTAGTTGGCTATTGTGGTGTTTTGATATCAATGGGATGTTTCACTGTGGCCATTAGTTGTCTATTGTGGTGTTGTGATATCAATGGGATGTTTCACTGTGGCCATTAGTTGTCTATTGTGGTGTTGTGATATCAATGGGATGTTTAACTGTGGCCATTAGTTGTCTATTGTGGTGTTGTGATATCAATGGGATGTTCCACTGTGGCCATTAGTTGTCTATTGTGGTGTTGTGATATCAATGGGATGTTTCACTGTGGCCATTAGTTGTCTATTGTGGTGTTGTGATATCAATGGGATGTTTCACTGTGGCCATTAGTTGTCTATTGTGGTGTTGTGATATCAATGGGATGTTTAACTGTGGCCATTAGTTGTCTATTGTGGTGTTGTGATATCAATGGGATGTTCCACTGTGGCCATTAGTTGTCTATTGTGGTGTTGTGATATCAATGGGATGTTTCACTGTGGCCATTAGTTGTCTATTGTGGTGTTGTGATATCAATGGGATGTTTCACTGTGGTCATTAGTTGGCTATTGTGGTGTTATGATATCAATGGGATGTTCCACTGTGGTCATTAGTTGGTTATTGTGGTGTTATGATATCAATGGGATGTTTCACAGTAGTATGTTGAGACGGTTTCACTATTAGCGTTTACCTTTACCCTCATTTGTACTTCAGAGACTCCCAAATTTTTCATTTGACCCCCAGTTTTAATACCAAAGTTTGCTTTAGTTTTTTTACTCAGTTTTGACAAGGTTTTTTTTACTGTCTTGAAGCCTTAAAGGATAAACTGACTGTAGTCAAAAGTTGGACAGTGTGGAGGTGTATCAGGAATATGTTTCACTGGTCATTAGTTGGCCATTGTGGTGGTATTACAAGATCATGTTTCACTGATCAATAGTTGGCCTTTGTGGTGATATGTCAAAATCATGCTTCATTGTCATTAGTTTTGATATTGTGGTAGATATCAGGAGCATGTTTAACTGTGGTCATTAGTTGGCTATTGTTGGTGGTATATCTGGAGCAATGCTTCACTGTGGTTTTTATTTGGCCATTGTGGTGTTATGTTAGGAGTGTGGGTCACTGGTCATTAGTTGACCACTGTTGTAACCCTTGTTATATGTTGTTCAGTAACATGCAAGACCCTTTCCACCTATGTTAATATAGGAATTATTTAGAGAAGAAATATAGCTAGGGCTTTAAAATATAATATTTAATTTTCATATATTTGATTTAATTAATAGGGTGTAAAATCTATCATTAAAATTAGTATAAATCCTGCATTGAATGCCATCATTCTGTTTCAGATCCAGTCATTCCATCAGAGGTCCTAAATATGGATCCAATATCCACTGAGATGTACAGAAAGGCTCTTAGAAATGGAAAAGAGAAGGTTTTCAATATTAGGATAATGGTCGTTGGTCCATATGATGTTGGGAAAACAACATTGACAAAGCGCCTGTTGGGAAAAGAAGTGAACATACGTGACAGACAGAGTACAGAGGGGATAGATATTCAGACAGAATGCTGCAAAGTTTCCTTGGCAACTGGAGAATGGATAACACAAGTGCAAAGTATGTCATAAATCAAAATCTCCATGTCTATTTCCCTCTCTTGTAGATTTCTGCTTAAACCATAGTGGTAATGATGCTTATTTTCTATATTTGGTGAAAGAAAGTTCAAAGATTATTTTTTTTATATTTTTTTTAAAGGTATGGACTTTGTAGTCT
Organism: Unio delphinus; assembly: GCA_029339505.1. Taxonomy (NCBI): domain Eukaryota; kingdom Metazoa; phylum Mollusca; class Bivalvia; order Unionida; family Unionidae; genus Unio; species Unio delphinus. The sequence goes on along the minus strand of JAQISU010000001.1, from coordinate 2,331,850 downwards.
GAAATAAAGAACTCGTATCTTATCTTATACTTAATTTTAGACTGATCTGAGAATATCCAGATTTACTATATTGTTTGTTTATATATATTGTTTATTGCCAAAGATGCAAAAAAGCAATCAATTTCATGGGCAAACAGAAATATTGCATTTCAATCACATTTTTGAAATTTGTTTTTGAAGGGATATTAAATAGCATGAACAAATATTCTTCAGATTTATATGTAAAATGGCATATTATAGCCATTACAGTTGTTGAAAGAAATGTATCTATTACATGTATCTATGTATCTTGTACAAGATAGAAAAATGATCCCACTCCACCCCATCCGCGAGTAAATCATTGGCCTCTAAGCAACAAAGTTTACCAGAACATGCACCATCTGAATTTATACAGTATACATAAAAGTGAGACACCAAAGATCAAGGTTGGAGAATTTTTACTTTTAAGTTCTAATGTATTTGTTAAACCAAACAGTTTCAACTTTTCATTCACTAAATTAGATTTTAAATAAATGCATTTATACTTGTACTTTCTCTAATTTCTATTAGGATTACTGGTACAAATTAGTGGCCATGAATATGGAAAATGTTTTAGAGAGTTCTTTGATTTTGGAATGTAAAGATAGAAGAAATTAAATTGGGTGTGTTTCATTTTTAGAATGAGGCCATAATGTTGGATAATTGTTTAGCCTTTCTCAAGTATGTTTGTATGCAGAGATAGACATTGACAAACTCCAAGTTCTTTTTGACAATGGGAACACTAATGTGACCTTTCATATTCAATTTATTGGTGTTTCCGTAGATAAGTCTAACTTGGTATTTTCATATGAAACATCTTTCAGAAAAGGGGAATTCAAATCTTTGGCCATTTAGAAAGATGAAAACCTATAATTCAGGGAAGGGTCATATTTTATAAAAGTTGTGTTTATGCATATCTGGACTATTTTAATGTAATTTGGGGTAATGTCTCTAATTCAAATTTTACAAAACTTTTAAGACTCCAAAAGAGGTCACACCTTTTAATTCTAGATCAACTTATCAACAATATCCAGGATGCAACGAGTACTAAATTTTACCAAGGCATGGAAGAATATTTATTAAAAAGGCTTATGTTCAAAGTATCCAGAACAATCAATTTTGTCTACCTATATAAGAGATGTGGATGTTATTCAGATTTAAGGTCTGTGAGAAGTAAAAATGACATAATACCAACTCCAAATAAGGAATTATTAAAAAAAAGTTTTCATTATACTGGTTTACTGGTATTAAACAACATTCCCACAGACATAAGTAAATATTCATTACAGGTAGTGAGGTAATGCAAATACACCTCAGCATTATCAGGGTTAAGGTTGTGCAAATGATGTCAATAGAATCATAATTACCACAAGCCCTTGTAACATTTACATTGCCTAATTCCTATAGGAAAGACAACATTCATAAAATGAGGTGGATGATCTAAGACCACCATTCTATGTTGGTAATGTAAACTTCGAATTGAAATATTAGTATTTCTATATATACTGTTCTAAAGATTGCCATTATAATGTTAGCTTGCCAAAATAATTAACTTGTCCCTTACTGAAATCTTTTAGCTTTCTTAAAGTATGTAAAGACATCTGTTATATTAAATAGTAATGAGCTTAGGAAATCCCTTGGGGGCAAGTGGTCCAAAGCTCTCACATTTACCGATAACTGCCACCTGGGATAATAGGGGTATATGAGATAGCTTGCCAGTAGCTTCCAATGGCTTGGTGGTTCTTTGCAGGGTTTTCCCAGCTTCTTCCTTCACCATTTATTCAAGCCAAAATGAATAGCCAGTCATGTGCTAACATGTTGTGCCAAGCTCACAACATCATTGAACTTTGTGAATCTTGGATATCATTTACAACAGATTCATGACATTAGTGAATGCACCATAAAACATTATAATATTTTACAATTGACATGTTTTTGGCTTTTTGCTTTCTGTATGCACCCTTTGGCTTTTAATCATCCTCTGCTGCATGCTAACCTGCTTTGTAACATAGCTGCATGGTGAATGGTATCTGTACTTAACCATATAAGCCATTAGCCAGGAAACCTTAATACAGAAGGACCTAGGGGTTTGGGTTAGAGGAAGACAGATGAAGTTAAATACTTTAATTTACCACATTCAGATAACATCTGCATTAGAAAGGTAAAAAGAGAATGTTTTGTAGGTCAACCTTTCCGTTTCGTTAATATTGTACAAAAATGTTTAACTATCTCTGGACATTTTAACAGTATGACTTGAAAAATCATGATCAATCAAAATTACTAATATAACAGTAGGACAGTATTTTCTTTTTATTTCTTACTCAAACAAATAAAATATATTTCTTCTTAGCTAGATGTAGTTGTGTTAGAACTGCATAACTGTTGAACAACCAGATCGTTATATGTTGCGTGCACTCATGTATTATTAACTGAACACATTTAGATGCATGATGGTTTCAATCATAGCAGAGTGATGGTGGTATATTTATAAAAATACAGTATGTCTAATACACATGTATTGTGCATTTAATTGATACTTTAATCCCACCCCCACCCCCACCCACCAACAAAAGGATCCATTGAGGCTCCAAGCGGATTTGATGGTAGAAATCAAATCTGCAAAATCCTGGACTCGAGCCCATTGACTTAATTTCTTAGTCACTATATATAGTACCGTTGAGTGGAGAACTTAAACGTTAATCATCGTCAGGTCATGACTTTAGGGACATGGTCCAAGGCTGGTACAGTCAAGTTCAAGTTACTATGCTACTGAAAAAAAATGAACTATTTTTATAATGCCATGTATTATGAATCTATGCTCTTAAAATAAGGATCAAAAAAAGAGTGAAAGACAACAAGCTTTGTAAAATTTAACATATATATATATATATATATATATATATGTATATATATGTGTCCTAAAATAATCCAAGAATAACAGACACAAGTCCTAGTAATTAAAAATCCTGAATAAAATTCAGTTAAAGTCCCCAAACTGAAATAAATGTGATAGCTGTTGAAATGTTGATGCAAGTCTATTGTTGCCTCACAGAAATAAAATTCCAAGCTTGAATATACATTGTTCTGTAAATTCCATTGATTGTGCCTATCCAAACATTTTATCAGAGCACATTTTTGTATTTCAAGACTAAATAATCCCTTGAAATCAATAATTTGAAGGAAATGTTTTCCGCCCAAAGCTCCTGGTCACAACATAAAAAGGAGATTAAAAGGGCTAGATGTTAAAGCACAAATGGCCAAGTCCTCACAGTTCATAATATATATTGTTTTCTACTTGACCTCAGGTCACAATTAGTATTTCTTATGGAATATATCCTTCTAATGACCCTGATGTTTACAAAGCAATAATCAGGGTTATGTATAATTCACTTAGGAAACTCCAAAACTTTGACCCAAATAAACATATTTACTTCAATTAATAATGATCATGATATCAAGTTAATACATAAATTATAATTTAGTTTTGTAGTAGCTGTTTACATAAATGAAATAAATAAAAGTCAGTCACTTGAAGCAAAAGTTTTGGACGAGATCAAGTCCAGCATACAATGTTACTTTCCAATAGCATATTATGATACCAAAATTAAACAAGTTTTAAAACTAACAAGCAAATAATTACATAACACAAGCATGTGTGTGCGCTTTAAAGGCTGTGTAGGAACAGTTTCAAACTTGTGAATCAGGTCCTATATCTGGAGGGTAGAGAGGAAACTTCCAGGGGAGAATCATGGTTGCATTGATTTTTTCCATTTATGCAGATAAAGCAGTTATGTATGTATGTATGTATGTATGTATGTATGTATGTATGTATGTATGTATGTATGTATGTTTGCACTATGTACATGTAGCATGAAACTTGATTTTAAAATCCAGGTTACAGAGTATCAGTATTGATGATTGAAACAGTAATAATCATTTGCACTATGTACATGTAGCATGAAATTGGATTTTAAAATCAGTTGACAATATTTACCTTAAACAAAGGATTATTTTTAAGTTTACAAGTACTACATGGTGTACTCAAATCTCATGCCATGGGCCCAGATTGCAATTTTACAAGAAGTCCATGCTGAATATTAAACTCTGGCCATGGACCCAGATTGTAATTTTACAAGCACTACATGTTGTACTTAATTTCATGTCATTCTCTGGATTATATGTTTACAAGCACTATACGTTGTACTTAAATGTTATGCCATGCACCTAGATTGTAATTTTTCAAGCACATCATGCTAAATATTAAACTCTGGCCATGGACCCAGATCATCAATTTTACAAAAACTACATGTACTTAAATCTGATGTCATAGACGCATATTGTCATTTTACAAGAACTCTGTGCTGAATATTAAACTATGGGCACATATCCAGATTGTAATTGTACAAGAACACTTTGCTGAATATTTAACTCGTGCCATGTATCCAGATTATAAGTTTACAAGCAATCTATGCTGAATATTAAACTTGTGTCATGTATCCAAATTATAATTTTAGAAGCATTACATGCAGAACTTGAAAATAATGCCATGTGCATGGATTGTAATATTATGCACCACATGCTGAACTTTAAACTTGTGCTATTCAGTGACACCCAGATTGTAATTTTACAATCAGCACATGCAGTCAGTATGTCATAATGGGATTGTAGTAGCTAAGAGAGTCCTCCGTGTTCTCACACCAATTAGTATGACCTGGTCCAAACACTGATACTGAAGTCATATCAGAAACTAATTTACATATATGCAGTGTCATCCTGCTAGTAACACATACAGTTAAGTTAGAAAACAATGATCACCATATTGCAGTGGCAAACGGCTGGCGTTATGTCTTCTGTTTGTTTGTCCATCTATTCATCTGTAGTTATTGTAGTACAATCAAGTAAGTGGACCCCGGGTTGCCAAATAGTCTAAAGCGCTCACCTTTACTGATCACTGCCATGTCAGCTCTATGAGGGTTTGAGTCTAAGCCACCAGATATTGACTATCTTGCACTTAGAAATGGTGTTAAACCTGAAAACGATAAGGACTGTCACTAATTTAAAAGCCACGCATAGGACAGGCAAAATCTGGCTTTGGAACAAGTAACATGCACCAATAAGCAATATTGTTGTTAACTTTATTATTACAGTACAGGTATTATTATTATTATTATTATTATTATTACATTGAGATTCTTTTATTTTCCCTCTTCAGCAGCATCATTAATTATGCTTATGTTGTTCACTCCCAAATTTATTTTCCTTTCAAGATTACTGGATCAGGGTTAACTTTAATGTCTCTGATGACTAATAACTGATCTGAGTTTATTTTGAGGACCACAGCAGAACCTTATTTTTATTACTGATTGGTATCTTATATATGACTGTAAAATATACTTGAAAACAATTTTATTTCTATAGTTGAATATAAAACGTTTGTGAATTCAGCTTGACAACAGCTCAGATTTACTGTCTCAAGCTAAAGTACCATACATGTACCAAGATTAATTCAGTTTATTTCTATCCTGGCCTTCTTTTGCATATGCTGTGTGTGTGTGTGTGTGTGTGTGCAGTTTATTGTGATGTTGAGCACTAGGACATGATGCCACAAACACGTAGCACCATGTCCAAAATAGTAACATTATCCAAACGTGAGGACAACTAGTCTTAATACTAACTTCTAAGCACCTAGCAATGCAGCTGTTAATACAAATTTTTAAAAAGTCTTTTGTAAGACTTAGCTGGGGATTCAACCATTGACCTCCTGTGTCCAAAGCAGATGCTCCAACTACTTAGTATACATTTTCTTTCTTTCTTTTATGTTTTGATTTATTGATACTTATTCACACACACACACACACACACACACATTTTTGGGACTTTTTCTGAATACATCCTAATACATCAACTTCAAAGTAATTTTCCATTAGCCCAATGCCTAGTTGTGCTAATAACAATGTTTCCATTGTTTTCTTTGCCTCCACATGAGCAGAGGGAAAACTTTTGTTTTTTTTTTGCTTAATGGACCCATATATTTCGTATTGATAAGACTCTTTATTAAAAGTGTCCACCTTGTCCTATGTTTTGCACAGGTTCACCTGTTTGTGTGCACTTCAGACCGGTCTGCATTACATCTGTGGCCATTAAGTCTAAAATCTGGACACAAAATCGGATTCTGACCACAGGCAAATTTTGGGTGGAAATAAAATGTGTGAATAAAAGTTGGTGTTTCCCTCTGTGTTTTGTAGTGGAATTAAAATGTCCAGATTATTTGGTATCATGGTAAAGCTAAATCTATCTGCCTTTCTATTAGACAACCCACATTAGTATATCATACAGGACTGCAATGCTACAGATTAATATGTTCTTCATTTTAGATGCAGAGCAATACTTAAGATTGCAGTGGCTTGTAAAGCTTTTAAATGAGCAAGTTCAACAGAAGTCAAATGACAAAGAACAGGTGCCAAAGGAGATGGAAACCCATGTCATCACGGCAAATAATGGACATAGCCATCATGATGTATCAGCTAGGGCCAAGCTAGATATTGATGAAGACGTCACGCCTACATTATCTCAGCCTGTTGAATCTCACATTGCCATTTTGAGCCCTGAAGCAAGCAGTGATATAGCTAGAGAAAATGAGAAGAAGGATGCAGTGATGGAAATTATCCAATTAGTCAATGCAAATTCAGACAAACTAGAGAAGAGCATGGAGGAATATGCAAAATTGGGATTGTGGGATTTTGCTGGACAATATGTTTTTTACACTACCCACCAGACTTTCCTGAGCTATCGTGCAGTATATCTCCTGGTTATAGATCTCAGCCAGCAAATCACAGCATTAATAGAAGATGAGTGTTTCATTGATACAGCAGGGTTAAAACTGTGTCAAGTTCAGGGTAAGTAACGTATTTTTGACTGGGACTATTGATACTGAGACAGCAGTCAGATAATTATGTACCCACAAGTCACAAAGTAAAAAATTAGTCCATGCAAGAGATATAAATAAAAAGAAATATTGCCACACGAGACATTTTATTCTGACACCAGGTGAAACAAAGCGGGAAACACATCAGTCAAAAGTTGGGTAAGATTTCAAAGCCTCAATGTATTCATTATGGGATGATTCAAAAGTCAGGTAAGATTTAAAAACCTTAATTCACATACAGACACATCAAAAACTCAGATACGATATAGAAGCCTCAATGAATTTAAGATTCAGACAAGTCAAAAGTCAGGTAAGATATAGAAGCCTTAATTCAGATAAGACAAATGAAAAGTTAGGCAGGGTTTAAAAGCCTGGATGAATTGAGATATAGACAAGTGAAAAGTCCGGTAAAATTGAAAAGCCTTCATGAATTGAGATACAGATGAGTCAAAAGTTAGGTTTGATTTTAAAGCTTTAATGAGATACAGACAAGTGAAAAGTCAGGTAAGATTTCAAAGCCATAATGAATTATGATACAGACGAATCAAAAGCCAGTTAAGATTTAAATGCTTTAATGAATTCAGATATAGTAACATCAGCAAATGCTTACGGTACTTTTAGATTTTAACAGTAGAAAAGCTTCTTTGATTATATCATGATGTAGTTCCCTACCTGCCATGTCCCTATTTAGTACATGTATGTCATCAGGTCCTATGCCAGTCTAGCTTGTCATCAAGTACCTATCCTAGATGTCATGAAGTACCTATATAGCTTGTCATCAAGTACCTATCTAGAATGTCACCAAGTAATTATTTATCATACCTATCTAGCATCTCACCATAAAACTATTTAGCATGTCACCAAGTAACTACCGCTCCGGTGGCCTAGTGGTTAGAGCGTCCGCCACGGAAGCGGGAGGTCATGGGTTCGATCCCCGGCCGAGTCATACCAAAGACTTACAAAAATGGTACTAACAGCTGCCTCGCTTGACGTTCAGCATTAAGAGGTTAGTGTTAGGACTGGTCGGTCTGGTGTCAGGATAATGTGACTGGGTGGGACATCATGCTACATGTCTGCGGCATGATGCCCCAGTGGTAGACATCACTATAACCTGCCTCACTGCAGACATCGTAGCGATATGACTGAAAAATTGTTAAAGCTACGTTAAAAATCATCAAACAAACAAACAAAACCAAGTAACTATTTAGCATGTCATCAAGTACCTATCTAGAATGTCATCAAGTACTTATCTAGCATGTCACCAAGTAACTATTTATCATGTTATCAAGTACCTATCTAGCATCTCACCATATAATTATTTAGCATGTTACCAAGTAACTATTCAGCATGTCATCAATTACCTATCTAGAATATAACGAAGTACGAAATTTGCTTGTCATGAAGTAACTATCTAGCATGTGCTTATCTATAATGTTATCATGTACCTTTCTAGGATATCATCAATTATCTAATTAGCTTGTGATCAAGTACCTATCTAGAATGTCATCAAGTACATAATCTAGAATGTAATCATTTACTTATCTAGCAAGTAATCAAGTACTTAACTAGCATATGATGAAGTGCATATCAAGAATGTTTTAATGCACCTAATTAACATTTCAAGTACCTATCTAGCCTGTGTTCACGTACCTATCTAGCCTGTGTTCAAGTACCTATCTAGCCTGTGTTCACGTACCTATCTAGCCTGTGTTCAAGTACCTATCTAGCAGGTCATCAAGTGCCTGTCTAGAATGTCACCAAGTACCTAATTAGCATGCCTCCAAGGACCTCTCTAGAATGTCATCAAGTGCTTATCCTGTATGTCACCAATTAACTATTTATCATGTCATCAAGTACCTACCGGTATATAGAATGTCATAAATTACCTATCAATTATGTTATCAAGTACATATCTAGTTGGTTATCAAGTTTCTAATGGGAATGTCATCAGGTATCTAAAAAGAATGTCATCAAGTACTTATCTAGATTGTCAACAAGTACCTCATTAGCTTGTCATCAAGTACCTAATTAGAATGTCATCAAGCACCTACCTAGAATGTCATCATATACCTAGTGTCAGATTGAGGGCAACCATTTCTCTCCACAAAAGCCTTCTACCTGAATAAGTTCCATTTTCATGATGCCCTTGTCACAGATCACGATAGGAGGAGGCCAGAATACTCCAAAGTACTGCTTAATGGGACGAGATTTCTGACAACCATTGATGGATCAGACCGTGGACTCAAAATCATTTTTAGCACATCTTTGTATTTGTTAAGAGTTTCTGCAGCTTTAAACATCATGGTAGACCCACTTAAAGTCGCAATTTTGCAGTAAACGAGCAATAAAATTGTTCACATTGGATCTTCACCCTGCTTTTTATTACAGGCTGGTTCTGCTTTCAAAGGCAAATAACATTCTGCATCCTAGCAGTGACCAAAGTGTACTCTATTCATACATGCTCCTAGGTTCATGGTGGAATCAACTCTAGAAAATCTAATGGTCTTATCATCCCGTGGTTTTTATTCAGATATGTGCCTGATGGAATTGACCATTGTTGGTCATATTTGCAACCAGGTGGAATGGCAAACTCTCTTTTTTAGTGTCAGAAAATCCTTTATCTAAAAAGATTAAAAGCGTTCATTGCGAATTCCATTGACTGGAACAGCCTGAATGAGTATCCTTAACCTACAACATCTCAGATGATATGGGATTAAAACTGTTGGTTCATTCTGATTACTCTAATCTGACTGGCAAAATCTTTAGTCAATGACCTCAGCAATCATGCAATGTAAATGCCCAGAAAAATAGAGATACCTTTTCATCTGCGCAAGCAGCCATGATGGAAGGTGTTTCATCCCAATCCAGATCTGCTGAATCTGTAAATCTGGACTATATTAAAAGCGACTTCTGGTGCAAACAATTCTCAAATCCAGTTGGTTTGAGACTCACTTGTGCAAGATGGTTGAATGCTTTAAAATTGTACTATTAGCTAAATAGAAATTATTCACATGGTACTATGTCCAAGAACACATTATACCACTTCAGGTGTTGATAACCTCCAATACCTTGCTTCCCACTATGGGTCTCTAATATAAGAAACACCAGGAACAATCAGGTACATGATGACATGCCAGATGGATACATGCTGACATTGTCCAAGCCCTCTGATGGATATCTGATTTCACTTTCTCTAGCTTTTATCACTGAGCAAATCCTGGTCAGAACTGAGTTGTTTAAGACAACCATAATGCTAGCTGTGATAAATGTATCTTATGCAGCTTGATCATGAAATATTCTTGTCTCCATAGAAGATTGATGTATATATATATATATACATATATCATTCAGGAAATGGAGAACATAATATTTTTAAGTTTACTTGAATCTTTAAATGTAATAGAGCTGCAATAAACACTTCTGTTATTCAGTGACCTTATGTCATGGCAAGAGTCATCCTGAATAGCATCGGTCAGTTAATAATTATTGTTTTAACTTTTAACAAGAGTTTGATAGCAAATTTATAATAAAGATAACTAATCGCAAGGATCAGTCCAGCTGGTTGAATATCCTACATTGTCAAATATGCTACATTGTCGAATATGCAACATTGTCAAATATGCTACATACAAATGGTGTTCCTTTTTCGACGGATATTGTATACTTCACTGTGACAAATGTAGATATGTCAGCAGTATGTGTAATGCCCCCTTAATGCTGTGTTTGAAAAAGTGAAACTCTGTCAACGTGGAATTTTCAAAATTAATTTTGTAGCTAGCAGAGTTGAATGCATAATTCTTCTTGAATCACACTCTTCCAAAATGAATCATACTTTAACATGTCATGGCTCTCATGACCTAAGTGGCTAGAACTTCTGCCTCAGATGCAGGAGGGTATGGGTTTGAAACCCAGATAAGTCGTACCAAAGACTTATGTAAATAATTCGAGCATAAGTTAGTACTAGGACTAGTTGACCTGGTGTAAGGATAATGTGACAGAGCAGGACATTATGCTACATGTATGTGGCATGATTCCTCTGTACTAGATATCACTAAACTGCCACACTAAAGACTGAGACATCATAGTGATATGACTGGAAAATTGTTAAAGCTACATTGTTAAATCCAGTCACACACACACACACACACACACACACACACACACACACACACACACTTGAACACTTCTTCCCTAGTGTGAATACATGAAAAAGCTTGCCAGTAGCTTTTCTTGGATTGGTGGTGCTTCCCGGGGTTTTCTAGGGTTCTTCCTCCAACAGTTATAATGGTTTCCATGTATAGCCTATCTTGTGCTGAATAATGGTATTAGACCTACAGCAATAACAGCAACAATTAACACTATTCCAAGAAAGGATATACTTATGTTTTAAATTTTATATCTGGAGTACATATCTGACTTCTAAGAAATGTTGTTCATCACAAACGTTATTAAACTTACCTTTAACATTCTCATTTAGTGCACTGATGTACTTTCAAATGTTTCTTTGATGTATTGTACTTAGATTAATTGGGATGTTTAACTTGGTGTACTTCATCTGGCATGTATGTTATTGTTATTATTATTATTATTATTATTATTTTAATTATTAAATATAGAAAACTTACTTAAATAATGTTTATTGTTTCATATTTAGAGACGATTGACACATGGATGAATTTAATACATTCATGTACACCATCCTCTCAACCTGGCATCCCAGCTGTGATCCTGGTTGGGACTCATTTGGATAAGATTTCGGAGGTGTGTATCTATCTATCTATCTATCTATCTGTCTATCTATCTATCTATCTATCTATTTTAACATGTCTATAAAGTTATAATATTGATAGAGTTGGTATACAGTAAATGTAAAAACAATATTTAGTCATTTCTTTAGAATGTGTCTTTGCATTTTTATTCAATGAAAGGTTACAGTGAGAAACAGAAAAAGACTGGTAAAATGAGTCATAATTTGTTTACTTTGTACATAATATATATCTACTCAGTATATACTATAGGTGAGTGTTTGCATGACATTTAATTATATTGTCATTATTTCATATTTCTGAATAACCTCAGGACAATAAATGGCAGTGATGCCACAACAAGTATTCAAAGTACACTCACTCAGAATGTGTCAGATGTTTCCAGGTATATAATACAAATTATGGCCTTCTGAAATTAGCTGATTCAGCTCACCTAAACCTTCTACTCATCTGAAAGTCTTAGATTTCTCTTGCAGACCCCTTGCAGGGTCTGAGAAGTCTGATACCAATTTATTTGATGTCGTTAGAGGCCCTCCACAAGGAGGTACTATAATGTTTAAGGAGTCTAACACCTCTCACTGAAATTGAGTTGTCAGTCACTCTTGATATTGCTTCCTCCTGAAGAGGCAGTTGATGCATTGCCCATCTTGTGTACAGATTAGCATGTTGTTTCCTCCCTATTTTCATAACAGCATGTTAATTCTACTAGTTAAAGAGTTGGTGCTATTCACACCTCATATCCATGAAGGCATTTGCTTCCACCCATTTGGGCAACGGTGCACAACACATGTGATATAAATGATAGCATGCTGTTCTCTTCCATTAGGAAGATAGTGACCACACATCTGATATCCATGATGGCATGTTGTTTCCTTCCATTTGGAAGGTACTGGAAGTGACCACACATCTGATATCCATAATGGCATGTTGTTCCCTTTCATTAGGGAGGTAGTGACCACACACCTCATTTCCATGATGGCATGTTGTGTCTTTCCATTAGGGAGGTAGTGACCACACATCTGATATCCATGATGGCATCTTATTCCCTTTCATTAGGGAAGTAGTGACCACACACCTCATTTCCATGATGGCATGTTGTGTCCTTCCATTAAGGAGGTAGTGACCACACATCTGATATTCATGATGGCATGTTGCTCCCTACCATTAGGGAGGTAGTGACCACACACCTCATATCAATGATGGCATGTTGTTCCCTTCCATTAGGGAGGTAGTGACCACACATCTGATATTCATGATGGCATGTTGCTCCCTACCATTAGGGAGGTAGTGACCACACACCTCATATCAATGATGGCATGTTGTTCCCTTCCATTAAGGAGGTAGTGATCACACACCTCATATCCACAAGAACATGTTGCTCTTTTTTTCTAGGAAGGTTGTGCACCACACACACATTCATGTCACTATTTGTTTCTCTCTAGTTCGGGAGTTTATACACTTCACACATCATATCCATATTAATATGTTGCTTCCTCCCATTAGAGAAACGGTGCACCACACATCTGTTATCCATGATATGTTGCTCCCTTGTATTTGGGAGATATCGCACTGTACACATTGATGACAGCAGTTGCTTTCTTCTATTAATGAGATGGAGCACCACATACCTTATATTCATGATAGACTTTTTGGTTCCTTTTATTATGGAGGTGGGGTATGCAAATGCACTGTGCTGCTTCCTCTTTTGAGGAATGTGATGCACAACAAATCTCATGTAAATGGAATGCATTGCTCCCTCCCACAAGGGAGGTGGTGCACATCAAATCTCCTGTCCAGATAAATATATTGCTTCCTCCCACAAGGGAGGTGGTGCACATCAAATCTCCTGTCCAGATAAATGTATTGCTCACTCCCAGAAGGGAGGTGGTGCACATCAAATCTCCTGTCCAGATAAATGTAATGCTCACTCCCACAATGGAGGTGCTTTATCCCTCTAATAAGAAGGATCAACACCATACACTTCTAAGTGATGAATCAGTTGAGGATTAGGAAATCTATGATTGTCACTGTCATAGGTATAGGTAAAGACTGATAATCTTCCGCGGCTCTTTATATACAATGTTCTTATTCTTTGTTTTTTTTTGCCTCATTAAATATATCAGAATCAGTTCTTTTGTTTAGCATTTGTAATAACTGCATTGTTCTGGAAATATATTCATAATGATTATAGCCAATTAGATTCATTTAAATGTACGAGTCAGATCTACCAAAATGCTAGCATCCCCAAGAATTGTTCATTAGATGTCTGACTGTTTACATGATAATTACATAAGATTGATAAATGATGAAATTAATACAAATAAGTGCTGTCAATCATTGGAAAATGTCACTTTGCAATAATTTAAGCATGTGGCTTGTTTGAAGTTGGTTAGTTGATAATTTTTAAGCAAATGGATAACATAAGTGTTTAGAAATCATTCATGCAGCTGTGAGTATAAATAAATAATTTGCATAATCTTTGACTTTGAAAAGTGATGATGTGGCTAAAGAGATGAGCATATCTACACAGAGATGAGGAAATTTGACAAAGTTTCCACAGTGAAATCAAATAAATCATTTTGTTAAAAATAGTGAGATATTTTAGTTCAAGGATTTGTTTTACATTCCACCCTCCTTAATAATTTTAACAAACCAATGTTTTTATTATATATATATATATATATATATATATATATATATATATATATATATATATATATATATATATATATATATTATTTTTCCCCTTTATATCTATTTTTATATTCTAACCTGTCCATTCCCTCTTGTCGCAGTTTCTATTTTTGTGTATTTTGTGATTTCCTTTCAAACATTCGTTTTTTAATTTACCTAATATTCTAACTATTTTAGATCTTATGTTAACATATTTTGATGTGGCAAGATCAAATCTGCTGAGGGCAAGTGTAGATTTCCAATCAATATGCCTAGGGAAAGTTGATTTCTATGACACTTTTAAATCCCTGCATAAACTATATACTAAATACCAACTGGAGAAAGACATTAAACATTGAAATGAATCAGACTCGAGCAGCATGTGTCCTTAATTATGATTCTCATTCATGGGAAAACTACTACATCTACTACAATTTTATTCATCCCTCTCCTGATACTACTTTTAGCTAATGGGTGCTAAAAAATGTCTGCTAACCTAGATAGTGGTCAGGCGAGTGATCTCCCATTAGGTATAAGGATTGGCGGCAAAACCATGGTCCCTCAGTTTGTACTTCTGCTTGTGCCAAGAAGCATGCTCTCGTCATGAGATGCCTAGCAAAAGCCAGAATCTATGTCACAACTTGAGAGTTTTTGAATTCTATGTTAAGTATTCTCCATCAGTAATACCAACATGTTCTCTTCATGTTCTGACAGAGTTCTGTCTTTACAAAGGGCTGACATATTTAGGTACTTGTATGGGGAGCCTAATTGACTTCACATTAAATTTGATTATAATTATGTTATCGGTATGTATGTGCATGCCTCCAGCACTTAACAAAACACCCTTCTAATACAGTAAACCTGTTATGAGAGACAGTACCTTCTACCGACAAAATGTGGTCTTTCAAGACAGGTTGTCTTATAGCAGATTTATAGAAAAAGACCAGTTTCCAAGGTCTAGTTTTAGAACAATTTCAAGGAATGGTCCTTTTCTGTTTATGATTTGTTTATCAGAACAGTCATTACTAAGCAAGTTGTCATTGTAGCAACTAATTACATATACTTCTGTGGTGTCTGTCTGTTCTGGTGATACTAGGAATGATGGGTCCTACGTTAGTCTAAGTGCTGGACTAATTAATCTGGTTTTCTTCTTTTTAAGCTCCCTGCATTGCTCATCCCTATATGAATGTAAGAGAATAAATATACAATCAGCAAACAAAGCAGGGTACCAGAATAGGAAATAATCTATATATAATTTAGTCTAGTTTACGACAGAAACTATATAACACTATAAGCATAGAAAAAATAATTCAGACATTAGTAGCCAGGGTATTTTTAAAAAATTCAGAATGGTATGAGTGGTTGCTTTCATGGATTAAATAAGGGTTGGTGACATTTATCCATGTTTTTGCGATAAAGTCATTCATGCCAGTGTTGAAATGCATATTTTGCCAAGAAATCATGGTCGTTAGTTTTCTTCAGCAGGCGGTCGCTCATAACAGAGCGTTATATCATAAAATCAATCTCTGCATTATGATTATGTTGATTATGTTCAGAAATGACCAGTGGTCACTCGTTTGCTCAGAGCAGTTTTTACTGTACAAGTGTAATTCCATTATGAACAGGTACATATCAGTAGCAGAGTATGGTATCACTTCATGATCATCTCCCTGTCAAAGACATCCAGCTAGACAGGCTTGTGAACAGGGTGTCTTCCCTAAAATGGTATATTGTAGAATATCTCGACAGTATCTTTAATCTGCTAAAAAAAATCACATTGTCTGGGGATTAAATTACCTTCAGGTTCGAAGCAATATGGCAGCAGTTCTCGTGGTCCTGGTTCACTTATTCTTCAGACCATTGTGCATTGTAAATGATAATATTACCCCAGTAATGATTGAAGCATTA
This sequence comes from Unio delphinus, assembly GCA_029339505.1. Taxonomy (NCBI): domain Eukaryota; kingdom Metazoa; phylum Mollusca; class Bivalvia; order Unionida; family Unionidae; genus Unio; species Unio delphinus. Next base: position 2,315,560 of record JAQISU010000001.1, on the reverse strand, counting down.
CACACATGAACAAGCAGTTTTGGTTTCTAATCTGATGTCACATCTAAATAAATAATCTAAATAAATGGAAGAGTCTCACTTGGCTTATGGCTGGTGTTTTCTTGCAGGTCAAGTTTCAGTGAATGATAATTGTTTATGGGAAGCAATGGATTGATTATGCTCTCATTACTGACATTTGCAGGTTAATCTGTTTGAGCTGAAACTTATACTGAATTCATGTCGTTGGTGGAAGGACACATTAGATGAAAAGGGCATGCTCATTTGTTGCTTTCCATTATCACATTAACGCCTGCCGCCTCAATAACTCGTCGCACTTTACCTCCCTCATCTCCCGAGTGCCTCGATAACGGGGCTGAGTTTGCATAGCTTGTATCCCGAGCGCCGAGTTTGAGTGGTACTATTTACTATGCCTGTATCCCGAGCGACGACTTCAATCGGCGCAAACCATTGGTTGATTTGAAGCCATTTCCTAGTTATGCCGGCAGTTTAACCAATCAATTGTTAGCTTATATAGATAGAGTGTACATTGCTGAAGAAAGGGTAAAAAAAGTTGACTTCGATAGCGGCAAAATTAGTGAAATATTTAGATTAGAAAATGAAGAAAATGACGAGAATCAGCCGATGGAAGTAGACTTTTACTTGACAGACTGAAGAAGTATTTACACGAGGTTTAGTTTGCAATAGAGATGACAAGTGGAATTTTGTATGTACATGATACATCAAATGGAGTGAATTTCACGTGTTGATATTGTTAATTATTCAGTGTGAATTCATCTTGGATTTTTATGGATTATTCATGGCAAGAGAAAAAAATTGGTACGAAATTCATTTTATCTTTATGTGTCAGCTTTAGTTTTGCACGTAGTTCCAAATTTTTGTACCATTTTGTACGTAATTTTATCAAGAACTGCTGTGCCAAATGTTATTGTTAGCTTAATTAAAGAAACGTAAATAAAAAAAAAATAACATTTATTACTCGGTCTCTCTAAACACCCCAAGACACCAAATTTTTTATTATATTTGCACCAAATCTTGCAAAAAAACCGTACCAAGAAGCAGGGGAAAATAAAGAAAACTTACGGACGTCATTGTTACTATCAATGATTGATAGTATTGGTTGATGGCCCTATTTCCGATAATCTACGGAAACTAACTCTTTTGCAACAAATCTCTTTGGAAAAATATAATAAACAGAATTTTCTCATTTAATGGCAATACACGATACTTTGCTCATTTAGTTTGTTATAAACTTTTATATGCTTTTTATCTTCTTGAAATAGTACATCAAAGGTTCTAGCTTAAATCATAAACAAGATATGAGCTATTGCAATGACATTTATTTTTACCAAAATAACATTTCAGTAAAGATAATATGAAGTTAACTTTTTTGTTATCAACACTATCAAACAATAACGATAATAGTTTGATTACTGAGTTCTCAAGAAAAACTTATTTTCTTCGCATTATATTTACTAAATTTGCTGGGCCGCACGATTCACCCAAAACCTGCCCAAAACCACCCCAAACCTGCCCAAATCCCGAAAAAAACCATGATGCTAATCATACTCCTAATCACAAGAAAACATTGGATACAGTATTAATTTATTGAAACAGGCAACACGATCAACTGCCTTTATTTTTTTTATTATTTAAAGTAAACATAGAAACAAGGGAGACAAATGTAACTATCTATATTCATCACCAGTCAGAACTGAACTATATATATTCTGGACAAAATCAAATACAATAAACAAAGTAGCATGTAATGGAATGGAAAAAAATGTATTTCATTTCATTTTTTAATTCTCCTATTTTGAATCATTTGAAGTAAATAATTGCCTATCAGTGCCATAACTGTCAAATGCGATTAATACAACATTACAATACAACGAACAACTGAAAGTACCACATTATTTCTTTATAATAGATTTTAGATTTCTATTATACATGGAATGTCTCACTGGCAATTAAAAATGTATAATTATGTACTAAGATTATTTTTCCATGTCTAATCAAACACAGTTTGAAAACATGAAATGAAGTGTATCAACAGTAAACTAATGAAGTTCAACTCGATTGTATTTTGCATATTTTAAAGCAAAGCATTTATAAAATCAAAATAATACATGTAATGTATGCAACAAATTAAAAAAAAATTATACAAATTGCAAAGACTTTTACATGAAATTAGTTTTAAAAAAGTGTAACAATGGAAATGCATAGCTATGTCTCGACATTAGACCAAATTTTATCGCCATTTCTTTTGCGATGTTCGTTCCGACTTTGTGCACTTTCTTTGCCCAGGTTTTCATCCCGCATCTATTTTCAGCCGGATGCATTTGAATTTTCCATTGGATGAATGTATATAATTAGAAGTATTGTAATTTAGTTGCTTTTGTAAAAGCTGTGTAAATATTCTTGTCTTTTCTGCTGATGTTTTTGTGTGCCAAATCGTTTCATCAATAATATATGAACAAGAAGGACCAAATAATTTATAATTGCCAGAACCATATAGTGCGCGAAGCAAATCTATCAAAGACAATAACAAATACATGTAAACTTGTACAATATCGTGCATATATTATTGTTGTCATTCTCATTGATTCATAGTGAGGCCGTTTGTACTTGTAACATACTAACTGGGTCCGCCTTTGACTTGCTATGTTGATGAATCCAGTAACATTTGTCTCCCTTTTGTAATTTCCATACGATGTAAATAATAAATGTGGCATAATTAGTCGTCGGTTTCTACAAGATATTAATATTTCCAATGTTTTCTTGTGGCTTTGAGTATATTTCATTTGATTTACATCATGTTTTTTTGTGGATTTAGGCAGGTTTTGGGTAGTTTTGGGTGAATCGTGCGGCCGAAATTTGCTTACGCTCAAGCTGAAATTAGACAAATATGTGTATTCGTTCCATTAATCAAGGTTTACGTGCTAAAGACCAAAATTACTGTGCAATAAATAAGACTATTAAGTCATGGCTAAAATGTTTCCACCAAATATATATACACACACACACACACACACACATACACACACACTTGATTGGGACTTTTAGTCCTTCGGGGTGCCGGTGGTTTGGTTGGCAGCGATTCCATTTAAAATTAGCCTCTTTCGATGTGTATTAAAATATTTAATTAATATGCTCAAGAAAATGAATTTAGAGAACTACAACAACAAGGCCCACTTAACATCAATTATCTATCGACTTTTATTTAATGAACCTAAAACTTACTCAATTATTTGACTTAGTCAAAGAACTCTTACATAAAAAAACAACTGGATTATGTTGTTGCCTATTTTCTTAGAATTCGCCATATATATATTAGAACTCGGCGACAACTTGAAACAACAGCATATGTTAGATTATACTAATTGTATATGAGTACTGGCATAAATGCGCTTAAAGAGTTACGGGTATTGAACTAAGTTCTGGAATAAACAGATGTATGCAGCCCCTAATAAATACTCTTGATTAAAATTTGTATACATCTGGGTGTTTTGAGTAGTAATTAGGCTTGAGCTTTTGGTAGTACAGATACAGTAAGCAACACTAAAGGACATTTGCTGACCGTGCGGTACTTTCATTAGTGCTTCAATAATTACCCGACGCGCATAATTGGCCGACTTGTGGGTATATATATTATGAGCTATTTGTGCAAGTTTACATCCAGATTGTTTAGGTATTGCAAATTTTTTGTATTAAACAAGTTTCAAAATGTTTCCGAAAAAGCGCAAAATAGTTGCTACCGGAAGAGCTGCGTTTTTCCCACGCGGTTCCTGTCGTTTAAACTGTACGTCTAACTGCATTCATTGTGACTCTTGCCGTCAATGGAATCATTCAAACTGTGAACAGTTGTCTCTGGAGGAATTTGTATTTTTCACTGAACATTTTGATGTTACATATGTGTGCAACAAATGTTTTGCCTTAGAGATCAGTACAAAATCTTACAACTACAACGAAGGATTAAATCGCTTGGCACAGGTAACTTTAATACATTTTTATTTAGTCCTGTTGTAAAATATATCTGTATATGCATTGCAATTATGAATTTAAGTTCTATATTTTCTCAGTAATGCGTGTAGGAAGCACCAATTTACGCATAACTTAACAAGAACGGGTGTATCATTGTTTATGTATTGTTTTCTTTAATGTGCTTGTTCAATCTTTTGCTTATTTTGTTTTGCATTTATGTCAATTGTAATGATAGTATTGAATGCATAGACAACTGATTTTTTTGGGGTTGGAGGGGGGAGCACCAGACATACCACCCACTTAACCATAAGAAAGTGTTTAGGTCTCCTCTCTATTATTTACTGCATAACCTAAAAATTTCTAATTTGAGTACCTTATATGTATGTGTTATTTCAGAACTACGATGCAAAAATCACCCACAAAATGCCAAAAAGGCTGAATCAAAACGTATACATCAACCCTTGAAGTGAACTCTTACGAACAGCCTTTGTTGCTAACTGTTTTTGTGTAGCCTTTTCTGATACCCATCAACTCTCTCAAGCACGTTAGTTAGCTAGCTTGAGTTCTGGGCAACACCCTTGTTCTAAATTAAAATACTTATATTAGGTTGCTAAAGTGGATTTTTAAATATTTTATTAAAGTTGTATTTTAAATTTTTGGTTATTTTGATTGTTAAGTGTGTTAATTAGTAATAAAGTTATTTCTATGTCGTGGCATACTGTTGTTTTGACTGGTAGCAAATTCTGCTGTGAACGCAAGTTTGGTTACATTATGTATTCGTTTGGTTGTCTATCGTATTTATGCTAAGTTTGATGTCCTTAATTAGTTTGTAGTCTAACTTTTAAGTAACCACGTTGGTATACAAAAATCAAAGAGTTGTCCGAAACAGTACAAACGAACATCCAATTTTTATTTTCCCTGCCCTTCTGCATAAAGATGCTTCTTACAGAACTTTCAAGAGTTTTCTGGAACATATTGCTACATAACTAGACAGAGATATTGAATCCATGGAAGTACGAGTGTCTGAAAAAATGGAATTTGGAAGTGATGACGAGAAGGCCATAACAAAGGCAATAGAACATGTATTTCCCTCAGCTACATGCTATCTTTGCACTAAGCATCTTAAGGATATTGTGAAGCACTACCTTCAAAACAGAATAGTGATTGTAAAGGGGGAACGTGATACAATAATGGCTAAAAGTTTTGGTACCGGTGGCATCACAAACACAAATACTACAACATATGTTGAAAGCCGCTCAGAACATCTGGAAACTATCATCAACGAACAGCATCCGACATTTGCGCCATACTTTATCAGCAACTTAAAACAGAGACTTAAGAAATACGTTTTCGAACCTAGCCGCAAAACTATTGAAGACAATAACTGGACTAACAACAATGCCGAGTCCATCAATAATATTCTAAAACTCTCTGTTGACTGGAAACCAAAACACATGCAAGATTTAATAAATAAGCTTTTCAGTATGACAGAGCTACATTTCATGGACTATAGAAGCGCTCTTCATGACAGTGAAAATTATCAATTAACAAAAGAAGAAAACATTTACAAAATAAACGACAGCATCTGGAGGTGCAAATCTGAAATTCAAAAGACCGAGATTTTCGCACAGTTCCTCAAGGACATTAAACATACGCAAAAATTAAAGTATATTAAATCGCAAGATGGGAAATATACCCTAATTAATAAGGCCAGAGGAACTGCACGAAAACCTGGTCAGCGAAGAAATCCCGTCAATGAGAGGACCAAGAAACACTAAACAATAACTAACAAATGAAGAATGTAATTGTTTATGCTCTAAGTTAATAATTGTCAGAATACATGAATGGAGGAATTTTTTATTTGTTATTGAGATAAATAAATAATTTTATATAGAATACATTTGTTATTTTGTAACTTATTTCACGACTTATTTGTGGTATTGCTAATTATTTATAAATGTTGATAAATATTCACGTTACTGTATCCGAACACTCCTCGTCAAAACAGGAGTTATATCCCTTTGCAACTCCTGACCTCGCTACTTTTCTTGTTAAACAAAATATTGATACATATCACAGTTTTTGTTTGTTTGTCTTGGGTTTTCTTGTGCTGTTGTTGATCTTTAAAGTAGGTATTATGTAAAGTTTAGAGTGTTCTTGGGGTGTTTAGAGAGACCCTTTATTACTCGTAGCTCTCTGAAAAAAATCTGTACGCCAAGTATTGTCAGCAAGTCTCAGGGATACAGGCACTAGTAAGGCTACCACTGTTCTAGGCGATCTCTGCAAGTATGCTGTCGGGGGACTAACTAGCTGTTTGGCTATGGGGTTAATGTGTTATTTCAAAAGAATAACTGAGGACCAAATATATGCAAAATAATCCTGATCTTCCCTCTGATAAGGTCAATGTTACTAAATGTAGGAAAAGCTTTTAGTGATTTCTTCTCTAAACCTGCTCAATACAATTTTATTAAAGTGGAAAGAGAGCATCTAGGCATGAAGTCCTTTTAGACATATAAACATTTTTTGCCATCACCATCATAATAACATTTGAAAAACGAATAATCTTTCAGTGATTTCTTTTCCAACTCAACTGCAGGTGGGTTTTTCCTACACTCACTTTGTGCTGATCTTCTTTTTGTTATAGAGGTATCGTCATGAGGTATGTGAGAAATACTTCAGAGAGATCCGTTCTTATCTCAAGGATAAACCTACCATGTTTCACTTGGTTGATGAGGACTTTGCCATTGACAACACAGTTGTAGATAGCAAATTAGTGGCTCTGAAGCAGAAAATTGTAGAGGTAGCGTCTCAGCAACCATACTGGGGTGAGGAGGTACCTGCTCGTTGGATCCTTCTGGAAAGAGAGTTGATGAGGCTCAAGGCTGCTGGAATCAAGGTACTTGTTTACAAATGCAATGTAAAAGACAAATCAACTTTAATAGTGTATACCTAGAGAGATATATAGTTGAAGGAGACATATTACTTAGCTGCCTTCTATCTGTTAACGATATAGCACAACATATATTAAACTTGCATATATATCATGGTCATTAGAAGATGACCTCCTTAGATTTCAGTGTATAGTTCTACTGGTGACAGACTACAAGAGCTTATGGGATGGCATGTTGTCCATTAGTACAAATTATTTCAATTCTGTCTAGACTGCTTATAGGATTAAAGAGAAACTTAACATGCACTTTCATCCCAATATCTGTTTGGTCCTAAACGGACATAATGCCAATCTTGCTTTCAACATGACCATAACCTGACTATGCTGTCCATCTCAATTGTCAGTGCTTCTAGACACTTTATCTTCAGAAGGCTTCTTATAAAGTTGAGTTGGGCATAAAAGCTATTGCAATCATAACAGTCATCTGGAAACTCTTATTATTCTTGCTCCCAAGCAGAATGCCAGTTTGATAGTGCCATCATGGCAGCCATCTTGAAACTATTACTATAGCAATTCCTCCTGAAGGAGATGTTTTGTTGTCATGGGTTGGTCCTGAATGAAAATGGCATGGAGATGTTACCAATTGTCTTCTAATGATCTCTGATTTTTCTAAAATATAAAAGGAGCTGATGTTGCATCCACTATGGCCAATGATACTGCTAACTTAAAATTGTATGATGTAAGAATATCAATAATTGTTTCATCACCCAGCAGTTAATGTTTAGTTTCAATAGTGCAAAGGTTATCCATATGTTGCCAAATGACTAGTAAAGATACAACAGGATCAGAAAATCTCTCAATCTTCTAGTCTTATGGCCACACAAAAATTAAGTTAAACTTTTGTTACTGTGCAAGAGCATTTGGATTATGACTTCGGACAAAAATCTGTTTAGCACTGTTTGGATTCTTATTAGGAACACATGCTTATGGTGTCTGGTCATAAAAGCAATTATGAATTTATTAAACATTTTTGAATTACTGTGTTTTTGAGGTACTAAAACATTGTTAACATCATGTAGTAAAAGACACTTAAGTTAGATATGTTTAGGTGTCAAACCTTCTTAATATAGTTGAGTAGAAGTCACTTGAGTTGGACATATTTAGGGACCAGAACCTTCATGACATCTCTTAGCAAGTCACTTGAGTTAGACATGTTTAGGGATCAGAACCTTCTTAACATTATAGAGTAAAAGTCATTTGAGATAGACATGTTTAGGGCTCAGAATCTTCTTAACATCGAGTACAAGTCACGTGAGTTTTACATAATAAGGGATCAGAACCTTCTTAACATCACTGAGTAAAAATCACTTGAGTTAGACATGTTTAGGGATCAGAACCTTGTTAGCATCATTGAATAAAAGTCAGGTCAGTTTTGCATACTTAGGGATCAGAATCTTTATAACATCATTCAGTAAAAGTCATGTGAGTTAGACATGTTTAGGGATCAGAACATTCCTAACAGTCTAGACATCACTTGAGTTAGACATTGTTTAGGGATAAGAACCTTCTTAACATTATAGAGTAAACATCACTTGAGTTAGACATGTTTACGGATCAGAAACTTCTTGACATTATAGAGTAAACATCACTTGAGTTAGACATTATTTACGGATCAGAACCTTCTTAACATTACATAGTAAACATCACTTGAGTTAGACATGTTTACAGATCAGAACCTTCTTAACATTACATAGAAAACATCACTTGAGACATGTTTGGGGAACAGAACCTTCTTGACATCATTGAGTAAATGTCACTTGAGTTAGACATGTTTAGGGATCAGAACCTTCTTAACATCATAGAGTAAACAGTACTTGAGTTAGACATCTTACTTTTAGAGGAGCAATACCTTCTTAGCATTATTGAGCCAAAAGTCAGTCAAGTTAGACATGTATATTTTCTGGGTGTGAGGGGATGGGACCTAAACCTTGTTAGAAATAATGACTAAACTCCATATGAGTTAGCTATATAAATATGTTGAGGACCAAAATGTTACTAGAATTAATTATAAAATCTACACGAGTTAGCTATTTTTTGTTAGAATTAATGACTAAACTACACATGAGTTAGCTAAATATATCTTTTGGAAACCAAATTCTTGTTAGAATTAATGACTCGAATCCACATGAGTTAGCTATACATATCTTTTGAGGGCCAAACCCTTGTTAAAATCATTGACTTAAATCAACATGAGTTAGCTATAACCAGTATATACCTTTTGGGGAATCAAATCATGTGTGGATCACTAAGTTAAAACATCCGGAGTTAAACATAAATACCTTTTGAGGACCAAGGCCTTGCTGAGATCCTTGACTAGAAGCCACTTTACTTACTCATGGATACTGGTATTGTGCTATTTCTATCCATTTGTAAATGGTTGGTGAAATTTGAATGACCATTACAAAACACGTTTTCAACTTTGGTATGACATGTTATTGTTTGTCAGAAAATCCTTATTAGTGCAATTTCGCAGACACTAATGGAGGTTGCAAAAGAATGTTTGTTTGAAATATTTGTATTTACATGTAAATAACCTAATTCGATTTTCATGTTATTGTGATAATTTGTTAATTCCTACTGATTTTGGAGAAAGCTTTTGTCAGAAATGTTTTAGTTTTTGATAGCAAGCAAAGCTTGCAATGGACATATGCTATTAGATGGTATTCATACATATGTAGATTGTCTGAACTCATTTTTAACTCCATTATATAAATTTGTATTACATTACAGCTTGTAGCCTGAAGAAAATAATACTGCAGGTGTCCATATTCACAATGTAAAGAATATTCTCGCTGCTAGTGTCCAGTTTCACAATTTCAAGAATATTCTCATCAGTGGTGTCCAGATTCACATTTTAAAGAATATTATCACTACTGTTCTTCTCACAGGCGTTCAGATTCACATTGTAAAGAATATAATCACTACTGGTGTCCAGATTCACAGTATAAAAAATATTATCACTACTGGTGTCCAGATTTACAATGTAAAGAATGTTATCACTACTGGCTTCCATAATCACATCATAAAGACTATTTTAACTATTGGTGTCCAGATTCACAATTTAAAGTATATTCTCACTACTGGTGTCCAGATTCACAATGTACAGAATATTATAAATATTCCACAGAGAGAGAGAGAGAGAAAGAGAGAGAGAGAGAGAGAGGGGGGGGGGGATTGTGTTGGGTTGCATATTGTGATAAATTGATAGCATAGTAGCATAGCTGCCAGTAATCAACCTTTACTAGTGTGAGAGAGAGAGAGAGATAGAGAGAGAGAGAGAGAGAGAGAGAGAGAGAGAGAGAGAGAGAGAGAGTTGCTTAGTATGATAATTGAGAGCATACTTGCCAGACAATAACCTTAAGTGTTCCAGAGAGAGAGTTTCATATGATGATACGTATCATCATTTGATCCAATAATTGACCTTCATTATTGTCATAGAGGGAGAGTGGGGAGGTTGTGAGAGAGGTGCTTTAGGTAAGATCATAACTGACAACATAGCTCCATGAGTGTTGTGGGGGGGGTTACTTAGTCTGATGGTAACTGATGTCCCAATAGTTACCTAGATGGGTATCATGGGGGTAAAGTGTGAGGATAATTAGCATAATAGCTTCCAATACTCAATCTATGTTGGTGTCAGAGAGAGAAATATAGGAGATAGTTATAGTATGATTATTATAGACTGCTTGGCTCTGAATACATGATCTTACAGAGACAGAGAGAGAGAGAGAGAGAGAGAGAGTATCAAAAATAATAAAGAAAATGAATGTATAAAATGAAGTAAACTTATAAATGTTTGCCTGCAGGTGATACCTCTGACCCTATTGGAAGCTTTTAACCGGGCAGAAGATGTTCCAATACCCATAGAAGAATTGGATTTATTTCTTAAATTTCAGAATGACATTGGCACAATCCTTTACTTCAGGTAAGATTGAGTTTGTTTCCCTTTGCGTGTATGTACTTGCCCAGATTCAAAAGTATGTATTTAAGTGACAGTGGAGATGATAATTGCAGATAATAAGGTTTATGATTACAAACGTAAGCATATGATTCTTTAAATGAATGGAGATGATAAATGCAGATAATTACTTTTATTGAGACTGTAATGTAAGCATATCATTCTTTAAATGACAGTGGAGATGATAGTTGCAGATAACTACTATCATGTAGACTGATGTAAGTATATCATAATTTATCTGACAATGGAGATGATAAATGCAGATAATTACTTTTATCAAGACTGTCATATAAGCATATTATTCTTTAAGTGACAACATAGATAATAATTGCAGATAATTAGTTTTATGGAGACTGTAATGTAAGTATATCATTCTTTAAATGACTATGGAGATGATAAATGCAGATTATTACTTTTAGGTATAACTGTAATTAAGCATATGTTTCTTTAACCCTTTCATCACTACAGACCAGTTTTCTGGTCATGGAGAAGTTAGTCTGTAATCCTGTAGACCGATTTACCGGATTATCTCACGAGTTAAGCATGAATTCAACTAGAAATCTCGAGGCAAGCATGCACATTCTAAGCGTGTTTTCCGAATGGTGAATTTCTATTCAAAATGGTGGAGCTCGAAGCAAGACGAAAATTAAGTGTCAGATTATGGTTCATCAAAATATTTTGCTGTTGTGACCTAACACAGTTGTTTGAAAATGTGAGAAAACATTTGGAGATGCATTTGAATGTGCTTGTGTGCGACTGTGATGACAATGAAAAGGACTTTAAAGGTTTTAAACCAGACGAAGTGTGAACTCAACGTGTTTTTGTTCTCGACGAACCCAAGGGATTTTTTTTCAGATTTCTGAAACAGTTGGAACAACCGTAGTGTTAGATGGTTCTAGGAAACCTTTTTAATACTTTGAAATATTTGATTTAGACGAAGTGGTTGAAAATATTATTCTTGTAATGTGGTAAATAAATAATTGCTTGTGCATTTTACATGTTGTGTTACCTGTTTGCACCTGTATTTTACAAGTTATAATATATATGCACATTTTATTGAATTAGTCACACAAGTTGACTTTTAACCTTTATTTTGTTACCAAATCCAGGCATATCTTTAAAGTTGGCAATGTTATGTTCTTTCAAAGTCTACTGGTTATTCTGCTTTACAAGTCCAAAGTTACTTTGTGTTCAGAGCTTATGTCTGCAAAGGTACTTAGTGATGCAAGGGTTAAGTGGCAATATAAATAATTATGGATCTTTAGTTATATGTACAACAAAATGAAAGCAGACGTGGTACTATAAGAGATACACAAAATAAATTCAATCATTGCTTTCACTGAGGATTTTGTCATCATCATCATCATCATCATCATCATCATCAGTCTCTTGACCTAGTGTGGTCGTTGAGGCACTGTGCTGCTGAACATCTGACCAGTTCCCTCCACTTGACTCGATCATGTGTCAATGCCTGTGTCTGTGCAAAACTTTTCCTGGTCCATTCTGTGATGTTGTCACTCCACTTTTTTCTCTGTCTACCTCTCCTTCTACCACCTTGGACACTATCCTGCCATTTTGTTTTGTTTTGTTTTGTTTTTTTATGGTTTAACGCCATTTTTCAGCACAATATAGGCTATACATGGCGGTCATTATTAATGGTGGAGGAAGAAACCGGACAAACCCCGGAAAGAACCACCGACCCACGAGAAGCTACTGGCAAGCTTTATCACATAACTACATTTGCCGAATCTTAGACTCGAACACACGCAGACAGAAGTGAGATGGCAGTGGTCCGTAACGGACAGCGCTTTAGACCACTCGGCCACTCGGGGCCCCCTATCCTGCCGTACTGTTATGGATAGACTGTTGGCTCTAGTGACATGGCCATACCATTTCAGCTTTCTCTTTTTGACAATGGTGAGGAGGTCTTCATAATGGCATACTTTGTGCCTGATGGTGTTGCGCACTTCTTCATTTCTGATGTGTTCCATGTAAGAGATGCCAAGGATGGTACTGTAGCATCTCATTTCAAGTGCCTGGATTCTTCATTGCAATTCTGCTGTCAGGGTCCAGGCCTCACATGAATACAGAAAGATTGAGATGACTATTGCTCTCAATAGTCTGATTTTAGTTTTCAGACAGATGTTCTTGTCTCTCCAGATGGGTCTTAGCTTTGACATAGCTGCCGTTGTTTGTGCTGCTCGTGACAAAATTTCTGCTCTTGATCCCTCTTCCGTGATTATGGAATCAAGATATTTGAATTGGCCCACTGTTTGCAGTTCCTGTCCTCTGACTTTAATCTTGGTTGAGATTTGTTTGCCACTGTTTGCCATCAGCTTTGTCTTCTCGGCACTTATCTCCATGTCAAATCTGGAAGATGTTTCATCCAGGCTCTTCACTAAGGTGGCAAGCTCATCTTCACTGCCTGCCGGCCCATCAATGTCATCTGCAAAGCGGAGGTTGGTGATGTTACGCCCTCTAATGCTGACTGTCACACTGGTTTTCCAGGGCTTCGCTCATGATGCGCTCTAAGTAGATGTTGAAAAGCGTGGGTGACAGGAGACAGCCTTGCCATACTCCAACTGTACTCTTGAACCAGTCCCCCACAGAACCTTGAGCAATTACTGCACTACCAGCCTTGGCGTACAACTGCTTGATGGTGTTGGTCAACTTTTGACCCATGTTGTACTTCATTGTGGCCCACAATGCCTCATGCCACACTCTATCAAAAGCCTTTTTTAAATCTATGAACACATGATAGATGTCTTGTTGATGTTGTGAGTACTTTTCACACAGAACCCTAAGATTGAAAATTTGTTCTGTTGTGCTTCTTCCACTACGGAACCCTGCCTGTTCTTCAGCGATTTTTTCTTCTGCTTGTGGGTTCAGTCTGTTCAAGATGATCTTCAGCATCACCTTACTAGCATGGCTGATCAAACTGATACTTCTGCAATTCTGGCACAGCTGGAGACTGCCTTTTTTGGGGAGTATTATAATTAGTGACTGGGTCCACTGTGTTGGCTATTCGCCTGTCTGCCAGATCTTGTTGCAGATTTTTGTTAGTAGTTCTGTCACTGATTCCCCACCATTCTTGATAAGTTCAGCTGGGATGTTGTCTGCTCCAGCTGCCTTTCCATTCTTCAGTGCTCTTATTGCTGACTCCACCTCTTCTTTGAGAATGGGGAAATCATCATTATTTGTGGAGTTTAGAACTTCAAGCACCTCTGGTCTCTTGTGGACGGATGGTTGTAGAGTTCTTTACAATACTCAGTCCATCTTTCTGCAATGTCACTTGCTTCAATGAGGCATTTTCCATTTTCATCTTGAATGGTACTGATTCTTGGTTGCTTCTTTCTGGTGAGGTCTTTCACAATTTGGAATGCCTTTTTGCTGTTATATTCTTTATTAGACTGTTCTCTATTTCTGTGCACTGTTGTCCAGTCCAATCTTCGTTTGCTTTCTTCAATTCTTGTTTATTTCTTGATATTCCATAGCCCCTGCTGTGTGTCTGGTGTATTTTAGGTCTCTTCGGGCATCACACAGATTCAGAATCTCTTCTGTAACATCAACATCCATCACAAGAAGTGAAGCAAATTTTCCTCCAATTGTGGCTTGGAATGACTTGCAGATGTTAGGGTCCTTCAGTTGTTCAAGGTTGAATTTGAGCCTGATTTTCTTTGGCTTGTTAATTTTCTTCAACCTCACTCGGAAGTTCATAATGACGAGGTTGTGATCACTCCCAACATCAGCACCTGGAAACGTTCTTGTTTTTTCTCTATTGATGCCAGATCGGTACCGCTTTTGAACTAGTATGTAGTCGATCTGGTTATGATGGGTTCCATTTCGTGCATGCCATGTCCAGCATCGGGAAGGTTCTAGAACCTAAGCGGCATCAAAAAACGGGAAGCCAGAAGTGGGTTATTTCCCCTGTCAGTCCTATACCTACCCTAAGGCCTTATTACTCAATGTGCACTCACGCCAGAATACACACAAACAACAACTCTCTGAACTCATATTCTCAAAAATAAACAATTACCTTTAAATCTCTACCAAAAATGCATCAATATACCTGTTCTATCACCACCAAAATGAGAGAGGAAAAAGTGTTTCAAAAATAGACTAGAACTACATTCGTGGGTACTGAACTGGAAGTAATAAATGTGATGTGATTCCAATTGTACCTAATTAGATTTAGTAGTGTTGGTCAGGGAACCAATCTATCTTTTACAATTGTACCTCAGTAGATTTAGTAGTGTTGGTCAGTGAACCAATCTAGCTTTTACAGTTATACTTCATTAGATTTAGTAAAGTTGGTCAAGGAACCAATCTAGCTTTTACAAAAGTGGGAACCAAATTATCTTTTACATTAGTACCACACACTTGTATTAGATCTAGTGAAGTTGGTTCTTGAACCAGACTGACTTTAACAATAGTACCTCATATTAAAGTTATTGGAGATGGTCAGGGAACTAGTCAAATTTTAAAAATAGTAGATATACTTCAGATACTTAAATATGCCCATATTTTCTGTGCAAAATGACTATGATCAAAGTGGTGGTTTTATCATTTTCTAACAATGGCATCCAGCAAACAAAACCCCTCTGAAGACAAAAAGACAATAGGATTTGTAACATGTTTAAAAGGTCAGCAATGTAGTATAAAAAAGAATAGTAAGATTCTTGGGGTATGAACAGCAAAAATTACGTTTCATGGACATGATTTAATTGGGGTCTATGTGTTCTTTACAAGCATGTTTAGTTAAATATAATTTCAGTTTCAGTAATATCCTTACTTTCAAATTTTTTTTAAATAAAAATTTGATTAATTTGAGATGAAAGCATCTTTGCCATGAAGACCATTAAAGATGGTAATCATTTGATGTCTAGTATGGACACCATTACTGTTATAAAAATAAAAATCCATTCAAGCAAATGATACCCATTTACTACATATATAAATCTTTAAACAATTTGTGAAAAGGGTCTGAACAATCTTTGACCAAATATGCATTACGATTTAAATTTTGAGACATCATTTGAATCTCCCTTCAAATATAGCCATATCAAAAAGTTTTTAAAGAAACAAGAACACTCACCAGTATTATATCAAACTATACAGAAGTGTATTTGGCAAGGAGCCATTTTCAATTTTTACAAATGATATTAATAAGGCAACCAATATGGCCACTTCAAACAACTTCAAACAACTTCTCAAAATTGGATCAGCAGAATTCACAAAGGTCTTTCAAACTGATACAATGATACAGACTAAGAAATGTTGCTGCCATTACATCATAAGGTCTTCCAAACTGATACAATGATACCGACTGACTAAGAAATATTGCTGCCATTACAAAGATAGATAAATCTTAAAATGATTTGTGACAATGGTATGACTAAGTTTGCTTAGGCATTTACATTTTAAAACATCATTCTGATCTCCAGTCAAATAAAGCCACGTTGAACATTTTTACAAAAAATGATGTCTTTAGATTACTCATTCTAGAAATAACCTACTCACCAAAATTCTATGAAACTGTTCAAAAAAGCTTGCGACAAGAAGCACTTTCAAATGATTTAAATGATATTAATCAGGCAACCAAAATGAACTGAAATGGCTGAAATTTATTAAATGAATTTAATTATTTAGTTAAGCTCAAGAAGTTTTCATTTTTTTTACAAATGTACGAGGGCTTTTAATTGTCTTGTTTCAACAAATGATGCTGATATCTTGTCTAATATGGTTATCTATTGTCTGATATGGTTATATATTGTCTGATATGGTTATATTTTGTCTGATATGGCTATCTATTGTCTGATATGGTTATATATTGTCTAATATGGTTATATTTTCTCTGATATGGTTATATATTGTCTGATATGGTTTTCTATTGTCTAATATGGTTATCTGTTGTCTGAGATAGTTATTCATTGTATAATATGGTTATCTTATCTTTCGTCTGATATGGTTATATATTGTCTGATACGGTTTTCGATTATTGTCTAATATGGTTATCTATTGTCCGATATGGTTATCTATTGTCTGATAAGGTTATCTATTGTCTGATATAGTTATATATTGTCTTGATGGTTATCTATTGTTTGATATGTTTATATATTGCCTAATATGGTTATCTACTTTCTGATATTGCTATCTATTGTATAATTCTGATATGGTTATCTATTAGCTGATATGGCTATCCATTGTTTGGTATGGCTATCTATTGTCTGATAATGGTTGCCTATTGTCTGATATGGCTATCTATTGTCTGGTATGGCTATCTATTGTCTGATAATGGTTGTCTATTGTCTGATATGGTTATCTAATGTCTGATATGGCTGTCTATTTTCTAATATGGTTATATATTGTCTGGTATGGGTATCTATTGTCTGATATGGTTATCTATTGTCTGATATGGTTATCTATTGACTGATATGGTTTTCTATAATCTTATTAGATTATCTATTGTCTGATATGGTTATATATTGTCTAATATGGTTATGTATTGACTTGTATGGTTGCCTATTGTCTAATATTGGTCCCCAGGTGGCTAAATTTTATATATTTGTTACTATTACAGATCACTGACATGTCCACTCTGCTCATCTGTCAGTATGATTGCAGTTTATTATTAAACATTCACACCTGTAGTATGGACTACAGTTATCAATGTGATTGCAGATCAATATCAGACACTCACATATGTAATCTGTAATTGATATTTATTGTCTGGGCTACAGTTGTCAATATGATTGCAGATTAATATTCAACATTCTCCTCAAATAGTCTGGGCTACAGTTTTCAGGATTATTGCAGATTAATATTAGACATTCACATCTATAGTCTAGGAAACAGTTGGAAGGCAGATTAATATGAGACATTCACATCTATAGTCTAGTAAACAGTTGTGAATATGAAGGCAGATTAATAATAGACATTCACATCTGTTAAGTGGGAAACAGTTGTCAGTACGAAGGCAGATTAATATTAGACATTCACATCTACAGTTGTCCCTATGATGGATTTCATTAATTTATTTCTGATATACTTGTTTACCTGTTCACCATGATGGCATTTAATTTAGATCAAGAAATATTTCCAGTAAAAAAAATCACAGAATACTGATGTTAAACTATATAATAAATAATAAAGTTGAATTTTGATTTATGAAAATAAGGCAAACTACATTATGGCAAGTTAAGTGTTGTAAGATGTCACTGAAGGATTCTGCTTATATATTGTAAGCTTAGTATGAAATCAAATTACATCCCCATAATCTAAGCACTCACTCAAATCTAACAAGCCACATGACTTTTGTAATCAATGGACAACTAATAAGTGGAATATAGTAATGTGACAGGGGACAGTTTCATATATTAGCCCTTGGAAATTATTTTAAGGCTATGGTATGACATTTTGAAATATTATTCCTTCATACCATTTGACTATGTAATGTCTGAATAAAGTTTCATACAGTTTGGTATATATTTGATCACTGGTAAATTTAAGTGAATTTAGACTTTCTTGCTTGTGGTGTTCTGGAAAGTGGTGAAGGGCACGTACGCCTTATTTAGTCAGGGCACAGTATGTAGCGAGTGAAATACCAATTCTATTTACCAATTCAGTTAGAAAGCAGAGCTAGCCACATAAAGCAGTATGCACATTGATTCAAGCCAAGTAGAATACATGTATAGACAAAAACTGCCTGTTTGTTCTGTGAGCATTATGTGTTCTCAAAAATAGATTTCAGACATAAAAACTGAATGTATGCATTTGGGGGTCAGGTGCATGAACCTTACATTGTATGTATTTCCACCGACTTGTCAGGTCAGGTGAACTTATGATCTTATGTAATGCTTTATATCTATCCAAATATATGGACCTTTGTGACCTTGCTCATGTATTTTAATATTTTAGTAAATTTGTGCATTATCCAGGTGTATGCAACATTAAATTTGTATTTAAAAAAAAAGCTCTTTTGCATCCTAAGGGAAATTATACAAGAGACTACTAATGCCTTCAGATGTGAAGAGCTTTCATATGTGGCATCAACATCCTACACATATGGAAGATCATTGATTGCAGAAGAGAAAGTGAGAAACTATCTCTTACAAGCCTGCTATTATGGAGAATGGTGGTACAAACAAAAAATTTGATACAAATTTTTATTTAATAAAACGTCACAAACAGTATGTGACAAATTAAGCAAATCACCTTGTCTGTTTTCATTTTACCGCCAACAAAAATGTGGTTCAGGCCACTGAGTAACCATTTATCGGTTTCAATGAGTATAAAAGAAACATGAAAGTTGAAACACTTGGTATCATTTATACTTTTTGCTTTCATATACAGCATAGAAGAATTGAAAGACAAGATTATCTTAGTACCACAATGGATGATTGATGCCGTCAAGTCACTCATCACTGCTGAGATGTTTGTCTTGAGAAATGCCCCAGCTGTTGCAAAGAAGTGGGATATGTTTAACAAGAGTGGAAAACTTTATCCAGAACTAATTGGTTTGTATATTTCTTTTGTTCTATAAGATTCTCAAAATGTGATATTAATTTAAATAAATACCAAATGGGTATTTTCTGTTGTAAATGTTGTCCCCATATTTTGAAAAGTAATCAATATATTGTAATTCTGTTTATCCATATTTGTGTGTTTTTGCTACTGTAGTACATGTGATGTTGTTATCTACATCACTTTTAGCTGAATTGGCTAAAGGCAGTGCAATCTAATAACATGGCAGTGCAACCTTATGCCATGGCCCAAAGTATATTTTGGAGTACATTTGTCTATATTCCATCCGTTTTCCACCTATCAGCATTTGTTATTAATTTGTATGTCCATTTGATTTCCAAGTACTGCGCCAGTTGATGAAACTTGTTTTGAATGTTTCCACATTTTGTACCGAAATCATTTATGAGATAGCCTTTATAAATTGGTAACGGTTCCATACCAAGATGTGGATGACTTTTAACATTTTCCTAAGGGTCATTTTTAATTAGTGGTATCTCAGCCCAATGTTTTATACAGCTTGGCATAAATCTCAATAGTTTTATAGAGCTTGGCAGGAATCCCCAATGTTTTATTGAGCATTTATCCCTAATGTTTATAGAGCTTTGCATGAATCCCTATATGTTTTATAGGGCTTGACATGAATCCCTGATGTTTAATAGAGCTTGGCATGAATCCCTAATGTTTTATAGAACTTGCCATGAATCTCAAATTTTCATCGGATTTGACATGAATCCCTAATGTTTTATACAGCTTGGGAGGAATCCCTAATGTTTTATTGAGCTTGGCATGAATCCCTAATATTCTATAGAGCATTTATCCCTAATGTTTATAGAACTTTGCATGAATCCCTATTTTTTATAGGGCTTGACATGAATCCTTAATGTGTATAGAGCTTGGCATGAAATCCCTAATATTTTATCGACGATGAATCCCTAATGTTATATAGAGCTTTGGATGAATCCCTAATGTTTTATCGACCATGAATCCCTAATGTGATTTTAGAGCTTGGCATGAATCCCTAATGTTTTATAGAGCTTGGCACAAATCCCTAATGATATATATAGAGCTTGGCATGAATCCCTAATGTTTAATAGAGCTTGGCATGAATCCCTAATGTTCTATAGAGCTTTGCATGAATCCCAAATGTTTTATCAACCATTAATTCCTAATGTTTTATAGAGCAGTGCATGAATCATCCATGTTTGATAGAGCTTGGCATGAATCCCTAATGTTTCATTGCACGTGAGTCCCTAATGATTTATAGAGCTTGGCATGAATCCCTCATGCTTTATAGAGGTTGGCATGAATCCCTGATGTTTCATAGAGCCTGGCATGAATCCCTAATGTTTCATAGGGCTTGACATGAATCCTTAATGTCTTTAGAGCTTGGCATGAATACCTAATGTTGTATAGAGCTTTGCATGAATCCCTAATGTTCTATAGAGCTTTGTATGAATCTCTAAAGTTGTATCGACCATTAATCCCTAATGTTTTATAGAGCTTGACATGAATCCCTAATGTTTTATAGAGCTTGGCATGAATACCGAATGTTTTATAGAGCTTGGCATGAATACCGAATGTTTTATAGAGCTTTCCATTAATCTCAAATAATCATCGAGCTTGGCATGAATCCCTAATGTTTTATAAAGCTTGGCATGAATCCCTGATGTTTAATAGAGTTTGGCATGAATACCGAATGTTTTATAGAACTTGCCATGAATCTCAAATTTTCATCGGGCTCGGCATGAATCCCTAATGTTTTATAGTGCTTAGCATGAATCCCAAATGTTTTATAGAGCTTTGCATGAATGCCTCATGTTTTATAGAGCATTGCATGAATCACTAATGTATTATAGAGCATTGCATGAATCATCAATGTTTTATAGAGCTTGGCATGAATCCCTGATGTTTTATCGCATATGAATCTAATGATTTATAGATCTTGGCATGAATCTGTAATGTTTCATAGAGGTTGGCATGAATCCCTGATGTTTTATCAAGCATGAATCCCTAATGTTATATGTAGCTTGGCATGAATCCCAAATGGTTTGTATAGCTTGGCATGAATCTGTAATGTTTCATAGAGGTTGGCATGAATCCCTAATGTTCTATGTAGCTTGGCATGAATCCCTAATGGTTTGTATAGCTTGTCATGAATCTGTAATGTTTTATAGAGCTTGGCATGAATCCCTAATGTTTTATTGACCATGAATCCCTAATATTTTCTAGAGCTTAGCATGAAACCTTAATGTTGTATCGATCATGAATCCATAAAAAAATGTTTTATGGAGGTTTGCATGAATCCTTAATCTTGGAACCCAAGTGTATAGTTTACAAAATAACCAAAAATTATATTTTACATCATAACCAAAGCTTAGAGATTCCACAGTACTCAAAGTGTAATGTTTCCAAAAATAACAGTCAAATCCATCACAATACTGCAAATGCAAAACCAACTGCCACAGCTACAGGCGCTTGTTTCTGTCAGTGAGAAATGTAATTATTGTTGACAACACAAACTCCCCTTCTAGTGATTCAAAAGGTGAATAGAACTCATGCGATTTGGAATCTGCTATCTTGCTAAGACCGTGATAATGTTTTGTGGTTTGTTTTTTATTCCTGTCTGCAGTCATTCATCGATTACTTATATCAGCATGCAAGGTGACATTCTAAACTAACTCCCAATGTACAACTAAGTACTGTGCAGAATATTTGCCAGCTACTTTTGTATGAAGCTTTTACTTTGTATCTATTTCTATCTTGTTTTGATGTGATGCTTTATGTTTATCACTGTCATAATTAGGGTTGTTAATATCGTTTTTTCTGGCAAACCGATTATCGATTGTAGCAATCCGATTTTAAACCGATTATCGGTTTTTATTGGCCTTCATAAAAATATAATCTTATAATGCAAGCTACTGCATTAACGTACATACGCACAAGTTGACGCATCACAGTTTCAACGCCGATTAATATATTTTCTACTTAGAGATTTAAATAAACATAATTTATACTTATGTTTATAAAAAAAATTTATAACTATTAAACAGCACAAATAAAACATAAATTTACGAGTTGCGATCCTGCTGGCAATGAATAACAGGAAACAGGAATAATGTCAATAAACAAACCATAGATACAAATTGTCCATAGATAAAAAAGTAGGTCAAACTAGTAAATCCAAATTAGTTTACATATCGAACAAGTCCTGGTTCTTATTAAAAAAAAATTACAACTCTGCATGTTCTGGAAAGAGCCGGTTACATTGATCGCTTACCAAATGTCCAGTGGCTGAAAATAATCTCTCTGATTGTACCGACGTCGCTGGAATACACACGAATTTCCTGGCAAGATTGGCTGTTTTTGGAAACAGTTTCTTATTATGTTTCCACCACTCCAGTGCTGTTTCCGTTGAAGTCGTCGTCCATGGCGATTTGATATAATGTTCAAAGTCACAGTCATTCAATGCCTGCTGTGATGCACTATCACCCAGCAGAAACATAACTGATGCATGATTTGGTCGAGATCGTTTTGTTGGCGGTTCAGAGCTGGTTGCATCACCACTAGTCGAAGGCTGTTCGACCTTGAACATCTGTTATCTGTCTGAGTAGATGGCGGACATTATCATACGCCAGTTTCTTGAAGTTATCATCACATCCGGGAAGATGTTTGTACATTGGATCGAGGATTGATGCAACGACGCATTCATTTGTCGCTGTTTCGTCGCGTTCCATGCCAAACCGTGAAATATTCTTAGCAACGTCAGTCTTGAATTCTCCCAAAGTCTTAGAATCTTCTTCTTTAAGGATTAGATGATTCTTGATGAGACCCCATAACATCGGAAAAATACAAGAAGCTGAAGGTTGGCTTTCGGCTGACAAGACGGAGGTCATGATCTGCAACGCCTTCAAGACTGGGAGTAGTTCGCTAATCAGGCCATCTGAGTTGTGGGAGCCTTTCAAACATGTCAAAGATGCTTTTCCAGCGGGTCTTGCAGTACTGAATCAGTTTGAGTGGTGTCTTGTCCTTGTCCATGGACACCTGTCGTTTCATAAGCTCACCCTCCGCCATTGGGATATGTGAGAAATGTCCAACTAAACGGGATGCAGCGGATACACACTTGGAAATTTGATGATTCGTGATGGCATGGGTGCCCATTGCATGATTAATGCAAAGTTGCAATGTATGTGCCGCACAATGAACATCCAACCATCCATTCACGCTACTGACATCTTTGACATTGGAAGCACCATCATGGACACATGCAACAACTTTACCTTTTATAGCCCATTCTTCAGCCACAGTTCCCAGATGTTCAGCGTTGATTGCTTGCGTGTGGCGGTCATTCATTGGAATTGTTGCAAGAATGGGCGTCTTCATAGTCCACTCTGGATCAGTGTAGCTGGCAGTGAAGCTCAGGTATGCTTCGTTGGTTACACTGGTCCATATGTCGGTGGTAACGGCAATATCCTTGACCTTTTCTTCTAGATGTGTCTGCATTTTCGCCATTAGCGTATTCTTCATTGTAGTCATTCGTGACATCGTCTGACGGCATGGAGGACGATATTGTGGCTCCACCAAAGCCATCAAATCACGGAAGGAACTGGATTCAACAATCGAAATTTGGAAATTTTGTTGTCAGCGACAAACTTAGCTACAGCAGCAGTATCTTTTTCTTGATGACTATCAGGACAGTTTCTTTGAGTTCCAATAAATGTTGTTAATTGCGGCTGAACATTTGAAAGAGCCGCAAATCCGGGATGTTTGCTACGCAAATGTGCATGCAATCCAGTAGTAGGACCTCTGCTCCGACTTATTTGTTGTAAACATAGTTTACAGCGAGCCATGCTTGATGAAATTTTTTCAAAGTTTTCCCATACATCAGATTAATGTATACGACCAGCCATATTTGTAAACTTGAAAAGACACAACCAACAGAGACCAGTCCTCAACAACAGAGACTGTAGCTATTAACAGTCTATTGTTGTCAATTTCGGACATCAAAGAATTTAGCGACCAGTCGGTCTACTAAATATTGACATCCTTCAACAATAAATGTATTCATTTACAAACACGCTGCATGGAGCGCTCACAAATTTTAAACAATCACACCTTCTTATCTGCTGGCCATTTTTTATTAAAATGTAAACACTAAACAAATGCATGAATTAATTTTTTTCTGGCATGTTTTAAAATTTTCACTAAAAAAATGGTACAAAATATTGAATTCGATTATCGTTTTGTAAAAACAAAAGCCGATAATCGTTTTCAAAACCGATAATCGGATTTCCGTTTTTCGTTTAACAACCCTAGTCATAATTAGTTATGATTGATGTATCACTCAGTCAATAAGCTATAATTAGTTCCTATAGGTGTATTACTCAGTCAATAAGCTATAATTAGTTCTTATTGGTGTATCACTCAGTGAGCTATGATTAGCTGTTTGGTGTATCACTCAGTCATTTGGCTATAATTAGTTCTGGTTGGTATATTAGTCAGTAAGCTACAATTAGTTCTGATTGGTGCATCACTCAGTGAAAAAGTTACAATTAGTTCTGATTGGTGCATCACTCAGTGAAAAACTACAATTAGTTCTGACTGGTTCATCACTCATTCCACAAGCTACAATTTGTTCTGATTGGTGCTTCACTCATTCCGTAAGTTACAATTGGTTCTGATTGGTGCATTATTCATTGAAAAGCTTACAATTAATTCTGATTGGTGCATCACTAAGTGAAAAATCTAAAAGTTGAATATGAGTAAAGTTAAATATGTGTTGTTATTATGGTTGCATTTTCAGTATGTAAAATCATATACATAAATAGCCTTATCATCTGTTTAAATGCCATTCTCATCCTTCATAGGATATCAGAAAAACATGATTTTGAAAAGACACCTCTTAGTTGTTAATGAATTTAATTGAATCTTTTGATCAGAGGCTGAACTCCTCTTGGCCATCATGCCCTATGTTATATGCAAGAAAAATTCATTAAATATCTTGCTGTATTTCATGTCTACTTAAATTTGGAAGGTAATTTGATCTTGTTTTCAAAGCAGTGGAGAGAGTGCAGTTTCCTCATCTATGGAAACTCTTATGTAGAACATGAAACAATCAAATCCATCACAATACTGCAGATGCAAACACCAACTGCCGCAGCTACAGGCACATGGTTCTGTCAGTGAGAAAGGTATTTGTTGACAACACAAACTCCCCTTCTAGTGATTCAAAAGGTGAACAGTACCCATGCAATTTGGAATCTGCTCCTTTGCCAAGAGTGCTAATGTTTTTATTCCTGTTGGCAGTCATTCATCGATTAATTATATCAGCATGAAAGTGGCTCTGTTTGGTGTATCACTCAGTGTAAAAGCTACAATTAGTTCTAATTGGAACATCACTCAGTGAAAAAGCAACAATAAGTTCTGATTGGAGGTTTTTATTTTGTTTTAACCTGGACCTAAAAAAAAAAACAATGAAATTGAAAAATAGCTAACATATTTTACTGTTTGACGCACTGGATTTGTAGCATTCAAATTCAATACAAGCAAAAAAGATACAAAGCAACAAAGAAGCTTCACTTAAATGGTTATTAAATAATCAGTCAAGTAATTAAATCATAAATGAGGAAAAAGTCTTGCATGTTTCATTTACATTGACAGCGGCTTTAGATGCTGATGTGTGAGATGAAAAAGTTAGAATGGCATTGACCAGGGGACAAACTTCCAACAATCCGAGCTATTCACCTTGCACTGATTTGTAGAGGGCAACTGAATGTTGTAATTACTTTTTGTTTTTAAATTTGACAGAAATATGTGAATATGCCTCTGACTGTCACAGCTGTTTCAGATTATTGATATTATTGATTATTGAGATTATTGATACAACCATCCATGGGGTAGAAAGGTGTATTTATGATGTGAAATCATGGATGACATGTAACAAGCTGCAGATGAATGATGATAAAACTGAATTCATTTTGATCACAACACAAAGGCTTTCTCATTCACATCCTTTACCTCAGAAAATAAATATCAGCAACATAAACATTAAATTCACACAGTCAGTACGAAACCTATGTGTTGCTCTGGACAGTTCTTTCACATTGCACCAACATGTCCTGAACATATGCAAGGCTGCATATCTTGAGCTGAGACGTATCAGTTCCATTCGCAAATATCATTCAGTTGCTGAAACTAAAACATTTGTGTGCTCATTAGTACTTTCAAGACTTGACTATTGTAACTCGATTATGTCTGGTTCGTCACAATATCTATTCCAGAAAGTTCAAAAAGTTCAAAACACATCAGCTTGGATCATCATTGGTGTACCTCGATCAGAGCACACCCCACCACTGCACTGTACTTTTACACTGCCTATCCATTTGATACAGAATCAAACACAAAATTTGATTTCTATGTTATGTTTCACTAACAAGCGCCAGTCCATCATACCTATTCGGCCTCATTCATGTGTACACACCAACAAGATACTTTCACTCTTCTTTTGACAATTATATACTCACTGTTCCCACTATGAAAACAGTCATGTGGGCAACGTTCTTTTGCATACCAGAGCGAATTGCCCATTGAAATTACACAAAGACTCAGTGGTCACTTTTAATAGTGCTCTTAAAACTCACCTTTATTAATGCAGGAACAAACTTAGAGACCTAATGATGTTTTGTACCTTAAATGTTTTCACCTTGTTCTATGTTTTCCAATTTCAAATTTTTTGTTTTTCGGTAGTGTAGTCAAATCATTATAGATGTTGTAAAGCGCTTAGAGCTTCTAAAGATTAGGCACTATACAAAGTCCTCATTATTATTATTATATTGATTCTTCACAGCTTGAATCAAAACAGATATATGAAAAAAGTAATGTCGCATTGATTTATCAATCAATCACTTCACCTATATGTAATGCATTGCCATCACTATTGGAAATCCTTCTCATACATTTTTCTGATGCCCTTCATTAGTTAATGTCCTTGAAAAGAATGAAGATAAACTATTGGAAAGACATTGAAGGATGGTAGTCAAACTGGGCAAATCTTGCATGAACAATGTTTTCCCATTACAGAAACTGTTAACACAAAAAATGAATTTAAGAGAATGATTGTTTCGGTTAACATTTTTCAGACATATGCCTAAAATAAAATATAATTAATTGGAAAGAATTAGCTTTTTTCCAATAATTGTCAAGGATTATATGTTTTCACAATTTTCTCAAAATGCAGTTATATGAAAAAGAAAGACTCTAACAAATTTATTATTCTCTTCTTACTTTAAGATGCTATTTGGACAAAGGAAAAATATCCAGATCTCCATGACAACAAAGAGCATATTTTGCTACTCATGGAACATCTTAACATAATTTCCAGGCCAAGATGTTTCAGTGAGGATGGGTCTGAAATCAAGGTTAGTTAACTCTAAGGTCTGGATTTTGTCTTTTCTTCTCCTATAATATGTCCTTTGATCACAGAATATTGCATTGGAAACAATTGTTCTGCCTTCTTATAACTTTAAATCATGGACAACCCCTGAGACTACTAAGAAAAACTATCCCACTAAAATAAAATGTTCCCCAAAACATTTTTGAGCGACAACCAATATTAGGAACAAAGCTGCCCCAGGAGACAAACCCGTAGACATGGAAATACGTAAATTTGTTTCAGTTTATATTTATTTACAAGTACATGCAATGGTCTTTGTTTTCAAGAACTCCCAAAAATAGCAAGAAATCCATTGTTTGCTTAAATTGGCTGTCTTGGAGTATGGGTGCATCCAAGATGTTTTGATGTAGTTTGGCTGTCATGGAGTGTATCTGCATCCTAGATGTCTTGTGTTGGTTGGCTGTCTTGACATGTGGGTGTATCCAAGATGTATTGTTGTGGTTACTGTGTATATCTCTATAATAAATACTTATTTAATGCCAGGTATTGTGTATCCATAATGCATTATTTGCTTAATTACAATTTAGCTGTGGCTAATGGTTGGGTGCTGTCGGTCCATTCATCGATCTGTCAAGTACTACAGGAAGTGCTTACATTAGGCTGTGTTCTTTTGGTGACAGTTTACATTTAGTTAATTTCTCTGACATTGCTGTTTGGGTGAAACAATACAGTGAAATTTGCATGTTTTGATATTTGTGCCAAATAGGTGTCCCAGATAAGATTTTCTTACACAAGGTAATGACACAATTTCCTACATATTTAAGATAATGATGTCATATTTTACAAATTTCAATAAAGATCTATAATTGTAGTAAGACACTTTTAAACCATTCATGCAATGTAAAACAATTTGCATGGTGACCAAATGATTCCAGCATCTATCTAATCAATTGGAATAGTCAACAAAATCTAATCAATTGGAATAGTCAACAATGGCAGAAAAGTTTGAATTGTAACTATTGATGATAAAATTACAGGGACCTATCTATACAATTTTAGATCTCAATTGGGTGAACTTGCACTAGCATCATAAAATGTGTTCAAAGATATGCATTAACATCACCAAAGTGAAGAAAAATAAAATCAAATTAATATAAAATAAATGCATATATTTACATCATATTCTTTATTTCCGTAAATTATAATATGATCTAATTCCGATATATATATATATTAGTCTTTGACCTTGAATAAACTGATGCTATCCAAGTTATATTTATTCCAAATGTAAATATTAATAAAGTAGTTTTAAGTTTATTTGTGGCAGTTATCTAGACTGTGGAAATAGATGACTGAGGTTCTTTATTTAATCTGCAATTATGACCGATACAAGATTGACACCTTAATTTGATACAATTGAGTTTTATTTTCAATTGATGATGTAATACATTCCAGTTGCAATCTAATTGTCAATTGGAGTGTAAATACTTCAAATCTAAAAAACAACAAAAAATGTGTTTCAAATAACTTTTTTAACAACAAAAATTGAAGACAAACATTGCTCCTGTTTTTTTAGAAAGAGACAGGTGAAACTCTTCAAGATAGACAGATGAGTGAAATTTTTAAGATAGACATTTGAAGCTCTTAAGATAGACAAGCAAAATTAACAAGATATACATTTGAAATTCTTAAGATAGACGGACAAGTGAAATTCTTAAAATAGACAGGTGGAATTCTTAAGGTAGAAAAGTCAAATTATCTGGATAGACAAGTGAAATTCTATAGTTAGATAGTCATGTGAAATTCTTAATAAAGACAAGTGAAACTCTTAAGATAGATGAGTCAAATTCTTAAGATAGATGGACAGGGAACATTCTTAAGAAAGACATACATTTGCAATTATTAAGATAGAAAAATGAAATTCTCTAGATAGACAAGTGTAATTATTTAAATAGACACACATTTTAAATCCTTTAGATAGACAGGCATTTAACAATTTTAAGATAAACAAAGTAAAATTCTTAAGAATGACAAGTGAAATTCTTAAGATAGACAAGTGAAATTCTTAAGATAGACAAACATTTGAATTTCTTAAGATAGACAAGTGAATATCTCTAGATAGACAGACATTTAAAGTTCTTAAGATAGACATGTAAATTCCTAAGATAGACAAAGTGAAATTCTTAAGATGAACTGACGTTGTACATATATTTGGTCAACATCCCTAATATCTGATCTTAATTGGTTTGCCAATAAGGGGTCAGTCATAATTGGGTCCAATTTACAGAATGATAATTGATTATTGGCCTAACATACTAATTTGTCATATATTTTAAGCTGAACATGGAATATATATATATATATATATATATATATATATATATATATATATATATATATATATATCTGTGTGTGTGTTTTGAGGATTTTTAAGGTAGTTTTGGCAATTTTGTAGTCATATCTCTAAGAAAATGTGATAATTTATAGGGATATTTAGCATTAGGGCATCATACCACAGAAATGTAGCATCATGTCCCACCCAGTTTCTTTATTGACCTTAAAACCAGGCCAACCATTCCTGACACTAACCATTCAATGCTGGGTAAAAATTGAGGCAGCCGCTAGAACCATTTTTATCTCTGTTTGGTATGACTGCCATAGTTCAAACTAGCAACAGCCTGCATCCAAGGACACAGACACACACACACACACACACACACACACACACACACATAATTGCAATTAGATTCATCATCATTTCATCATGTGACTGAATGCAAAA
Organism: Unio delphinus; assembly: GCA_029339505.1. Lineage (NCBI taxonomy): Eukaryota > Metazoa > Mollusca > Bivalvia > Unionida > Unionidae > Unio > Unio delphinus. Next base: position 2,284,980 of record JAQISU010000001.1, on the reverse strand, counting down.
TTAAAGTCAGCATTAAAGGCTGAAAACCAGCTCACAGGTCAAGGTCAGTGTAAAATATTACAGATAAATAAGTTAGTAATTACCCTGGATTATCAGTTATTTGGTGGAACAGTTCAGCAACATCCAGGTTTACTGAACAGGCCTTTTCAGGACAGCACTGCTCACCCTGGATAGGGAGAGGCCTAGAAAAGTTGGTCTTAAAATAGCCTGCCCTTTAAACTCTGGCCAGCTTGCCAAAGTTGGCAAGATAATCCATATCTACTGTCAAATTTATCAAAGAAGGAAACTTCTTATTAGAGAATGGAATATCCGTAGTCTCACGGAAAAATAGAATGTTGCAAGACCCTACAGGAGATTTCACGCTACAATATTGACATTGCGTCCTTGAGTGAGACCAGTTTCATGAAGGAGGATTCCCTGAGTGACCATGCAAGTGGCTTCACCATTTTCTGGAAAGGAAAAGCCCAAAATGAAAACAAGATCCACGAAGTCAGCCTGGCTATCGAATCAAGTCCTCTGAAGCACATTCTGGAACTGCCTGTTGGTGTCAATGAGATACTAATGAAGTTGTAACTACCTATCAGCCACAAACGCCATACAACAATCATTAGTGCCAATGCCCCTATCCTCTCAAGCCCAGCGGAATCCATAGAGCAGTTCTATGTGGACCTCATCTATGTACTGTGCTCAGTTCCAACTGATGCCAAGATCATACTCTGGGGAACTTCAATACCTGCGTTGATTGCAATTATAGTCAATGGAAAGATGTGCTTGGCTATCATGGTGTTGGCAAGATGAACAACAATAGCATGCTGCTACTCAGCGAATGAATATAATTTGAAAACCTCATAACAATATATATATATATATATATATATATATATATATATATATATATATATATATATATATATATATATATGTGTGTGTGTGTGTGTGTTTATGTCTTTGTTTACACAAATTATATGAATTATGTTATCTCATCTTGATGCTATCTTCAGTAGGTAAATTGGATGCAAAGTGCACAAGCCAACGGCACAAAAGTGTCAATTTTTACTGCATAAATGAGGATGACGTTTTTCGACTGATACTCACCAGGGTTTTAGACGAGTGAGTCATGTGTATTGTTGTGTATAGAATGGTATGAAAAAATACCAGCACAATGGTGACATTTTCAGATAGGCTTATTTTAAGGTTTGTATCATTAAATAAGGATTTGGCATTCCATTAAACCCACCTTACAAAATGTGTACATTCTCGTTTTGAGGTGTATTATCCCCAGTTTTTGGTGTGTATTCACACGGATGTCTCCGTTTTGCACCTTATACAAATGAACACACACAAAACATACACACACACACACACTATATATATATATATATATATATATATATATATATATATATATATATATATATATATATATGTATCTATATATATATATATATATATATATATATATATATATATATATATATATATATATATATAGATATATATATATATATATATATGTGTGTGTGTGTGTGTGTGTGTGTGTGTGTAGCTTTGGAGTTTAAACATAGATTTAGCAATTTTTCAGTCATATCACTATGATGTCTGCAATATGGCAATTTATATTGATGACTAGCTATGGGGCATCATGTAATAGACATGTAGCACCATGTTGCAGCTAGTCACATTATTCTATCACCATGACAGCTGGTTCTAACACAAACGTCTTAATGCTGAGTGGTAAGAGAGACAGCTGCTAATTCTATCAGTCTTTGGTGTGATTCAACCAAGGTTCGAGCCTGTGACCTTCCCCATCCAAGACAGATGCTCTAACAACTAGGAGACCTGATCAATACAATTATATTATATTATGTCATATTATATTATATTATATTATATTATATTATATTATATTATATTATATTATATTATATTATATTATATTATATTATATAAAATACACACTGCATTGAGTCTCTATTATTATTGTTGAATCATGTGATTGTCAATGGAATGACATAACCAGCACTCGTTATCATGGCCTTGTAATATAGGAAAAAGTCTGCTGTCAAAAGAAAGAACAGGTGTGATTTGAGTTAACAACTTTGAATAAGGTAACATTATATTGGCAGGTCATTTAGTTATGAAATTGGAAAAATAGAGTTTCGATGAGTACACACAGTTTAGGTGCAAGTTGCTTAATACAAGTATTTTAATCTTATTAAGCCATCTGAAATGGCACTATCATGCTATATTGACATTAAATAGACAAAATAGAAATAGACAAGTCTGACAGTATTTAATACTGCACCCCATTCCAATTGTCCCTACCCAACCACTTATTTTTAAATGCCGGACGACAATTATACTAAATTATATTCGGGGGATTAAATTATTGGGTATATCACCTTCCTTCCAATGCAGTCTCGTTCCGCCTTTGCCTCTTCTGCTTCCGACGGCTGGTATCAATTAATTAGCATAACATTGTGCAATAATGCGTGGGGACGTGGCACTATTCCGTCCCCCGAAACAATTAATTAGCCCTTTTGGGGCATTAAACAGACGTAAATGCCCAATGGGCGAAAACGTCTTAAATCCAATTAATCAATCAATCATATATATATATGCACACAATAGGCTATACACTGCAGCCAGTATGCCTTACTGATGGATAAATGTGTATATATATATTCTGGATATTATACTGCAAGTTTTAGCTCTCTGATGCCGCCAGTGTGGGTATGTGAGAAAGTTTGCCAGTAGCTTCTCAAGGGTCAGTGGTTATTTCAAGGGATTTTCCTGGATTCAACCTTCACTATTAATACCTGCCACCATGTATCACATATCATGTGCTGAAAAATGGCAATAAACGCTAACAACAACAACAATTCATCTTTAATTAACACATTCTAGCTATACATCATGTCAGGTTTGTCTAGATTATTCTTATCCATGACTTAGAAGTTTTGGCTTTACTCATGTTAGGATTGGCTGGTCTGATTGATGGTTTTGACAATTTCAAAATATTTGTTAGGTTTTATCTGTCATCCATCGGTTACGAAAGTTTGATTTCACTTATCCTCCTAAAGTACTTACAGGATTTGCATGTCATTTGAATACCCATACAAGCCAATTCTGGTTGGTCTTGCATGAACAATTCGCAAATTGGACATGGTGGCCATCATACAACTCGTCTTGAATGGATGACCATATTTATACAAGGTTGTCACGAAGAGACCTAAATAAAAAGGATATCAATATTGCATTTAATATGAAAACTATAGTGGCCATGTTCAACGTTTTATCCTTGCTTTTCCAACTTAAAGGATATTTATTTGGACTTGGGTATTCCAAGAATATCAAAGATGTTTCAAAACTAAGCAGTGAAATGTAGTAAGGGTTTTATGTTGGATTCCTTGAATGTTTGTTTAGTAGAACATGAGCTATTTTGGGAAACTCTTTATTTATATTTTAGATGGACTATTTCCTTGCCCCCTGTATGCTTAAAGAAAAGACACCAGAAAGGGTCATGTTTCCTAAGCCAGATCCAGAAATGAAGAGTAGCTCCTCAGTCCTGTGTTACCACTTCGTGGAAAAATTTCTGCCTTCTCCCATCTTCCATCGACTGCTTGCCGCCTGTGTGTCTCGGTGGCCCATTGCTGAAAGAAAGTCAGAAAATCAGATCTACTGTGGCTGTTGTATCTTCAGCCTTGATCTTCATCATGAACTGACTGTGTTATTCAGGGAATACATCATATTTGTACAAGTTATTAGATTCGGAACCACTGAGAAGACACCATCTTCTAAATTGTGTATTAAAGCTAAAGAGTTCATCACCAAGACTCTCACCAGTATTATTGGTTACCTAGGACATAGTCTGAAATTTGAGATGTCCGTACAGTGTCCAGAATTTGTTGGATACAGAGTAGACTGCCTGATCCCTCTTACAAATCTTCAAGGGAATGAGGATGTTCCATGCAATTTCCATGAGGACATTCATGTGATTAGGTCCCAAGATGTACTCAGGTTCTGGTTTCAGGAAGAGGTAAGTCAGAACAAATATATTCATTTGGAATTACAGTACAAATAAAGTGTAATGTTTGTGGATAACATCTGTTACAGTAAAACTAAAGTTTAAATGCTTGTGGATAACATGTGTTACAGTAAAACTAAAGTTTAAATGTTCTGGAAGCATACCTAACATGACATATACATTTAAGACCTTCAATATATGTAAGCACGATTGCATATACAATAGGATGCAAATAAAACAAATTAATATTAAGAGTGAATGATAAACGTGAATATGGTATTTACATTTCAGGAACCATCTGATGCAGGATGTAAGTATATTTTATCTCATTACATGCTTTACCTATGCAATAATTTGTGAGACTCCATTTCAGAATCTTTCATTTGTTGGTTGTCAAACTTCATTTTGTTTTAGAGCTCATATAGTCTTACAGTTAACTGAACTCAAGGAAGGGTCAAGCATTGAACTTGCATTGATGACTGAACTCATCGAAGGGTCATGTGTCAAACATGCCCAATGGACTAAATGCATTAAAGGGTCATGAATCAAACTTGCATTTATCAATGAACTCATTAAAGGGCCATGTATTGAACTTGCATTTATGAACGAACTCATGGAATTGTCTAGTATTGATCTTGCATTTATGACTAAACTTATGAAAGGGTCATGCATTGAACTTAAATTTATGACTGAACTTGTGGAAGGGTCATGTATCAAACTTGAATTTATGTCTGAACTTATGGAAGGGTCATGTATCGAACTTGCATATGTGCCAACTGTCACCCCTATGCTTTTCGCAACTTACAACTAACTGGAGAAATTGAAGTCAACATTGAGGGTAAGCATCTTGCCTTTAAGTATAAATGATCAGGATAAAAAGGAAAACTTTTTTAATCTCTTATCACTGAAAACTGTTACAAAGGTTTTATCTAAATTTGACAGGTGGTATCAGATTTTACAAATGATTACCATTAACCACCCAGTGTTGTGTACATTATTACAAATATTTTTTTAAAATTTTTTTAAAAATCTCAAGAAAAGATAACCAGAATTAATAGATGTGTCTCTGCATGAAGAGCGCTCAAGTTTTCTTCAGTTACAAACACCTCATTTTATAGCTTTACTAAAATTAGGAAAATCTTTAAACGACTTTTTATTAAAAACAATTGCTTGCCACAATTTTACTAAATTTAACTGAAAAATATCCTAGCATAAAATCCATTAAAGTTTATACAATGTACTGATCTGCCATCCAGTTTAACTGCTATTACAAAGGCATAGAAAACCCTTATAAACAAGTCTCAAAATTCTTAAAGCAGTTTGGAGAAAAAATTATTTAGAGTATCCTAGCATATTGCTGTTACAGTATCAAATTTGTACAAGTTATACTGAATCATTATCGTCCATAGCTATTGTTAATAGAGAATACAAATTTTTGAAGATTTTTAAACAAATATTCCTAAGAAGAATTCGAATAAATTTGGCTGAACACATGCTGGCTTACGTGTTCTTTAAATGTATGTGCAAAATTCCCACCAACCTTCAGATCTGGTTGTCGTCACTAAATAAAGTTACAAATCTTGGGAAACATTTCACTAAACTACTGAGAATGATTTAACAATTGTTCCATAACACATCCATATTAATTTTGTATAAATAATACAAATGTAATACTCAATTTCACTGAAGATTCAAATAAACTTTTTAACAACTTCATACAATAGTTGCTATAGTAAGTAGAATGATACCAGGTTTGAAAAATGGCACCCTGGTTTTAAAGGCATTTAAATGTTTTACAGATTATATTGAACTGTTATCAAATATGTATGAAGACTGACAGCCAGGTAAGCAATTTCAGACCCACATGGGCCAATTGCTTTCTGCTGATGCTTCAAATTCTGCTGTTTTGATTCCTTGTAAAAACAAATAACATTTAAATGGATTATAGAATTTTAATGGAGTATATCTCTACAAGAGATATACAAAATTTTGTAATACCAGACTGGTAATGAATTGTACCTATACAATATATTCAACATCTCGATATACTAGACTGGCAATTGATTGTATTACTGTGTGTAACAATAGATTACATGTCTTAGTACACAAGACTTGTTATGGATTGATTCAACATCTTTTTACACAAGACTTGTAATGGATTGTATCTATACAAGAGATACATCTTGTAACACCAGACTTGTTATGGATTGTATCTATACACGAGATACAACATCTTGTTATACCAAACCTGTAATGGATTGTATCTATACAAGAGATTCAACATCTTGTTACACCAAACTTGTAATGGATTGTATCTATACACGAGATACAACATCTTGTTACACCAGACTTGTAATGGATTGTATCTATACACGAGATACAACATCTTGTTATACCAGACTTGTAATGGATTGTATCTATACAAGAGATTCAACATCTTGTTATACCAGACTTGTAATGGATTGTATCTATACATGAGATACAACAGCTTGCTATACCAGACTTGTAATGGATTGTATCTATACAAGTTATTCAACATCTTGTTATACCAGACTTGTAATGGATTGTATCTTTACAAGTTATTCAACATCGTTATACCAGACTTGTAATGGATTGTATCTATACTAGAGATTCAACATCTTGTTATACCAGACCTGTAATAGATTGTATCTTTACAAGTTATTCAACATCTTGTTATACCAGACTTGTAATGGATTGTATCTTTACAAGTTATTCAACATATTGTTATACCAGACTTGTAATGGATTGTATCTATATATGAGATACAACAGCTTGCTATACCAGACTTGTAATGGATTGTATCTTTACAAGTTATTCAACATCTTGTTATACCAGACTTGTAATGGATTGTATCTATACATGAGATACAACATCTTGTTATACCAGACTTGTAATTGATTGTATCTATACATGAGATACAACATCTTGTTATACCAGACTTGTAATGGGATGTATCTATACACGAGATACAACATCTTGTTATACCAGACTTGTAATGGATTGTATCTATACACGAGATACAACATCTTGTTATACCAGACTTGTAATGGATTGTATCTGTACAATAGTTTCAAAATCTTGTTATACCAGATATGATTAATACTTTAGCAACTAGTCTTAAAATTAAATGACCTATACGTAGATTTTAATTTCCTTCGTATTTACGTACTGTCGTAAAAACCATGATGTACAAGGCAGATTTATGTAACCAGTAATTGATTAATCCAGTGTGCCACATTTATATGTCATCAGGATTTCCCCCAATTGCCATACTCTACCATCAGCATCATTTACAATACATCAAAGGGGGTGGTATTCTAGAAAATTAGACAAACCTAGCTCAAGATCGTTACCAAATAATGTTGACTTTCTAATTGCATATTAAATCACATCAAGACAAACACAATGTTTGAGACATGACATTTTTATTTCAAACAATTATTGTGATTTGGATCCAGAATTTGTGTATAGATATGACACTTTTTTCCTGATGCCAAAAAGAAAACCATTCTAAACTACATTTAGACATGTAAAGGTCAGATAAGTTTCAGATTTGGAGTGAAAAGTGGCAGGGACATAAATATCTGGGGTCCAATATGCTAAAACAATATAAAAAAAGTAGTTACATTTTTACCTTGCTGCTCATGTGTCAACAAAAAAGCTATACAAAGACAATGCCTTTAGAAATGAAAATCTTTTGGAAACATATATATTTTGGATGTGAAGTTATATCCAGAGGTTAATGACTTCACTGGTTGAGGTGTACAAAGAAAATGTTGCACTCCAGCAAATGTTGCAATGGATGTGTAATTTGTTAACTTTAAAAGCTCTATCATTTGTTATGGGTAGGCAGTGGTTATGCCTGAGATAAATATAGTATTGTTGTAAAATATTCTTGGAAACTACCTGAATTTTCTATAAAAAAAAGAGGTTTTGCACTGTGCATGAGCATGTTTTCTAGGAAGAGGTCAATAGCATTTGTTAAAGACCATCCTCTAAAAGCAATGCCCAATCTTTCAGAGAGATATTTAAGTAATTTTCCTTTCAGGGGGATAGGTTCTTCAGTTACAAGAAATCCTTCTGTGGCAACCAGCATTGGGCCATGTGACAGGTCTTCATGTCATAGATTTTTGGACTGTTTATCGCACTGATTTGTAACATCACTGGGTTAATAGGGTAGACACTAATCAATGTGTTCTGACAAGAAGCCACCAGTCATGATACTACTTGTCATAGGTTACATACTGGTTATAACAACTGTCACCAGGTACACACTGTTGAATGCCATGAACATCAGTCACAGGTTACCAAGCACTGTACCAGTTACCACCATATACTGGTGACCAATAACTAGTCATAATATTCCTTACTTTGCAAGGTATGACATTAAACTGAAAATTTTTCTGACCTTATAAGTTATGACATTACAATGAAAATCTTTCTCACCTTACAAGTATGACATTACATTGAAAATTTTTCTCACCTTACAAGGTAAGATTTTACACTGAGAATCTTTCTCACCTTGCAAGGTATGACATTACTCTGAGTATCTTTCTGACCTTACAAGGTATGACATTATACTGAGAACCTTACTCACATTATGAGGTAAGACATTACACTGAGAATCTTTCTAAACTTCCAAGATATCACATTCCACGGAGAATAATTATTGCCTTACAAGGTATGACATTACAATGACAATCTTTCTCACATTACAAAGTATGATACTACACTGATAATCTTCTCATCTTACAGGGCATGACATTACACTGAGTATCTGTATCACCTTACAAGTGATGGCATTACACTGAAAATATATTTTACCTTACCATGTATGTCATTACATTGAGAATGTTTCTCACCTTACCATATATGACATTACACTGAGAATGTTTCTCACCATACAATTTATGAAATTACACTGAAAATCTTTCTCACCTTACAAGGTAAGACTTTACTCTGAGAATCTTTCTTTCCTTATATGGTATGACATTACACTGAGAACCTTGCTCACCTTATGAGGTAAGACATTACACTGAGAATCTTTCTAACCTTCCGAGGTATGACATTCCACTAAGAATATTTCTCACCTTACAAGGTAAGACATTACACTGAGAATTTTTCTCACTTTACAAGGTATGACATTACATTGAAAATCTGTATCACCTTACAAGGGATGGCATTACACTGAAAATATATTTCACCTTACCATGTATGACTTTACATTGGGAATCGTTCTCACCTTACCATGCATGACATTACACTGAGAATCTTTCTCACCATACAGGGTATGACATTACACTGAGAATCTTTCTGACCTTACAAGGTAAGACTTTACTCTGAGAATCTTTCTTTCCTTATATGGTATGACATTCCACTGAGAATCTTTCTAACCATACAGGGTATGACATTCCACTGAGAATCTTTCTAACCATACAGGGTATGACGTTACACTGAGAAATTTACCTTACGAGGTAAGACATTACACTGAAAATCTTTCTAACCTTACATAGTATGACATTACACTGAGAAATTTACCTTACGAGGTAAGACATTACACTGAAAATCTTTCTATCCTTACATAGTATGACATTACACTGAGAAATTTACCTTACGAGGTAAGACATTACACTGAAAATCTTTCTATCCTTACATAGTATGACATTACACTGAGAAATTTACCTTACGAGGTAAGACATTACACTGAAAATCTTTCTAACCTTACATAGTATGACATTACACTGAGAAATTTACCTTACGAGGTAAGACATATTACACTGAAAATCTTTCTAACCTTATAAGATAAGACATTACACTGAGAATCATTCTAACCTTACAAGGTATGACATTCCACTTTGGATATGTCTCAGCTTACGAGGTAAGAGATTATGCTGAGAATCTTTCTCACCTTACCAGGTATGACATTACACTGAGAATCTTTCTTGCCTTACAAGGTATGACATTAAATTGAAAATTGTTCTCACCGTACAAAGTATGAAATTACACTGAGAATTTTTCTCACTGTACAATGTATGACATTACACTGAGAATCTTCTCATCTTACAGGGTATGACATTACACTGATTGTCTTTATCACCTTACAAGGGATGACATTACACTGAGAATATAGTTCATCTTATGGGGTATGACATTACACTGAGAATCTTTCTCACTGTACAATGTATGACATTACGCTGAGAATCTTTCTCACCTTACAAGGTGCGACATTACACTGAGAACCTTCCTCGCCTTACAAGGTATGACATTACACTGAGAACCTTACTTGCCTTACAAGTCATGACATTACACTGAGACTTTTTTGCGTTTTACAATGTATGACATTACACTGAAAATCTCTCTTGCCTCACAAGGTATGACATTGCTCTTAGAATCTTCTTCATCTTACAATGTTTGACATTACACTGAGAAAGTTTTCACACCTTACAAGGAATGATATTACACAGAGAATCTGTATCATCTTACAAGGGATGACATTACACTGAGAATGTATTTTCACTTATGGGGTACGATTACACTGGAAATGTTTCTCACATTGCGGAGTATGATATTACACTGAGAATCTTTCTCACCTTACCGGGTATGACATTACACTGAAAATCTTTATCATCTTACAAGGGTTGACATTACACTCAGATCTTTTTCTTCACGTTATGGGGTATGACATTACACCGAAAATTTTTCTGACTTACAAGGCATGAAATTACACCGAGAATCTTTGACACCTTACATATTTAACAGTCTTTGGTATCACTCAACTGGGGATTGAACCCACGACCTCCCGCATCTAAGGTGGACACTCTAACCACTACACCACTGAAGTGATCGACACTCTAGAATGTAAGGGGATTAGATTAATGTGGTATATAGTGACAGACAATGTCTAGAATGCTGGAAGATTAGAATGCACGAGGGTCAGTTTGATAAAGATTATACTGACATGCGAGTTATTTCCAAAGTCTCTATGTCACTGATTCACAAGTGTATTTTGATAAGAGATTGATAAGGTATATTATATATTGACAGGCGTGTTATTTCCAAAGACTCTATGTCACTGATTCACATGTGTATTTCAAAATAAATTGATAAAGCATATACTGACAGGCATGTATATTACAAATTTGGACAGTAAATGTGTTCTTCAGTGCTAAATTTAATTTTGATACAATATACAATTCCAAACGTGTACGTCTTTCCTCTTTTCATTTGAATATATGCAACATTATTCAAGACATGTTTTATAATCTGTATTTCGTGACTTAGTTTTGCATGCTGTATAATTAAAATATAAACAGTTTAGTTGATATAGAAAATGTGTAATAAAATTATAATCAGTTTGGTTATTATGGAAAGATGTATATAATAATAAAATCATAATCAGTTTAGTTATTATGGAAAGATGTATATTATAATATTATAATCAATTTATTTGTTATGGAAAGAAATATAGTATAATAAAATTGTAATCAGTTTAGTTGTTATGGAAAGATATATAGTATAATGAAAGTATAATCAGTTTAGTTGATATGGAAAATGTATAATAAAATTGTAATCAGTTTAGTTGTTATATAAAGATATATAGTATAATACAATTATAATCAGTTTAGTTGTTATGGAAAGATATATAGTATAATAAAATTATAATCAATTTATTTGTTATGGAAAGATATATAGTTTAATAAAATTGTAATCAGTTCAGTTGTTATGGAAAGATATATAGTATAATAAAATTATAATCAATTTATTTGTTATGGAAAGATATATAGTTTAATAAAATTGTAATCAGTTTAGTTGTCATGGAAAGAAATATAGTATAATACAATTATAATCAGTTTAGTTGATATAGAAAATGTATAATAAAATTATAATCAATTTAGTTGATATGGAAAGATGTAGAGTATAATAAAATTGTAATCAGTTTAGTTGTTATGGAAAGAAATATAGTATAATACAATTATAATCATTTTAGTTGATATGGAAAATGTATAATAAAATTGTAATCAGTTTAGTTGTTATGGAAAGATATATAGTATAATAAAATTATAATCAGTTTAGCTGTTATGGAAAGACGTATAGTATAATAAAATTATAACAGTCTTTTAGTTGATATCGAAAGATGCATCATGTGTTGTTATTCTATATATTAATTAGGTGATTTTGTATCTAATTGACTGAGCATTTTCCATTCTTGAAACAATATAACTGATTCGATTTTAAGCAATGTGTATGTATGTGTGGATTTTCAACTCTGATCTCAAGCCTTTTCCAGGCCCATTAAATTGGAAATAAGTCAGTCCTTTGTGTCATTAGGATCTACAATAATCATGCATGAAAATGATTTTATGTAAATATACAGTATCTGTACATTCAAACTACAACTGTTTCCATGCATTTCTGGAGATGACATAAAACGGACCTTATTCTCTAATACCTGTTTGGGAGAAGACAAAATTTATATGGATTATAATTTAGTTCTTCTGGTTATAGACCTGAGCTTATTGGATAGTATCTTGTCTATTGTCCATCCATCCTTTGGCAAAAGTTTCTTACCGATATTTCTTCAGTTTATGCTTGAATGATTGTCATGAAACTTTAAACACACACACATACATACATTCATCCAATGGTCTAGTTGGTCCTAAATGAAAATAGTGCCATTTAGAGATCAAATATTTCCACTATAGCTGCCATCTTTAAAAACGTGCTATGGTAACTCCCTCTAAAAAGATCATTTCAGCATTGAGTTTCACTTAAAGACCTATCATGATGTTGAACCAAAAATAAATTGGTGCCAATCTGACATCCAGTATGGCCATCATGGCAGCCATCTTGAAAACCAGGTTACCACTAATTGTCATGAATTTATAGCATATATTTACTGACTGGGTCTTTAATCTGGGCAGAAGCTGATGATTGCCTAATTAAAACACTGGATTGATTCCATTTTTGTATTTACCTTTGAAACAGACTCATTATGAGTTGACAGTACTCAGGCTAGTTAGATATTAGTTATGCACTGTTCATTCTCAGTTTATTACATTTATATATACAACCATTGAAATTTAGGGGAAATAACTTTATATAACTACGATGCTTGTAATGATGAATTTCAAAATTTCAGACCATAAACAAATAACATTGGAAATATTGATTTATATTGTAGATGGGGAAAGGGAGAAAGGAAATTAAATAACTCAATTCTGAACGATGCACAACTAATTTGAGAAATAAAAGAAGAAATCCCAAAAATACTAACAAATGAAAAGGGACAAAATGTAGCTGATATAATAACTGATTGGGATAAATTTTAAAAGAAAAGTTAAAAATATAGCAATATATCACTCAACTAAATGTAAACGGATTAAAAAAATGGAAATATTAGAACTAAAATGAAAACTAAATGAAGATACAACATCTATAAGGGATAAGGAGAGCTACTCCAAACAACTAGAAAAGCTAGAAGAACGAGATACAAAGGGAATAGAACTAAGGGCAGGTAAATTTCACCAACTATACAAACAGGCTAAAGAATTATATAAAAGGGAAGAAAAAAGGAAAGGGGGAGAGAAATCACTAGACACTTTAATGGTCAATGGGATTGAAGTGACAACTAAAGAGGAAATTATGAAAGAAGTACAAAACTTCTGTACAAAACTATACACAACTCAAAACATAGACAATCACATAATAACACAATACTTAAATTTAATACAATGTGAAAAGTTTTCATCAGAAAACAAAAACTTGTGTGAGGAACTCATTTCTGTGGAAAAAGTGCTGACCACAGTAAAAGAACTTGCAAAAGGTAAATCACCAGGGCGAGATGACCTCACGGCGGAATTCTATAAGAAATTCCAAAGTTAGGTGGTACCAATCGTAGAATGTTTATTTAATAATATACCTTTAAAATATGACAAAATGACAAACTCGATGAGGGAGGGATTGATTACTATCATTTATAAAGGAAATGGAGACAGAACCGACTTAAAAAACTGGAGGCCCATCTCCCTCCTTAACACTGATTTCAAAATACTGAGTTGAATTCTAGCGAATAGGGTTAAACACGGGATAAACACGATAGTAAACACTAATCAAACACTAATCAAACATGCGGTGGTAAAGGTAGAAGCATACATAACAATATACTTAACATAAGGACTATTATAGATTTTATAAATGGGTGAAATTCGAAATGTGCTATGGTACTTTTCGACCAGGATAAAGCTTTTGACAGATTAGAACAAAATTATACACAAAAAGTACTGGAGAAATTTGGATTTGGAGATAACTTCCAAAAATGGACCAAAATAATGTACAATAAAATAACTGCAGATGTACAAGTAAATGGGGCGAAAACATACAAATTTGAAATTCAAAGATCAGTGAGGCAAGGTTGCCCACTATCAATGCTATTATACGTAATAGCAATTGAAATCCTGAGTATAAAAATCAGGAGTAATACTAATATTCAAGGAATAAGAATACCAAACTTAAGAGAAGAATTTAAGATGCTACAAGTTGCTGATGATTGTATGAACTTTATAAATGATCACAAATCCTTTCAACACTTACAAAAGGAATATGAAGTTTTTGGAAAAGCTTCGGGATCTCAAATAAATGATGACAAAACAGAAATTCTAAAAATAGGAAACAGGAGGGGAATTGGTTTACCTCCCCACTTAATTAAAAATAAGATAAAAGCCCAGGGGATATTCTTCGGGGCAAATGAAGAAAAGGAAAAATGTTTAAAAGTAAAAATAAAATAACGGAAATAATACATATCTGGGCACTCATGCCACTTAGTCTAATGGAACGTTCACAAGTTACAAAAACACACACACATATATATATATATATATATATATATATATATATATATATATATATATATATATATATATATATATATATATATTCAAATTTGACATACTTACTAAACACTGTGGACATTAACAATCAAACACTAGAAACCATTGATAATGAAATAGTAGATTACATATGGAATTTCAAGACACACTACATAAAAAAGTCAACATTATATAGACCTAAACTAAAGGGAGGATTAACCTTAACTAATCCCTTCCTAATAAAATGCGAAAATATATTAAATAGGATTAAAAGGTTAGGTAACACTCCACAAACACCTTGGGAAGCATTATACATTTTTTGGCTAGGATTTGGAATGAGATACAGACAAGACATATACACAAACAACAAATTGAGTAAGAAAATAGACACACATTACTTATATAAGGGGACTAAAGAAATTTTATATAGATATAGGGACTACAAAGAAATATGGGTACTAAGTAAGGATAAGACATACGACTGGATTTGTGAACTAGATACAAAAGTAAATAAAAATAAGGTTGAAGAAGAAACCTCTCATGTAAATTGGGACAGAGTTTGTAGGCATTAGTCTGACATCGACTCTCTAAAGGTACAGAGCATTATCTGCACGTACCTCCACAACGCCTGGCTTACGGGCGAAGTGGCACTTAGAAGACGAATGATTCAGACCCCTATTAGCTGCCCTATATGCAGAAGTGCCCCGTCCGATGACTCAATGTGACAAAACAAAGGAAGAAAGGATCAAACTAATAATGGAAATAATGAAGATAGACAAATACGAAAGACGTCAAATACTCTTCCTAGATGGAAACTTTAACAAAAAGTTAATACGACAAATAACTGACTATATAGCTAAGACGTTAATAGAATGTGGACCACTAATGAAGGTTAGGAAATAATAGCATGGTATTCTATACTTTAATTTAAAACAATGGTAATTTTATATAATAATTTAATTCAAATATAAATTATAAACCTTACCGGGGAAAGTACATAATTAGGACGCTATGGGGCTATATCACATGGCGCTACGCGAAGTGAGCAGGCATGTGGCAGAGTTTGGAAAAACCACCTCATTAGTTTTAATGTAACTCAATTTTGCACTTCCTTTTCTCTGGATACTATATTCATACTTTTTCTTCCATGTCTATATCCTGTAATAGACATGAAACCCATTAAAGGGTAAACTTAAACAACATTTGAAAAATGTTTTAGAATAATTAAAATAAATAAACAAAGGACGGCCCTAATCGAGTCAGGAATTGTACTACTAAAAAAGTTCGTACAAGTCCTGACTCAAGGCAGACGGACCGAGAAAATTAAGTTTTATTAGAAAGTAAATTGAAGCACAGTAAACCTTTAATTAAATACACTTCAATTTACACAAAATTCAAAATTAACTTAAACTATATCTAAATATGTGATAACCCACATAGAGAGATATCAGAAAGTAAGACAACTATAACATGAATTTGAATGAAAATGGCTGTCCTTACAAAAATACAAAGTATAGACTTAGCAACATACAAATAGCACCAACAGAAATAGAAAACACAAGGATACTAGGAGACCACTAGCCATGGTCAAAGAAATAAAGAACAAAAGTAGAATACTAGTTTGGGGTAGATCAAATCCCATCTAGTAATGATCTATTTAAGGTACACCAGGGGGAAAAATACCCCATTTCAAACATATAACCCAGATGGGGAAAAATTAAATGGAGAGATAACTGGAAAAATAAAAAACAGCCAAATAACATATCAAGGGGAACATGCATAAACATAAAAATTTTACTTTTTTATTGGGGGGGGGGGGGTGAACATGTCTGGTGCCTCCCACCCCCAAATAAAAAAGAAGTAATAACTATAACAAACGACTGCAAATGGACACACTATATTTGCTGGAGTATTATGGAGTTTTATAGCAAAAGGCTAGGTCCAATTTATCTTGCTTCTAATCCACTGACATCAATTTCAATCATAAATTAAGAGCACAGTTTGCTTGTCTGAGCATCACCATTTTTGTCATGGATCTACGCATACTTTACTTTGAGACATAATTATCATGTTCGTTAGCATCATTATGTTTTACACAAACAGGGTGGTTAGGAAACCATCGAGGACAGGGTGAACCTGGGGTGTATCAGGAAGGGAAATTGAAAGCTGAGATTGATCAGACTCAGACAGTACGCACCCATAGAAAGCTTGTAGAACTTGCCCTGTCCGTTGGCATAATCAAAACTCCTTGTGGATCTGGCACAGGATTTCGTGTTGGACCAAATTATGTCATGACAGCAAGACACGTTGTTGAACCAATTATGCAGAAGGGTGAGTATCTTGAAGTATTCATGGGTAGATGCAGCATACCATTATATACTACTTATACAACATGAGGGTTGCTTCCCTTTCTATAAAGGTATTACCTCCCCCTGAAGGTAATTTGCCAAACATTGCATTTGATCTTTTTGTTTTGTTTTTTAGCTGATAGCTGATTTTTTGTTTAGTAGTCATGATATAATCATTATAATCTGGGATTGAAAAATAAGTTAACTGGTCAACAGTAGTTCATGTAGCCAGCACAAAATGTTATAATCCACCTGAGACAACAATCCCACCTGAGACTTCCAGCTGAAATAACGATTCCATCTAAGGTTTCCGTCTAAAAAAGTTTGCTTACAATGTCCACATAAAAATCATCCTATACAAATTATGTTTCAGGATGCTATGATTCATTTTATTTTGGCAGACATTAGAAATGATTAAGTTTTTTTTGTCCTTATTTTCTTTTTTGCATACAAAACTTGTTCCATGATGGCATCATTTTCGTTTCACTGAAATGTTGGTGAGATTATTTGTTTTTGAATTTGACCGAAACTTACATTGAAATTTTGGTGATAGGCTACTCAATTTGGCTCAAATATTTGTGATATTTATAAAATGTTTTGACCCTTACTGCAACCTAAATTTTAGAGAAATTTCTCAAAATATTTGGAAACCTTTCACGGAAATTTTGGCAAGATCTCACTAACATTCCATTGAAAGTTTGGGGAAAGAATAAGTATAAAATATTGTGGTGAGATGTCACCAAAGTTTTGACCTCTTTGAAAGATCAAGCACATGCTAGGCAAGTACATTGGATATGTCTTTTCCTGTCCACTATTCATCAGTTTTAATTTCAGTGTTTTTATTGTCTTTTCCATTATTTTACTATACCAGTCCATCAATCCATTTGGCTTGATCCCCATTATGTTCCATTTTCTTATTCAAAATTATTTTATTTGGATATTATTTACACCTTCCTGTTTGTCTGCCCAGCAATTCATCCACCACTGACACTTTCATTTCTGGAGCATCACTCCAAACTGTTAATATCTCTTTAAAATTTGGTAGACACTTAGTCTCTTGCAATTTACCATTCAACTGTTTTAATGCTTATATAATGCTTCCTTTGATTTCACTTTAATCACCCTATCTAATATCCATCCTGTAGTACACACTTTCACTTCTGCTGCTTCCCTTTAAAAGTGTTTCTGATATCTTTATAAAAGTTGATAAACTTGTTAAATTAGTGGTACAGATGTACCGTTTGCTTTTCAAAATCATTTTGAATCTGTTCAACATCTTCAATATATTTAATGGTTTCATCCATTTGTGTGTCAATTGATCCATAGTGTACCTTATAGTGTCCAGACATAATTCCGTGACCAATCATGATACATCTTTTAAATATGGTACAACTATTAGACTGGAATAACTCCATAGCCACTCATGATACATCTTTTATATATGGTACAACTATTAGACTGGTTTAATTCCATAACCAATCATGATACCTGTGTAGGATATGGTATAACTATTGAACTGGTATAACTAGATAACGAGTAGTCATGCTACCTGTGGAATATGGTAAAAATACTGTACTGTTATAATTATAAAACAAATACAAGTATTAGAATGTTATAACTCCAAGATAAGTCATGATACCTGTGTGGAATATGGTACAACTTTTGGAATGTTATAACTCCAAGATTAGTCATGGTAGCTGTATGGAATATGGTACATCTATTGGAATGTAAGAACTCCAAGATAGGTAATGATACCTGTGTGGAATATGAAAGATAGGTCATGATAGCTGTGTGGATTATGGTACAACTATTGGACTGTTATAACTCCAAGACAAGTCATGATAACTGTATGGAATATGGTACAACTATTGGACTGTTATAACTCCAAGACAAGTCATGACAACTGTATGGAATATGGTACAACTATTGGACTGTTATAACTCCAAGACAAGTCATGATAACTGTATGGAATATGGTGCAATTATTGGCCTGTTATAACTCCAAGACAAGTCATGATAACTGTATGGAATATGGTGCAACTAATGGACTGTTATAACTCCAAGACAAGTCATGATAACTGTATGGAATATGGTACAACTATTGGACTGTTATAACTCCAAGACAAGTCATGATAACAGTATGGAATATGGTACAACTATTGGACTGTATAACTCCAAGACAAGTCATGGTAACTTTATGGAATATGGTACAACTTTTGGACTGTTATAACTCCAAGACATGTCATGATAACTGTATGGAATATGGTACAACTATTGGACTGTTATAACTCCAAGACAAGTCATGATAACTGTATGGAATATGGTATAACTTTTGGACTGTTATAACTCCAAGATAAGTCATGATAACTGTATGGAATATGGTACAACATTTGGACTGTTATAACTCCAAGACAAGTCATGATAACTGTATGGAATATGGTACATCTATTGAACTGTTATAACTCCAAGACAAGTCATGATAACTGTATGGAATATGGTACAACTATTGGACTGTTATAACTCCAAGATAAGTCATGATAACTGTATGGAATATAGTACAACTATTGGACTGTATAACTCCAAGACAAGTCATGATAACTGTATGGAATATGGTACAACTTTTGGACTGTTATAACTCCAAGACAAGTCATGATAACTGTATGGAATATGGTATAACTTTTGGACTGTTATAACTCCAAGATAAGTCATGATAACTGTATGGAATATGGTACAACTATTGGACTGTTATAACTCCAAGA
The DNA here is from genome assembly GCA_029339505.1 of Unio delphinus. Classification (NCBI taxonomy): domain Eukaryota; kingdom Metazoa; phylum Mollusca; class Bivalvia; order Unionida; family Unionidae; genus Unio; species Unio delphinus. Next base: position 2,264,961 of record JAQISU010000001.1, on the reverse strand, counting down.
CAAGTCAAGATAACTGTATGGAATATGGTACAACATTTGGACTGTTATAACTCCAAGACAAGTCATGATAACTGTATGGAATATGGTACACCTATTGGACTGTTATAACTCCAAGACAAGTCATGATAACTGTATGGAATATGGTACAACTATTGGACTGTTATAACTCCAAGACAAGTCATGATAACTGTATGGAATATGGTACAACTATTGGACTGGTGGTGTACATGTGCCATTTACTAAATAATATTTTTTGAGTTTTTAACATACTCATCAATTTGTTCATCACTCTTCATTAATAATTTTGTTTCATATGCATTGATTTAAAGTCATTTAAAATATTTGTTTAAATCTTTTGACAATTTTACAGTTTCAGTATTTGTAATTGCTTAGTCCATGTTTTTATTGATACAATCTTTCCTACACGCACTTTAGTTTTATAGGTAAAACTCCAAAACTGTGTAAGAAAGCACTATAAATAAATTAGACTAATGGTGTAAAAGTACCTTTATCTCTTTACAGTTCTTATTTTTCAATATTTGCTTCCCACTGTGTGTTAATCAAACAAGTATAGTATTCACTGTAAATTTGAATGATGATAATGTCTTAATTATAACCACCTTGGATGTAAATTCCATATACAAAATCTTCAACAAAATGTATTGTCTCTTACAAGACATTTTGGTAAGGTGTTTTGTCATATGTATGTTTATTTGGTACTGTCTATCCATAAACATTTTCATTTGCTGGACGTATTCTTCATCACATGACCTTTCCAATCACTACCATCTCGCATCTCTCCACATGGGTCTGAGTAATAGACTTGGAAAATGTGGGTATGTGTAAAAGCTTGCCAGTAGCTTCTCATGGATTGGTTTTTCTTACCTGGGTTATCCCCAAGTTCTTACTCCATCAGTTATACTGGCCACTATGTACATGTATAACCTATCTTGTTATGAAAATTGGTATTAAATCCAAAGCAACAGTCAAAGCTCTTTTCCTAAATCTTTCAAAATATTTCAGGCAAATGTTATTCACACATAAAGCACATTACTTGGAGGTGACGCCATTGAATATTTAGCAGTTTATTTAGGTCAAAAGTTATTTCTTACGATAAACAAAATAATTATGTAGTATATAAATTTGGAGTGATGGACCAACACCCTCATTTTTTGTTTGAAAAATTAGAATTTCAATATGATAATTGTAAAAGTTCATGACTTTCTAGCTTTGTATCTTCCAATGTTTCTAGATGAGACAACTTCATTTAATCAATTACATTTATTCATTTCTCTTCTGTAAGCTTGCTAGGAATGTTCTTTGCGTAAAGACATCTCAGCAGTGACGATGTATGCACGTTTTGTATACATGTGTTGATGACGTGATTAGATTTTAGACCATTGCAGCATTTTTTCTCTCAACCAAGGAACACTCAATTATTTATCTTATTGATGGAGTCTGAGACGATTGTATGATGCTATGAATTTAAATGGATGTATTCACCTTATATGGTATTACTTACCTACTGTTCCATGATTCCATTGTTGTTATATGGCCATCATAACCCATAGTGTATAGTGTTATCATTAGTGTATAGTGTTATCATAGTGTATAGTGTTATCATTAGTGTATAGTGTTATCATAGTGTATAGTGTTATCATAGTATATAGTGTTATCATTAGTCTATAGTGTTATCATAGTGTATAGTGTTATCATTAGTGTATAGTGTTATCATAGTGTATAGTGTTATCATAGTGTATAGTGTTATCATAGTGTATAGTGTTATCATAGTGTATAGTGTATAGTTTTATCATTAGTGTATAGTGTTATCATAGTGTATAGTGTTATCATAGTGTATAGTGTTATCATAGTGTATAGTGTTATCATTAGTGTATAGTGTTATCATAGTGTATAGTGTTATCATTAGTGTATAGTGTTATCATAGTGTATAGTGTTATCATAGTGTATAGTGTTATCATTAGTCTATAGTGTTATCATAGTGTATAGTGTTATCATTAGTGTATAGTGTTATCATAGTGTATAGTGTTATCATAGTGTATAGTGTTATCATAGTGTATAGTGTTATCATAGTGTATAGTGTTATCATTAGTGTATAGTGTTATCATAGTGTATAGTGTTATCATAGTGTATAGTGTTATCATTAGTGTATAGTGTTATCATAGTGTATAGTGTTATCATAGTATATAGTGCTATCATTAGTGTATAGTGTTATCATTAGTGTATAGTGTTATCATAGTGTATAGTGTTATCATAGTGTATAGTGTTATCATTAGTGTATAGTGTTATCATAGTGTATAGTGTTATCATAGTGTATAGTGTTATCATTAGTCTATAGTGTTATCATAGTGTATAGTGTTATCATAGTGTATTGTGTTATCATTAGTGTATAGTGTTATCATAGTGTATAGTGTTATCATAGTGTATAGTGTTATCATAATGTATAGTGTTATCATTAGTGTATAGTGTTATCATAGTGTATAGTGTTATCATTAGTGTATAGTGTTATCATAGTGTATTGTGTTATCATTAGTGTATAGTGTTATCATAGTGTATAGTGTTATCATAGTGTATAGTGTTATCATTAGTGTATAGTGTTATCATAGTGTATAGCGTTATCATAGTGTATAGCGTTATCATGGTGCCTGTATATTGGCATGTGCCCTATTTCATTTCCACACTTAAAAAACTCAAATTCTCTAGAATCTAACGCTCTCAAATTGTGTGGAAAGCTTGCACTGGGAGCATATTTTAGTGTAAATTTCACGATCACATAGAAAGAAGTAAACTGGCACTTGGGACATGGAAGTTACCTATTGATTTAGGCTTGAAGGGTCAAAGGGCAAGGTCATTGGATATGAAAGATAAATGGATTTTTCAGAATGATCTCTTCAAAAGTAAGTATCATCACAAAACCTTTGATAACTTGAGGTGCAAAGGTTAGATGTCATGGTCATGGTAGGTATAATAAGAAACAGTTTTGCACCGTATGTTAGTTGAAGTCTCTATACCTTGTCCCAAGGTAAACTTATCTGAGATTTTTGTGGCGAATTATCATTTGTCAGTCTTGCACAGCTACAGTGCCCTAATGGAGAACTGCTAAAGATCGATGAGGGCATATACTGCATTGTTCATTCTTGCATCAATGTACATATATTTCCAAACAGCATTGATGGAGTATGATCATGCTTCTGCTCAATTATTATATAACTGAGATAATTCATTATGTGACCTTTTATCCATTTTACAGCAGTGTTTCAATCACTGGCTCAACATGCATGCACTGGTCTTGTTCAGATTAAACATTTTAAAATAGTCATCACTCAAATGGCACATTTTAAATTGTTTTTATAGTTCTGGCATATTTTTACATAATGATCAAATTCCAAGTATTGGATTATCATTTGAAATACAGCATTCCTTGAATAAACTTGATGTTTAATTCCATTATCAATAACTAGTTATCATTCATTTTCAGTCCCATTTCTACAACAGCAGCAACCTCAGCTCCTTGATCAACATCAACTGAATCCTGATAATGTGGTCATAGATTTTGGTTATGAATTGAACATTCAATCAAGTGATCAAAATCACATCTATTACTTTGAACCTGAAATAGTATATGAGAGTGTTGATCTGGATACAGTTATTCTAAAGCTCAAACATGATCCCAATGGTTATCCTCCACCCTTATCCAAATTCGATGATGTATCCCAGGAAAAAAGCCATCACCACTTGATTGGACATCCACAGGCAGATATAAAGAAAACAGACATTTATGATATTGTTACGCTGACACCACTGGATATTGATCAAGCTAGGAAATGGAGCATGGATGTTGAGAAAGTAAATGGGTACGATGGTATTGAGAATCAACAATGTGTTCTCTTTCACTGCTCATTTGGAAAAGGTGCATCAGGGTCACCAGGTTTTTGGATCAACCCAGGTGATGGTCAAGCTTATGTTGAGCTGATGTTGTTGTGTGGATATCCAACATGGCTCCATGACAAGTATCAAGGAAATACTAGAGGAATTCCAAACAATTTCCTTGTTGAACAGGGTGTTTCTATGCGTTCAGTCTATGATGATGTTAAGGGAAGAGATGAACTGCTTTGCAATACAGTATTTGGAACAAGGTGAAAACTTGGAAACATTTCCAACAGTCACATCTGTTGAAATAGCATGATTAGTTCATGACATAGTGTGGATGGAAATCTGTGTAGTATTTTTTCCAGTAATACTGCTTGTCATGTGAATCTTGTTACTTTGAACTAGCTTACGAAGAGCAAGATAATTTCAAACTCCATAAACAAATGATGCCCCAATGAGTATGTTGTCAATGTCAAGGTCAGGTGGCTTCAATGTTTATAGTTTGTTAATGCGGTGAACGCTAAGGGGTCAGAAGTAATTCTGAAAGATTTAAAGAGATTAATTAATCATGACTGAATTACTAATGATCTCAATCAACACAATACACTATCGGCTTGGCTTTGGTGTTTATAGTTTGTCAAGATGCCTAAAAATACAATGTTTCGCAATGCAAAAGTACTAAGCTCTATACAATCAAAATCTCAAACAAAATTCAATGATGGATGGAAACTAGACAATCAACGGCTACATAATCAATGGGTAGAATCAAGTTCAAAAAACACATATATGCCTTATATCCTTACTACAAAGCTAATTTTAAAATCTGCTACAGTGGCAAGAATGATATCATAATACATTTTAGAGCATGACGATATATACACTGACACTGAAATCCATGTTTATAGAATCAGCGTCAAATGTGGATACAGATAGGAATGCTGATACACTGTTTTCAAACTTTTTACAGCCGATATAATATGACCACAACTTATTTGTCTGATCTACTCAAACATCCATTATCATACAAATGAACGAAAACTGCTCACATAGTAACCCAACCTTTGGATCCATAACTTGATGATAACATTTAAGACATTCTCATTGAAAATTCTATGTTTTTTTAAGTCCAATCTATCAATTTGTTCTAATCTGACTTCTCTGGTCAGTCTCATTTATAATGTGCAGTGATGGAAGAAGTAAAAACAAGTAACAAGTGTGGAAGCATGACTGAAATGTTCTGAAGTGATTATAAACATAAACAGTTATGTGCATTGATACGGCAGTCAATGACTATGTAAGTAGCATTCTGAGACTTGGAAGACATGAAATGATGTACACTGACTTTACAAGTAAAACTATAATGTGAATGGACAGTCATGTTCTGTTGTACATTAATTACAGAAGAAAATAATGTAATGTGAATGTAACCGTTACAAACACATGACTTTGAATTATAATTCCAATTCCAGAAATCAGAAAATGTTGATGGAAATTTGACATATGAGTAATGCTCATTGACTGTAAAACAACACAAGATTAATGTGGATGGAAGTTTCACAGACGTGTTCTTTAATGGTTGAGGTAAAAAAAAGGAGCAACATTGATGGAAACTTGTCAGCGACAAATGCCTGTATGCTAGAGTACAATATTACATAAATTTGTTGCCAGGAGTTTCATTAAGAAATGTAATATTAATAGTTGTGAGAAATTTTAGATATAAGTATACTATGTGCAAGTTATTTTGCATGCCATTTTGACATGTGTCATATTGATGATGACAACTTAGGAATATGCCTAGACATACCAAAATAATTTGTATTTACAGTTTATGAATGCAGCCATTAAAATATTTATAATCATAAAATGTCCAACAAATATACATTTATCAATCATTTACAATATTATATATATATATATATATATATATATATATATATATATATATATATAGAGAGAGAGAGAGAGAGAGAGAGAGAGAGAGAGAGAGAGAGAGAGAGAGAGAGAGAGAGAGTACTCTTAAAGGTGGGTTGTTGGCAGTTTTGTTGTCCTCCTGCTCACAAATCATATCATCTTTTACTGCTTTTTGGCCACAAATGTCAATACAGTAAATGCATATTTCCTCTGCTCAGTGTTAAATATAATATTTGAGAAGCATTCATCTGTAAAATAAATTATTGCCTTTGTTCCTATTTATTTATGCTTTCTTCAGTATTAAATTAAATTGAGTAACATAAATTGAGTTATCTTTGTATGCTAACATTTCTTACACCATACCAATATACAGACCCGGAAGTAGTTGTATTTCAAACATACTGCCCTTGATTATTGTAAGGAATCTCAACTGCTGGGGATACAAGATGAGGGGATGCACAATCAGCCTACTAGTCATTTTCAAGCACCATAAGAATATACTATTTATTATTAAATCTCAATAATAATAATTCTTAACATAACTTATAATCAGTGAGTTGTGACATGTAATTTGAGATATTTATATTAATGGTATTAATCCTAAAACTTCAGTTTGCATTGCTAAGGTAACTTCTAAGAGGATGTTGGTTTTCATTATAAATACAAGTGCTACAGTTTATTTTAAACTTGATTTCATATGTTAACAACTTCACTTAATTTCAAATTATAGGTTTTGGCATTTTCTGCTCTCCCTCTACCAGTAACAAAAACCAGAAACTAAACAGGAAAATGCTTCTTATATGCATTGAAACACTTACTGATATATATATATATATATATATATATATATATATATATATATATATATATGTGTGTGTGTGTGTATGTGTATTGCAATGCAATATTGAAATAATACGGATAAGTCATTTATAGGAATGTATGCTTAAAACATTTAGTTTGCTCTTCCTACTGCTTTTCCAACCGCTCCGGTGGCCTAGTGGTTAGAGGTCGTGGGTTCGACCCCCTGCTGAGTCATACACAAGACCTATAAAAATGGTACATGTAACAGAATTGTTACCGAGAGGAGGGTGGACTAAATGAACAATACAAACACAATTTGTGAAAGAAAATATAAATTTATGTAATAAATTATAAATGAAAAAAATACAGATGTAACAACACAATAATTCATGCACTCAACCCACAATTACACTCACAACCATTCACAATACATGAACAAATTAAATAACAATACAAAAGGAATCTCAGATGTAAAGGGATCTCTTGGATTATACACAGATCCAGGGATCCTTTACGAAAGTTAAATTAATGCAAGTATGATTTACGAAAAAAATAAACACAAACGACAAACTATCTATCGCACGATGGATTGCGATAACTAGCACGATCATATACTTGTATTCAATCAAGCTGCTAGCTTTTATTGATATATATGTGATCACTTGAAATATTATTGTGATCTGACATAAGCATGCAAATACAACAATGTATTAAATTATATTACAATTTCAATACACCTATGTGTCTCCCCTGTATAACCGCACGATTCAGCAACAGTTGAATCGTCTCCCAGTTTCCCTGAAAACCGAGGGTTGACCAATACTTTTATCGGACGTTACCCTTCACGGATCCACCACAGTTATACGTTCAGACAGCATACAACATCTACCAGAACCAACGGTTCCTCACTCCCCTAGATGTCGACCCGGACGTTTTACAACTCTAAGACAGCTCCTACACTCGGACTTCTAGCTTTCCGGATATTTACACGTTACACAGATGTTGACGAACAGACAGTTCGACACACAGACAGATACTTCAATTCCGTTTGCACAAATTAACGGCACAATCACATTCAGATATTTATACAGAGATGTTCCACAACAAATCAGACGATATCAAAGACGTTTATCAAAAGATGGTATCAGATGTGTTAACAGCTACGGTATCAACGATGTTATTAGCAGCTACGGTATCAACGATGTTATTAGCAGCTACGGTATCAGATACATTGTAACAACTACGTTAGCGGCTACGGTATCAGAGACGGTATCAACGATGTTATTAGATGCGCTATCAGTGATGTACTTCTACGGTATCAACGACGGAATCAGCTATAATAAACAAAACCAGACTAATAATAGTTGTCTCAAAAATAATCTAAGCCGTAGATTACGATATTGCATTTAAAGTCTAAAAGTGACTAGTAATTCCAAATATTCCACGTTCATTGCAATAAAGCATCATTATACGAAATGATAATCTGAATAAAATTCACAATAAAACGAAATGTAAATTTAACACTCACTCCTTTGGCTGGAGATTGCAAGACGAGGTTATCTATCCTTCGATTAGATATTGTGGTTCCCGTAAATAATTATGAGAAATACTTCGCCTTATATACTCTCAATAGGTGAACATAAATCACATCGAGCTTGCCGTGCACCACGTAAAACGAGTATTTCGGATTTCATGTAAATTACAAATTGGCACATGCAAATCGTTACACGCCACTTAAACACCCCAGGTAATGCGTGTACGACGAAATCAAGAAAATGGTGAGTTTCGTTTGCAATTCAAGAAGAACAAAAATCAGTTCAATTTTCGCCTAATTCTGTGACAATACCTCCCCCCTAAGAATAAAAATGTACACATTTTTAAAACTAACACAGAATAGAAGAAAAATAACTACTGATGATATCTTACAACATTTACACTGGTTATACTATAAACTGGATTTTATTACTGGGCAAATTCATACAAATTTCCCATCATGCCCTACTCAAGTAGTCTGCGCCTATATTTTCAACTCCCCCTATTGCTTCTACACGGAAGCGATAAGGTTGTAGTGTTAGCGCCCAACGCATCAACCGAGCGTTAGCGACCTTGGCCTTGTTTAAATACAGTAGGGGTTGGTGATCAGTCTCAAGAACGAAATCTCTCCCAAATAGATATGCGTGATACTTCCCAATTCCCCATACTACGGCCAAACATTCCTTTTCTATAACGGAATAATTTTTCTCCCTGGGTAGCAATTTTCTACTCGAGTAAGCTACGGGTAACTTACTGTCGTCCTGCTCTTGCAGTAAAACTGCCCCCAACCCAGTTTCAGAAGCGTCTGTTCTTAGAATAAAAGGTTTGCTGACATCTGGCAATTTCAATATAGGTGCACTAACCAGTTTCTCTTTCAGAGTACAAAATGCTTTATCTTGTGGCGGTCCCCATTCAACTTTGTTTGGTTGCCCCTTTTTGGTCAAATCAGACAGCGGGCTAGCAATGGCTGCAAAGTTCGGTATAAACTTTCTGTAAAAACCTACTAGACCTAGAAATGATCTTACCTGCATTTTGTTGGTTGGCTTCGGTGCGTCTCTAATTGCTTCAATTTGCTTGGGATGAGGTTTAAACTGACCCATACCGCTGACCCTATGACCCAAACAATATAAATCTGTATAACCAATACTGCATTTAGTGGGTCTCACTGTAAGGTTCGCTTTGCGGAGTCTATTGAAGAGCTCGCTCAGGACGGACACGTGCTCACTCCAAGTATTCGTGTACACGAATATGTCGTCTACAAAGCTATCAACGTTTGTTAAACCTTTAAGCAATTTACGCATCAAACGACAACAGGTGGCGCTGGCTCCAACTAACCCGAATGGCATCACTTTGAATTGATACAGTCTTTTCTGGGTCGCAAATGCTGTCAATGGTCGGGATCCTGGGACAATGGGAACCTGCCAATATCCCTTGGCCAGATCTAATTTGGAAATCCATCGGTTTCCCGACAACTTCGCAAATAGACCCTCCATATCTGGCATTGGTTCTGCATCGAACACAGTGATTTTATTTAACTGCAGAAAATCAATGCAGAATCGGTTCGTCCCGTCCTTTTTCCTGACAAGCACTACTGGAGAAGAATATGGCGAGTTGGAGGGTTCAATCACCCCCAGATCCAACATTTTACCCACCTCTTCGTCCACAGCTTCACGTGCGTTGTATGGCACCGGATATCCCTTGATTCGAATAGGGTTAGACGTATTCAGCTTAATTTTGAGGTCCAACAAAGTTGTACAACCTGGTCTGTCAGTGAATACATAAGAATGTTTAGCCAAGAGCGCATTAATCTGTTGACGCTGGTCTTTCGTCAACTCCGCACTCACATCGACTTTATCTATCCCCTCCCCCGCAACTCCCAAGGGACATTCAAGGGAACTCTCTATATTCGAATCAGCTTCATCATCGTCTACGACTGCCGTACAAACGACATTTAAGACCCCCTTTCCAAGATTGTCGCTCTGTCTCTTAATATACAACTTGAGCATATTCGCATGGAATGTTTTTACATTACCGTCCATGTCAATTTTATAGTCCATGTCACCTTTTACTTCTTTAACTTCATATGGACCTTTCCACTGGACTAATAACTTATTCGAACTCGTTGGAAGAAGCAATAGCACCTGATCCCCCACAAGAAATTTCCTATTACGCGCTCTGCGGTTGTAATACTTGGCATATCTGCGCCCGGATTTAATCAATTCGTCACGTGCCATCTGGCATGTACTCTCAAGTTTGTTTCTTAGATCTAACACGTACTGGTAAGTCGTTTTTATTTCCTCGTTCGCGACATCACCAGTCCATAGTTCGCGTAGTATCCGCATCGGGCCTCGAACTGTCCTACCGTACAACAGTTCGAAGGGTGAAAACCCTAAACTTTCCTGCGGTACTTCACGGTACGCGAACAGAACAGCGTTTAAATAACGGTCCCAGTCTTGCGGACGTTCCGCGCACATCTTTCGCAGCATGCTTTTCAGGGTACCATTAAACTTTTCTACCAGTCCATTGCACATCGGATGGTATGGGGTAGTGTTTAGCTGTTTGATGGATAACAGCCTAATTATTTCACCCATGAGGTCAGAGGTGAATTGGGCACCACAATCAGTGAGGATTTCTTCTGGCACCCCTACCCTACTGAAGATATCAACTAATGCTTCAGCTACCCTTTCCGTTTCAATAGTCGGTAACGCTACGGCTTCGGGGTATCTGGTTGCGTAATCAACCAGGGTAAGTATATACCGATTCTTTCTTTCGGTAACCGGGTGTATTGGTCCTACAATATCTACTGCCACTCTTTTAAACGGTGTATCTATTAATGGCATTTGTCCTAAGGGCACCCTTGTGACCCTTCCCTTACAAACGGTTTTCTGACATACGTCGCACGACCTACAGAACCGTGTGACATCGCCATTAACACCTGGCCAGTAGAATTCAGCGACTACCCTGCTAGTGATCTTAACCTTACCTAGGTGTCCTGCCATGCTTGACTCATGCGCCACCCTAAGTACTTGAGATCTATATCTCTGGGGTACGACCACTTGCCAATACTTCTTACCCTCCCGAGCGCTAAATTCCCTATGAATTAATCCGTTCTTGCGTACGAATCTAGAGCTACCCCCACGCTTGCAGTGTTTAATCGCGCCGGACGTGATTTTCTCAACAATTGATTTGATGGATTCATCATGTTCTTGCTCTTGTTTGAAATCATCACGCGAAATTCCGGAGATCGATTCAGGGACTATTAATTTATGAAACGCGGTTTTCTCTCGCCGTGTTTGCGCTCGCGTTTCGACTGCCTGAGCCAAAGGTATTTTAAAATCGGCCATGGTTGGAAGACGGGAACCTTCAACATTACCGATCGTCAGATCGTAAATAGGATTGTCCATACAAAGGGCATCAACAGTTCCCGTTAAGAAAGGTGTTTTTACTGTGATCCTTGCTACGGGAATGCGACCCATCGTCTGATCAAGTAACATACATGGGGATTCCCACCCGAGCATTTGGTTATCCTGCACGAGACTACGTTTGATCACTACGCCCGTACAACCAGTGTCACGCAATACCACGACTTCTCGACCGTTGACAAACCCTCTCGCGGTTGGTACACGCGCTTCAGGAAATAAACACGTGCCAAGCGAATGAATACAAGGTTCTACCTGTACGATGTTATCAGTTATACCTTTACTTTGTATAGCCACTGCTACCTTATGTATAAGTGCCTTTCTTTTAGGACAGTCTTTTTGAACATGACCCAATGCATTACAAAAGAAACACTGCACACGCTGAAAAACTGGATTCCCAACTGACCTTTTTACCTCAGCTGATTTTACAGGCTCCCTAGGCATAGGTCTTACAGACTGGTTTCCCGACTTAAAATCTTTCAAAACCACGTTCTGGGTTCCCCCATGAGCTTCGGCAAATAAATCGGCTTGCTTAGCCATATCTTTTACGTTCGTGAAGACTTTCTCCTTCAGAAATTGATCTAATTCTCGCCCAACTGTATTAAATAATTGATCTCTGAGCAAGAAATCAGTCAACCCTTCAAACGTTTTCACCGCTTTGCCGCATTCAATCCACCGCTCAAAATAGTTCGCAATTCTGACGGTGAACTGACCAAAGGTTTCTCCCTTATCGGGCTTGTTATACCTGAACTTTTTACGAAAACCCTGTTCAGTGAGCTTGTACCTTTTGAGAAGTGCTTCCTTTAGGACGTCGTACTTAAACACATCGTCCCTAGGAAGTCGCGAGTATACATCCAGTGCTTTACCTTTTAATAAAGCACTAAGATGCAATGCCCAGTCATTATGACTCCACTTCTGGTTTTCGGCATACCGCTCAAACCGATGAAGATAACTATCCATGTTATCTTTTTCATCGTCAAAGGGAGGTAATTTGGGGCCCCTTAATTTGCTAAAGGCAGAATCGTGTTCTCTTCCAGATGTCGCTAATTCTACCTTACGCTCATGATCCCGTTGCTTTGCTCCTTCTTCTAACCCTATTCGCCTTTCATCCGCTTCCCTTTCCCACTCTATCCTGTCTTTTTCGGCCTGCTTCTCTAATTCTATCTTTTCCCTTTGGGCCTGCTTCTCTAATTCTATCTTTTCCCTCTCAAAGGCCCATTTCCTTTCATCAGATTCCATTTCTAATGCCCGTTTCCTTTCTTCGGATTCCCTTTCTAATTCCCTTGACCTAACCCTTTCGTCCCTTTCCCGGGCTTGTTCTTCTTGAATAAATTTCCTTAAGCTTTCACCTTCATATCCAAATTCTTTGCCTAAGGCAACCAAGTCCTTAAGGGATGACATGACAATTGTAATATGAATATAGATATATAACCAAACCAATACTTTAAACACGTTTATACTGGACACACGGACCTAGGTAAACTAAACAAAAATAAACTCCAACTAGAGTATTATCTTAACCGAAGGTCACGCTCAAATATAAACAGTAAATGTATACCTTCACAAAAATGATTGACAGTTCACTTAATCCAACGATCCCACTTCTGACACCATTGTAACAGAATTGTTACCGAGAGGAGGGTGGACTAAATGAACAATACAAACACAATTTGTGAAAGAAAATATAAATTTATGTAATAAATTATAAATGAAAAAAATACAGATGTAACAACACAATAATTCATGCACTCAACCCACAATTACACTCACAACTATTCACAATACATGAACAAATTAAATAACAATACAAAAGGAATCTCAGATGTAAAGGGATCTCTTGGATTATACACAGATCCAGGGATCCTTTACGAAAGTTAAATTAATGCAAGTATGATTTACGAAAAAAATAAACACAAACGACAAACTATCTATCGCACGATGGATTGCGATAACTAGCACGATCATATACTTGTATTCAATCAAGTTGCTAGCTTTTATTGATATCTATGTGATCACTTGAAATATTATTGTGATCTGACATAAGCATGCAAATACAACAATGTATTAAATTATATTACAATTTCAATACACCTATGTGTCTCCCCTGTATAACCGCACGATTCAGCAACAGTTGAATCGTCTCCCAGTTTCCCCGAAAACCGAGGGTTGACCAATACTATTATCGGACGTTACCCTTCACGGATCCACCACAGTTATACGTTAAGACAGCATACAACATCTACCAGAACCAACGGTTCCTCACTCCCCTAGATGTCGACCCGGACGTTTTACAACTCTAAGACAGCTCCTACACTCGGACTTCTAGCTTTCCGGATATTTACACGTTACACAGATGTTGACGAACAGACAGTTCGACACACAGACAGATACTTCAATTCCGTTTGCACAAATTAACGGCACAATCACATTCAGATATTTATACAGAGATGTTCCACAACAAATCAGACGATATCAAAGACGTTTATCAAAAGATGGTATCAGATGTGTTAACAGCTACGGTATCAACGATGTTATTAGCAGCTACGGTATCAACGATGTTATTAGCAGCTACGGTATCAGATACATTGTAACAACTACGTTAGCGGCTACGGTATCAGAGACGGTATCAACGATGTTATTAGATGCGCTATCAGTGATGTACTTCTACGGTATCAACGACGGAATCAGCTATAATAAACAAAACCAGACTAATAATAGTTGTCTCAAAAATAATCTAAGCCGTAGATTACGATATTGCATTTAAAGTCTAGTAATTCCAAATATTCCACGTTCATTGCAATAAAGCATCATTATACGAAATGATAATCTGAATAAAATTCACAATAAAACGAAATGTAAATTTAACACTCACCCCTTTGGCTGGAGATTGCAAGACGAGGTTATCTATCCTTCGATTAGATATTTTGGTTCCCGTAAATAATTATGAGAAATACTTCGCCTTATATACTCTCAATAGGTGAACATAAATCACATCGAGCTTGCCGTGCACCACGTAAAACGAGTATTTCGGATTTCATGTAAATTACAAATTGGCACATGCAAATCGTTAAACGCCACTTAAACACCCCAGGTAATGCGTGTACGACGAAATCAAGAAAATGGTGAGTTTCGTTTGCAATTCAAGAAGAACAAAAATCAGTTCAATTTTCGCTTAATTCTGTGACAGTACATTTAGAAAGAATACATTTCTCAAATACCAAGTTAAATATCAAGAGTATTTTAAACGATGTTTGAAAATTGACTATTAAGTAAAACTGACAATATTTGAGAAACAACTCCTGATACGAAAGATGTAACGGATGCTGATTTATTTATGAAATATATCATAACAATGTGTACTTCATGTTCATTTCCCCAAATTAAAATACTCCAAACGACCTAAAAAACATCAGTAATGACAGATCCATGTAAAACAGATGATTCTAAACAGTGTTGCAGAGTCACATACCTATCACATGTGGAGATGTAGACAGGATGATTCTTATGGCAGGAATTTGATCTGTCCTGTGAGAATAGTAAAGTTTTTAAGAAGACTTCCTGATTGGAAAGAAGAGAATTGGAGAAATAGTATATGTTTTCATGGTATGCTACTTTGTTACACTTTATAAAAAAAATATGACTTTTGACAAATCTTTTTGTGTGTAACTCAGTGTTGATCAGTGTAAACACATGTTGAGGCTGTGAGAAATGGGTGTGTATTACACTATGTCAAAACTGGGTATTTTCAAAATATAATCTGGACTGATATACAGACTTGCCAACTGTTACAAATTTGCCGTTAAAAAACCACTAAAATTACGGACCTACGAAACGATAGCAAAAATTACAGAAATTTTAATGTTTCTTTCTGTTCCAGATATTTTTTGTACTTATTCGTTCTGGATCTGGAGTTTTGTATTAGACTCCTTGTTCGGATATGGAGCTTTATCTTAGACTGAGTGGATTTTAGTTGGGAACCAGACTAACGATACAGTGGTACCTCAGATGATTTAAACCAGACTATTTTGTTCGTGAGAAGCGTGCATCTGATCTAGACTAAGACTTCATTTCTCCTTTTGTCATCCGGATTTGAAAATGTTTTCCAAACAAAAAAGCACTAAAGGTGGTGAGGACAACCAGCCTCGTAAAAGCTGAAACAGTGGTTGTAAAAGTATAAAACAGATTACTCGGATATCTGATCATGCTAACAAAACAAGAGAAAAAGGTGCCCATTACACTTATTGCACGTTAGGTCGTGTCGACTTTAACATTTCCAACGGTGGGCAAGATGATTGTCGCCCTCACGTGTTATATTTAAATAAACATACAGAATACGTTGAAATGAAATCTAGTTGTAAGTACTGACTTCTATTGGATTTGGATCTGCAGTGTCAGAAACTGAACTGGAGGTGAATAAGGCTGAAGTATATTTTACAAACTTTTAGGTTGAGCATAATGTTACAGTTACTGCATCTGACATGCTTCTAAACTATTCATGTTCATGTTTTCCAAATCATCAGCAGCAAATAGGTATCAGTGTGGCAGAAAGAAAACTACTGCTGTTGTATTAAAACAGTGTACGTCAATACAGATAGACATTGTTTACAATATTTCATCCCAACCTTTCAGTATAGCAACTGATGGTAGCATTGATTCTGATAAGCTGTATCCAGTTGTTGTTAGATATTTTGATAACACAGATAGGGTGGTGACTGAAGTACTTTTGTCAGTTCCAACATGTGATGGAGTCTCTACTGGGGAAATATGTTCACATTATTGGATGATAATTTGAAAAAGAGAAACATAAGTTGGAATAACTGTATAGCTTTGAGTCAGATTTTGCTTCAGTGATGACAGGTTGCAATGAAGGTGTATTTAGTCATATAACTAAGGTGAATCCCTCAGTGTATCAGAGTGGATGTTCGTGCCATTTGGTACATTAACAGCTAAAAAGGGGGCTGATGTGCTGCCTATTAGTTTTGCAGACTTATTAGTGGACATAAATTGTTTGCATAAAAGTGAATAGACAAATGGGACTGAAAGATCTTCAGACTTTGTCTGGGAAAGAACAGAAAAGATATTGAAGCATCAGTAGCTATTTATTGTAAGTTACAACATGGATATAAACTGTATTGGTTATTACAATTGTTGCCAGAACATGAGTTTTCACACCATGATGAAAATTGGTCTAACTTACTGAACAATTTCGGCTGACTTACTGAAAATGTTGCTTTAGGGATGGCAGGTCTGGATATATAATACATATACCCAGTTGCGACGTGTTTCTAGTGCATGGCAGATATGGTGAATAATTTCAACACTAATTGGTTGGGGGGGGGAGGAGGAACACATATGGAAAAGATTAATTGGAAAACAATTAATGTTCGTGGGCAGCAATCTAATACCTAAATTATTCTTTCAACTGTAAAGCCTTTTTGTGCCAGATTTAATAGACAATTGTTATATGGTGTAATACATTTGCATAATGAACTTATAAGCATTATGGATATTATGTCTTACTGTTGTCATTATGTTGGAATATAGTAAAAGTTAAGTTTCTACTTTTTGTTTCTAAACTGGTAATATGGTATTCAAAAAGAATAGAAAAATGCTTTTAACATGTATACTATTACTTTGGTAGTGGCAGAAAGGTTAGAGTGCCAGTCTAGTGATACTTGTCACAGGATGAAGCCGGGTTGGGACTGGATTAGTGAAGACACCAAAAAACCTCAAAGGATGATTTCAACGAAAGACATTTGAAACTGATGTGAATAACGTCTTATCACCCGATCAACAAATACAAGTATATGTATGAATTTACAAATATATATAGCTCGTATAATGAGACAGATGTAAATGCCTATAATTTTGGTTACACCATTCATATAACGCATATATGTTATATCTTATCGTTTATATAACGATTTAACAATGAAAAGCAGAAATTATGAGTTTATGAATTTATCGTTCGAATAATAAAGTTGAAACATAAATGTGAAATATTTGCTTAGATGGTAATAACAATAATATGGAACTAGTATTTTATAATTATCGTGGCGTCCATTTGACGTCCAAGATGTATATCCGGTTCCACCCGCTCTAGTCAATGGTAGCGGAGTATCCACGCATGGTCCACTCCCCCTATCTGTTTGAAGGATCCCTCTAGAGCCCTTATATTTAACACAGACCCGATGGTCGCGAAGCCTTGGTCCCTCGCATCGAGAACACTACTACACTCTTCCGAACCAACGTCACCAGACACAGCATATACATCACAAGAAACCCCACAGTTATGCGACTTCAAATCACCCAATTATGTATAACGTAGCATATACATAGCACCATACACAGGCACCACACTGGCACACGCAGTCACCCACAGTCACTTTACACATGGCACCACACACGGTCACCATACGGGCAGCATACACAAGCCTTTCATGGTTATGCACGGTCACTACAGCATGGCACCACACACGGGCTGCATAGACAAGTCCCACACACGGTCACTACAACATGGCACCACACACCAGCAGCATAGACAAGCTCCACACAATGTCACCACAACACGGGTAGCGTTAACAAGCCAGCACACATTGTCACTACAACATGGCACCACACACATGCAGCATAGATAAGCCCCACACACGGTCAGCTAAAATTAAAACAACCAAACCATTTAATACACGTGACACAGCTAATTACTTCTTCGTTCATATATGTCGCGCATGCGAGCACATGAATTGGTTAATAATCTACATTAAACGTTCAATACATGCAGTGTATTATTAAACTGCTTGTCTGTTCAGTTACAACAAAAAGCTATCTCGAATTAGACTATAGTATTACTAATATAATGGCGCTGCATCACCCAGGTATTAACTCTGTAGAATTCAGAATAAATACTAAAACATTTCACATATAAAACAATTATGTCATATAAAACAAATAGCTATAAGAATATAATCTTAAATCTATTTGACCTCTTTAGCTGAAAGTTTTGCTTCGTTAAAGCGAGAAGCTTTCTGACAAAACTGGATTGTAATGTGATGTTTACAGAAAAGTGGCTCTATAATATACCCTACCGTTATGGCTTTAAACTGCAGGCAATTCGCACATGCAGCATCACCTGAGTTTTGCTCACTATTTCAAAATAACTAGAGCCTATAATTAATAAACCACCCTCGGGGACGCTGTACACGGCAGCGAAACCCGAGTACATTTTTGATCATATACATATATTGATGCCAGTCATACAAAATTCCATGACAATACTTTGGTTGTTGGTTCAACTCCTACTCAGATTAAACATTTTGACTGTTAGGAGTCTCTGAGCAAAGAACTTTACTTCCATGGTCTTGCACTGAATTGTCTAATTATGATGGTGTGTCTTAAGGCATTATTTCCAGCCAACTGACATAGGTACTTTATGACCTTCATCAATGGCAGCTGAAGAAATATGACTTGTACTAGATTTAATAAAAAAACTGTCTGGCAAATAATACAATTAGACTTTACCAAATCAATAAACCAAGATATTTTCCTTTCCTTATCTTAGTATTGTCTAAATATATTCTCAAGATATTTTGGTGCTTGTTTTTATGATGATGATTTACATTTTAGACGCTTGCGCCCATAAGGGCATGTGCATCTGGTTAATGCCCGAAAACGGGCAATTTAATTAGTCGTATAGGACGGTACGGTGCAATGTCCCCATACAGTAATAAACACGCAATTCAATTAGGCCGTCATGTCTGGTGCCAAAATTGACCCTATTTACCCGAATGGTAGGCTACTTACACAAGTGTGATTAGTACCCATCACTTCTTAGTTAATATCAATATCAAACTGCTAGATGGCATCCAATGCAATATGTGATGCCAGTCGTGATTGGTCAATGACGTATGATGTCGCATCTAGTTATCTGTAATATGGCAGGTGAAAATTGTTTCACATCTCCACCCATACACAGTGTTGGACAGTGGAAAAGGAGGCGAGAAACCTGAAAAGGAAGGCACCATTACAGTGCTTTAGAAACCCCAGTTCGTACTTAATCAAATTTGAGTCCAGTTATTCTAATTGACGTTAACAAACCAATATTGTGTTAGCCACCTGTGCAATTAAATCAAACAAATTCGAGTTTCTAAAATTTATTTTTTACACATCCTAAAATTATTCTAGTACTTAAAGTACATATTTAATTCCCTAAAATAATTGTCTGAATGACATGAATAAAATTTGGTCAGTCAATATTAGGCATAAATCAAACAAATAAAAATAGGTTTGAGATAGAGATTAGTCAAAATGGGTTATCTTGCTAACATGAGAACCCTTGCCTTTGTTGTACATACATTTTCCAGGGTGTGTAGCTGCTACCGGTATATGAAGGCTTCCATATCTGTTTTTCTGGTGTCTGTTCAGGTCATATTTCCTCCCAGTGGCACCAACGTTCCAAGAAGATCTCTTTTTTTCCAGGGTATGCATTTTTGTTCCCGTGCCGAAAATCATTGGACTTATTGCTGCTTGGTGGTAATACGTTCCTCCTTAGTGATCAACTATGTGGAATTGTTTCATTTTCTGGTTTGTTTATTTCAGCAAGGGGGGGGGGGGCAGTAGCTCAGGATCTCTCCTTTGGGTAAATTTGTTGTAATATGCCTTGGTTGGTGGTTGTGCAGCTGCGCATGATGGTCCTGGGGTTTTGCCCACTTCATATTTTCTAATTTGGCGTTCCTAGTTAGTGTTCCTAAATATTGAGTTGCAACCTTGTACGACAGAGCCTGGTAATCACGGGGGTTTGGATCTCCTTATATTGGCTTATATTTTTGCTGTTTTTTGTATTATTTGTTGGTGGTGTATGGCCTTTTGTCGATGGGGATGGAATATTTTAGTTTATGTTTAAATGCCTTGTCTTTTTCCGATGTAAGTTAGATACTCAATAATGTTGTGGTATGTTATGCCCTTGTTGTGGCTTCGTTCCAAGTAAACTGATGATAAACGTATGTGTGTTTGCTTGGGATGATCTAGCTCTTTGTTCTCTGTATCTGGGACAGATGTTAAAGATGTGATCTAGATTTTATGGGAGGATGCAGTGTGGGCATTTGCTTTTTGCGTCTCTGTTGGGTGTTAGATTTTTCCTGATGCTGCTGGCCAACTTAATTTTGCCAACTATGATTAAATTGATGGTGTTTTTGTCTTGGCTTTTTATTATTGTTGATGGTTTGGTATTCATTGAGACCCTGTGTAGGATGCTGCGTTGTTTGTTATTTTTGTCCCAGAGTTGATACCAGGCATTGTCGATCTTTATTCTGATGCTGCTATACAGTTAATTGATGCTATAGGGTATGTTTGTTGTTGTTTGTTTCTTGAGGTATTGTTTGGTCAAGCCATCAGCTTGATATTTGCCTGGTATTTCTGTGTATGATGGCACCGACATGAATTTTATGATTTGGTTGTTGAGTATTAGTAGTTTAATTAAGTGGTTGACCTCTTGAAGATAATTCTCTCTAGTGATGGTGTGATTTGCCTTTATTTAGTTGACGACACTGTGCATGTTGCTGTTGATCACTGCTTGTGGAGGGTTTGTTTGCTGGACCCATTTGAATGCTTGTATGATGCCCCAGAATTCAGCTGTGTATATGGAAAAAATTGTCAGGTAGTCTGGCTCAAAATTGTTTGTTCTTTGCTGGTATTGTTACTGCCACAGAATGTTTATTTGGTTTGGTAGTTTTTGGAGCCATCGGTGTAGATCTGTACTGTGTATCCTATGAATTGTGTTTCAAGTTTGAGTAGTATTTTAGTTTTGATGCTGTAATCCTGGTCTTGTTCAGATCTGTAAGTGATGGCGGTGGTGTCACACATAAGGTTGTTCCCTAGTCTAAAGGTATTTGTGTTAACAGATTGGTGGTCCGGTAATTTGAGTTCTTTAATCAGTTTGCGGATTTTATGTCTACACCGGGATTGGGGACCTGTTTCCGTGGAAGTTGATGTTCCATTGCTGGATTATTTTTCTGGTGGGTTGGCATGGTCTGTTAACCGATACCCGTGTGGCGTATCTTAGTATGTTTACCTCCTTTCTCAGTTTTAGTGGGGGCTCCCCTGTGAGTATTTGTAGTTCTTCGAGGGAGGGTTGGTTAAGAAAGCCAGTGTAGATGATTAGGGCCTTGTGTTGTTTGGAGTTGAGTTTTTATATGGTTGTTCGGCAAGCTGATGCATATACTTGACATCCATAATCAATTTTAATTCTTATTAGGAATTTGTAAAGTGTCATAAAAGATTCCTGGTTGGCTCCCCGGGTGGTACCTTTGAGGTTTCCAAGTGATTAAGATCGATTTTGCACTTTCTAGTGAGCTCTTTAGTGTGGTGTTTCCAGGTTCGACTTTCCTCTAGGTGCATCCCTAAGAATTGGGTTACCTTAACGAACTTCATTAATTAATTGTGGATGTGTAGTTGGTTATTCTATGTGCATTTGTCTGGGTGGTGAGAACATGATGGCATCTCAGAGTCCGAAATTAGTGGTAGTCCGCTAGCCCGAGGCTAGTAGATTTCCCGTCGGGCTAATAACTTTCATAATGGGCTAGTAAGTTTTTGGTTATCAACAGTCAGCGTTTGTTTACTCAATACACTAATAAAGATGTGACTTCGGCAGATGTTCTTTAGAATCAACGCAGTGACCGTTGTAAACACAGTCATAAAATATTAGCATGTGAAGATGAAGTCAATTTCTGCCTTGGAAATGTGTTTCTATTACAAGAAGCCATTTGATCATGTGCGTTTCACTTAACAGCGCCAATTTACGTCCCATCATTAACAACGGAGGTTTGGAAATTGATCCATATTAATCTGATAGCGAATTAAATGGAATCAAGCTTTATTCACGCGACCACAGTAACAAATTACGAAACGTTACACCACACAAAAGAACATAGCATCAACTATTCAAAGAAATTAGTTTACATGTTTGTTTCTTGAAGGTATTTTTTTTTGCTTGGTCCGAGTCACAAACAGGTAACTCATATTCTATGTTTGCATCGAAATAATTAAAAGAATTACATCAATTTATTATGAGAACATTAATGACACGTCATTTTCCAAGCAACTACTTTTTCTATGATAATAAGAATAGCTTTTATATTTTTCCCCAAAAAACGATTGAACAAATAATTGAATACACGTGGAGATATCCAAGCATTTGACGGGAATTAAAATCTCACATGGGCATCTAAGATTGACAATAGTGAATATTGTCAATCTTAGATGCCCATGTGAGATTTTAATTCCCACACCAGCTTGAGTTGGCATATAAAGATGTAGTGACAAAAGCCTCCCGTTATACAAAGATGAACACTATTTTGATGGGACTGTATTATTGTTATTACTACCACAACAGTCCCCTCAACAGAAGTAATTTAAAGAGGTCATTTGCTGCTCTAGACGTATCACCAGTGATGCCAAGCAGGGTTGGAGGCACACGCTGGTTACCGCACACTGAGAGAGCTCTTGACAGCTTCTGGATAGGATATACAGCCATGAAGAACCACCTTGAACAGGTATTAATCTTTACTTTAAAATGTACCCATTGAAAATATAAAATGCAGTTTGAAATGCACGGCTCTGTCACTCGCATATAATGCAACTGAATTCTAATGTAACAAATTATCATATGACGATGCGTTTCATGCATGAGTTTAATTGTACAAAGTATAATTTAAAAATTGCTTTCATTTTTATTACTACTGCTTATTTATTCTTTAACCATATTATGTTAATTCGTCCATATTTTTAAAACTAAGAAGTAATGTTAGATTTTCACCAAAGGTTTTTTCTTGTTATCAGCTTCCTTCACAGAAAGGAGCTACATCAGATGCACTTGGAAAGGCCAAAGGTTTCTTGAAAATAATGAAAGTACCTGCTACGTTGAAATTTATGCTGTTCATGACAGATGTTGTATCACTTCTGTCCAAACTGTTATTAATACTGCAAGATACAAGTGCTTCAGTTGCTGACATCAAGCAGAAGTTGGATGACACCATTTCCATTTTGAGGAAGTATAAATTCAAGTATGCTTAGATAATTTATCTTCTCATCTGAAGACTGTTACATTCCTTACCTACTTGAATCATACTGATTAGATTATATGCAAAATTAATTTTATGGCTTATCTCTTATAATGCTTTTTATATTGATCTTTACATATTGTAATTACCATTTTTTAATCAATAAATATAAACCTCATTAGGTAAAATCAATCATTTATGATTTAATACTCTTGTCATTTCAGATGTTCTAAGAATATAAATTGTCACTTTGACATTTGCACTTCAACAGTGAAATACAATGTTCTAACCCCTGAATATTGTATAGGGATGGACCTCGACTAAGACAGCATGGCAGTATTTATAGGCTAACAGGTGTACACTTTGGTGAAGATGATATGATCCAAAGGACCAGAGAGGAAGTGACCTAATTTCATGTCTTGAGAACAGATTTAGTGATGCTCATGATGGTGTTATAGGTGCATGCAAGATAGCTGACTTCTAGATATGGCCAGCAGCTTCACAAGACAGTTCAGGTAATCTCCAATTACTGTTTTCATCAGACAGTTGATGTTTTTCCCATTATTATATTATAGGCATCATATTTCTTCAGAAGTATATTAGTTTTCTTAAAATGCAAATTTTTTGTTTAATACAGACTTTGGTGATGATGGCGTGGCAATTTTGGTGGAGCATTTCCGGCCAGTGCTTGTAAATGCAGGACTGGTGTGGATGCTTATGCAGTGGAATTGGAATGGGACATATTAAAGAGATTAGTCTACAGTAAGTAGGTGTATATTCAAATATTTAAAAATAAATACAAGAAACATCACTAATGCCAGATTTATTAAAACTTCTTTATTTAGCATAGTATCTTGATTACAAAGGTAACCATTTAAAGAAATAAAGAAATCTTTTCAAAAACAATTCAATAAAAACATTATTTAAGTATTGACATTACTTTTTTCTTTATATAAATTTATTAAAATTTCTATTTATTAATTCAGGTTGTTAAATAGAGTGGGACTGAGTACACTGCCCTGCGGTTAACAGTTTTCCATTTGGAATGCGTCTGATAGCGGATACCCTACTGTTGTTACAATCTTACGATCGGTGAAGATATCTGATATCCAGTTGTGCATGCGCCGGTTATTTCGTATGTGTTGAGTATATATGTCAGCCCTTTTGTCCAAACTATTTCGAACGCTTTTTCTAGGTCGAAGAATACTGTTGTGAGCTGTTGGTCACATTTGCGTATTGAGCTAAACGTGAGTTTGATGCTTACTTCTAGTCATACTAATTCGTCAAATGTGGATATTTTGATACTGAAGCCGCTTTGCTTCTCGGATATCAGATTGTTCATTTAAAGATGGTATTTGAGTCTGTTGTTTATCATGGTTTCCATAATTTTCCAGATGTTGTCGGTGAGCGATATGGGCCTATATGAGTTAATGCCCTAGAGTTCTTTGCCTGGCTTATGTATGGGTATGAGTATTGCCTTTTCCCAAGTTTTGGGGATTTGTCCCTTGAGTTAGCTTGGGTTGAGGTAGCTGAGTATTATCTCGGTCATATTTTCAGGGATGTGTTCATTTCATAACCGAGTTCCTCTTCCCCGGGTGAGGTGACCTTTCTTCCAGACAGGGCCGTTGCCCATTCTGTTATGGTAAAGTCCTCATTTAGTATTGATAGGTTAGGTCCAAGGTCAGGGAACATAGTAGGGTGTTTATTTTCCATGGTCTGATGGTGTTTTTGAAAGGATGTGGTGTGGTTGGTATTGCTACTCATACTTGAGATGTCCAATGCTAATTGGTTAGCTTTATTCCCCATTGTTTTTGAGGTTGCCGGTCAGTTTAAAAGTAGATTTGGTAGATTTCCCTTTAAATGTTATTTGTTGTGCCCCACACTTTCTTAACATTGGTCTTGGAATTAAGGTTTATACAATAATTGTGCCATGATGTTTCTTTGAAGGTTCGTATTATGTTTTTTTATTTCTTTTCCTTGATTTTATAAATAGTTAAAATCGCTGGAGTTGCCAGTATGTTACACCTGTTGAGGGCTTTCTTTTTCTTTCTGAGGGCTGTCTCTCACCATGGGACTGTGATCTTGATTTGTTGAGCTGCTGTCATTGGGATGCTTTCTTGGGCAGCCAAGATTACGGCACCAAGAATGTTCAAATTAAATTGGGCGATGTAGCCGTGGTGGAGATTTGTTAGTGTCAGCAGCGAGAGGATGGGTTTGAAAGAGTTTCCAATAAGATTGTATCATACCTTCATTTTGGAGTGTTGTTGGATGGTTGTTGTTCTGTCATGATGTTGAGAGTAAGTGTGATAGGGAAGTGATCACTTCCAAGGGTGCTTTGTTGATTGACTTCCCATGAGCTAATTTTAGCCAATATGGTTGTGACCATGGTGATTGTCGATTGTCGAGAGTGCTCCCATTGTAGTGCTCAGTCTCATGCCGGCTCCATTTACATTGGTTTCGGTGGCCCATTTCTTAAGAAGTTTGCCTCAAAGGTTGTTTATACTTCCCCATATGTTACTGTGTGCTTTGAAGTCACCGCATATTATGTGGTTGTCTGTGGGATGAGGCATAATCTTCCTGTAATTGCCGATTGAAGATGGATTGTCACTTCTTGAGTTGTAGATGTTACTTATTTTAATTTCTTGGTGTAATGTGTGAACTAGGACAGTTTGGATTTTGATGTTTTGCCTGGGTGTGAGAATGGTTCTGATACGTCATCACGGGTGTTTGGGAGTAGGTCAGTGATGCAGATAGCGAGGAACCCTTTTGTTTTTCCGTTGGTCCTGTTTTTGTAGTATGCCGTGTTGTATTCTATAAATTTTGGCTTTTTGCTCGCTGTTAAGTGGGTCTCTTGCAGGCAGAGTATGTGTGATTTTGTTGCACTGATTCGTTCTGTTTTGATGAGCTCAGGCGTATTTTGTTTAGTATTCCCATAGCAATTCCACTGCCATAAGGTGAGGTATTTTTGTTGCTGGGGATATATGATAGTGTCAGACTTTTACTTGTTTGGGATTGATGGTAGTGTCGTTCAGTTGGAGAAAATGAATTGGTGTAGTTTGTTTTGTTTTCCGTCCCTAGTTGTTGCTGTTTTGTGATGGTATGTTAGGTTATGGGTGGGGGTAAGTGAGAGCTCCTGTATTTGTTGATGTATAGGATTGGTATGGATGTGCTTCTTTGCGCTGTTTGCACTGTTTTGCAGTATGTGGGTGTTAGCACATTGACATATTAGAGCACATATCTTATTGGGTAGGTGTTGGAGCTTTCGTTGGTAATTTGTGAAACTTTGTGCTATTTTTGGTTGGTTATGGTTATGTGCTTTCAGGGGTTGTTCCTGGGGTTGGGTTTTGTTTTATGTATTTTGCCCCAATTTTTTTTCAGTTGTCGATGGTTGTTTGGTTTTGTTAAATATGCTGTGTTTGGCTTCCTAATATGCAATTTTTCTTTGTTTGTGCTTGCTCTTATGGTTTAACGCCATTTTCAGCACAATATAGGCTATACATGGAGGACAGTATTAATGGTGGAGGAAGACAAACCCCGGAAAAAACCACCGACCCATGAGAAGCTACTGGCAAGCTTTCTCATGTAACTACATTAGCCAAATCTTAGACGCGAACACACGAAGACAGGTGAGATGACAGTGGTCCGTAACGGACAGCGCTTTAGACCACTCGGCTACTCGGGGCCGCATTTTGCTCTTGGTAAATGAGCTGGATTATATCATATTCACGTGTGCTGTGTGAACATTTGTTCCCTGCAGTTGCATCCTGCTTTATGATTTCCTCCGCAGCAGTTGCAGTTTGGTTTTCTTTTGCAATGACTTGTGAAGTGTCCCTACCATTTACAATTTCCGCAAAAGCTTGGTTTGCTTATATATAATCTAGCAGCCTATAGCGGATTCCATGGGGTATTTATCTATACCATGCATTTGGGCTGTTTGTAAAATTTGACTATTACTATCGATGTTTCCATTGGACGCGTGTTTTTGTAGTTTGTATACCCTGTTAGGGTTCGTACGGTCTTTGAGGGTCTTTGAGATTTTGGGAAAAATGAGGTAGCATTTTCAAGGTCGTGAAAGTTTGGGAAAATCGAGCATATTACCCTGAGTGCTTTAAAAGTCTTTGAAAGTTGAGATAAACCCCAATTGTTTAAATTTCTTTCCAGAATCACAAATAAAATTATCCTAGGCTGTTCGATTCGGATGTAATCTAGTTATCCTGGTTTCTTTCTTTTGATGACCCGTTCAGTTTAATTGCCGCCGCAAAAACAAAAGATGCTTTGTTTGTCCATCCAATGTTGGACTCGGCGGCGACTTCAATCGCACATGCACTCTTCATCAAAGCAAGATGGCTACACACTTCATCAAAGGAAGTCACACATAAAATTGCCTAAGGTCGTTCGCTTCAGATGTAGCTGGTTTTCCTGTCTTCTTTCTTTTGATGAAAAACGATTGATATTATGAGTAAATCACTGCCTGTGGTGTTCAAGTATGGCTTAGGATTAATACAAAACAAGGACTAAAAATATTATCCAAGATATTGATCGGCTAGAGGTTCTTATTGGCAGTGGAAATAAATCACCGGAAATAACAAATGAAACTTCTGATATTTGTCAACGATTATGTCGCGGCGGTATCAAAGAGATGGAATTTTATCGAGAATTTATTGATGAACTTGTTGAAGGTATAGAGGCTGGTAGACCACTAGATGATAGTATAAGTGAAACCAAGCGGATTGAAAGGACTCTTGGTTGAAACAAGTAGGACGCTGTAACGATAAGATGTTTGCGGAGGAATCGGTGATTTGTAGTAAATTATTTTCTAACGGAATTTCGGACAAGATTGATTTCAAAGAAACTATCGGTGAAATATTAAATGATTAGTAAAACTAGAAAGTAATCATGTGAAGAAATCTTGGAGAACTTTTTTAAAACAAAGTAGCTAATTCAAGTAAAACTAGAAAGTAAAATCAATCGTTTAAAACTAGTAATTAATATAGATCTTTCCCCAAAAAATTTCTTGTTCTTTATGGTATAAAAGTATATGTATATGTGTGCAATTGATTGACACCGCTGGTTTTTAACTGATGCTGAATTGGTATTAGTTCTTTATTATTTACTTGTCTTGTATTTTTCTTTATTTATTGATTTTTTTTATCTCTCGTTCATATGAAAAGTCTTAGAAAAAGTTGTTGTAACCCAATTTGTATCTCATTTGAATTCAAACAGTCTTTTTAGCAATGTACAGTCTGCATAATCACCCCTGTCACATTACTAAAACTACTCATTATTAGTATTCAATGACATTCTCTTTGCTTTTGAAGGTGGAAACATTCCAGTCCTCACCCTTTTTGATTTGTCTGCAGCATTTGACAAAATAGACCTTGATAAAGTAATAAAGCATCTCATGTATTTGGCATTCAGAATACAGCCTTACAGTGGTTCAAGTCCTACTTAGTCAAAGGACACAAATTGTATCTGCAAATGGAATACACTCCAGACCAGTTGATATATGTTGTGGTGTTCCACATTGGTCTGTTCTTGGACATGTTCTCTTCATTCCATGCTCTCAGCTGCTCTCAAGTGTCATATATCATCACCCAGTGTCTCACCAATTGTACGCTGATAATACCCAAACATACATGTCTAGCCACCCAACTGAAGCTGATGCTACCATCCAAGGAGTAGTGAAGTGCATTTCTGATGTGAAATTATGGATGAAATTTCTTTGTTTGTTTGTTTGATTATGATTTTTAACGTAGCTTTAACAATTGTTCAGTCATAGCGCTACGACGTCTGCAGTGTGGCAGTTTATAAGTGATGTCTAGCACAGGGGTATCATGCCGAAGACATGTATTATGATGTCCAACCCAGTCACATTATCCTGACACTAGGCCGACTAGTCTTAACACTAACCTATTAATGCTGAGCGCCAAGCGAGACAGCTGTTAGTACCATTTTTGTATGTCTTTGGTGTGACTCAGCCAGGGATCAAACTCACGATCTCCTGCTCCCGTGGCGGACGCTATAACCACTAGGCTACTGGAGCGGTCATGGATAACATTTAACAAGCTAAAGATGAATAATCATGTACTAGTATAACAATGGCGCGTAACTATTTTGCGTGGAAAATGATGGGATCAACCGAATTATGTAGCAATTGTGGAGGTAAAACATACAGTTATCGAGACATTTTGAGCGCAAATACAACATTGTGTTATCGGAACACAACTATATAAATCGTTGTTTTCATTATAAAGTCAAATATAATAATTAGTTATAATTTATTTGTATAATGGAGTAGTAGTTCGTATCTCATCCTGTTTTCATTAACTACGAAGCAACTCGTAGTGGGATCAGCATACGTCGTAAACGGAAGTAAGGAGGTGGTTATGTAATGGATGAAATCAATGGTAAAGCTCGTTATGCTCACTGGTATATTTACGAATGTTTTAATGGGTTAGTTGACAAAAATCTTGTTATCGATCCTATTAATTCAAATCCATCGGAAAACCGCGTGAGTATTTTACGAGTTGTTACTCAAAGCGAAAATTGTTGCACCGGGCTAACAGGAAAATCTTCGAAAATAGCAAAATCAGTTATCAGATTCATCGAAAAAAAAAATCATCCCGTTTCCATTGATATGCTCCGCGGGGGGAATATTTTGATATTAATTCTGCATCGGTAAAATGCGTAGCTGCTGAACAGTGTTTTACAACATACTCGTGTTGATATAAAACAATGGTATCATTAATATACGGGTAACTATTTTGACAAATAAATCCTACATTAATAAAGAACGATACAAATATTGCTGAGTTGAAAACCGAATTTGATAAGATAAGACATTTAGTTGGAACCAGCATAATATTCACAAGAAAATATATTTTTGATGAATGCGAGCAAGGTAAACCGCACGTGAATACCATATACCAAGCTGCCTTGGACTTCTGTTTCAACTTAGTAAATAGAAAACTTGATAAGCATAATGACTTGAATAGGCATGGCCAAAGCTTTGCATATAACCCTAAGAATTTTTGTCTTATTTACAGCCACTTACACCAACAGATGCAAAACCAGATCTGTCCATTTTAAAGCTGATCAAGGAGTCTGTTTGGCGTAGGGGTGGAATTATTGGTTCTGGAGCTTTTGGGACTGTGTACAAAGTAAGAATTGTTTTGTATTGTTATTATTATTATTATTATTATTATTATTATTATTATTATTATTATTATATGTCTTTCTTCTAGTTATATTATAGTTATAATTTGTATTTAATATTTTGTCTTCCAGTGAAATAAATTAAGTTTTTTGTCATTGTTAGATCTAATATTTTCCATGCCAGTGAATTCTTTTTTTTATATTTGTCTAGCTAAATGTCACTGCATAAGATAACAAACTTTGAATGATTTACCTGTAAACTTTTTTGCTGTATAGTAGTTGGCAGACTATGGGTTTCCTGTAAACTTATTTGCTGTATACTAGTTGGCAAACTATGGGTTTCCTGTAAATTTGTTTGCCGTAGTAGTTGGCAGACCATGGGTTTCCTGTAAATTTGTTTGCTGTATAGTAGTTCGCAGACTATGGGTTTCCTGTAAATTTGTTTGCTGTACAGAAGTTGGCAAACTATGGGTTTCCTGTAAATTTGTTTGCTGTAGTAGTTGGCAGACCATGGGTTACCTGTAAATTTGTTTGCTGTATAGTAGTTCACAGACTATGGGTTTCCTGTAAATTTGTTTGCTGTACAGAAGTTGGCAAACTATGGGTTTCCTGTAAATTTGTTTGCTGTAGTAGTTGGCAGACCATGGGTTTCCTGTAAACTTATTTGCTGTATAGTAGTTCGCAGACTATGGGTTTCCTGTAAATTTGTTTGCTGTACAGAAGTTGGCAAACTATGGGTTTCCTGTAAATTTGTTTGCTGTAGTAGTTGGCAGACCATGGGTTACCTGTAAATTTGTTTGCTGTATAGTAGTTCACAGACTATGGGTTTCCTGTAAATTTGTTTGCTGTACAGAAGTTGGCAAACTATGGGTTTCCTGTAAATTTGTTTGCTGTAGTAGTTGGCAGACCATGGGTTTCCTGTAAACTTATTTGCTGTATAGTAGTTCGCAGACTATGGGTTTCCTGTAAACTTATTTGCTGTATAGTAGTTGGCAGACCATGGGTTTCCTGTAAATTTGTCTGCTGTATAGTAGTTGGCAGACTATGGGTTTCCTGTAAATTTGTTTGCTATATAGTACCTGGCAGATTAAAGGTGTCATTATGGTAATTTAGCTTATAACTTAATTTATTATTTATTGTAACATTTTTGCATGTTTTAGGATTGGATTGATTGCCTGTAATGTTGTTATTTTTAAAAGATACAAATAAATTTTTGTATTAGATTGGCATTCTAGAGCTAGAACACATGTTTTTTAGCATTGAGAGATGGGCATTCCACAGCATTTATTTGAGCTTGTGGTGTCAAAAGAAACTGATCCCTAGGTTTGCACCCAATAACAGGCCTTGCATCAAGACTTGATGATATCTTGTTGGTATGAAACTAATTGCAGGATATTTAAATAAAAGTATTTTGTTGTCCACTATAGAACATCTGTCTGAGGCAGATTCAGGATAACCCAAGACTGGTTTAGACAGATTCAGAATGCCCAAAGACTGGTTGAGACAGATTAAGAATACACAGAGACTGGTTTAGGCAGATTTAGAATACCCAAAGACTGGTTTCAACCGATTCAGAATACCCAAAGACTGGCTTGTTTTGACAGATACAGAATACCCAAAGACTGGTTTGTTTTGACAGATACAGAATACCCAAAGATTGGTTTGTTTTGACAGATTCAGAATACCCAGATACTGGTTTAGACAGATTCAGAATACCAAGCCACTTTTTGAAACAGGTTTGAAATGCCCAAGGACTGGTTTAGACAGGTTCAGAATACTATATGAAGATGCAGATTACTTTGGGACTGGCTGAGACAGGTCCAGAACACCCACTGACTGGTTTAGACAGGTTCATCATACCCATGGACTGCTTTTAGAATATTCAAAATACTCCAGGGACTGATTAAGAGAGATTCAGAAAATTGAGACTGGTTTAGTCACAGGAAAGTCACAATTTCTGTGGACTGATTTATGTTGGCAAAGAAAATTCAGAAAAATGGTTAAATGGTTTTGGCTTGCTTTACCATACATGTTATGTCATTGCAAATAAAATTATAATATTTTGTTTCATTTTATTTCATTTAACTTGGAATCCTGAGGGAGAGAATGTCAAAATTCCTGTTGCAATTAAAGTACTACAAGAAGGAAGCTCACCAAATCATAACAAAGAACTTTTGTAAGAGGCTCGAGTAATGACATCAGTTGATCACCCTTCTTGTATCCGAATCTTCGCCGTATGTATAGCATCCCAAATGATGCTAATCACTCAGTTGATGCCGCTTGGCTGTCTTCTTGATTATATTAGAAAACACAAGGATAGCACTAGCTTTATAAAAGTTTCCTTAATTGATGGACACAGATTGCCAGGGTAAGAACGTTGTTTTGTGTGTGTGTGTTTTCATTTTAAGGATTATTCCACTGGCTTAGTGGTAAGAGCATCTGCTTCAGGTGTGAGATTGCAGGTTCAAATCCAGGCCGAGACATAGCAAAGACTTATAAACATGGTACTAAAAGCTGCTTCACTCAGCCTTAAGAGGTTGGTGTTAGGACTGGTTGGCTTGATGTCAGGATAATGTGACTGGGTGGAACATCATGCTACATGTCCACATAATGATGCCCAGAGCTATACATCACTATAAACTGCCACTGTGACATTGCAGACATTGTAATGATTTGACTGAAAATCTTTTAAAACTACATTAAAAATCCAAATCACACTCTCACACACATTTTAAGGAACGCAGTCTTTCCTATGTGACTCATATTGCTAACCAATCATCGAGAACAAAATCAGAACTCAGAATGTGTTTCTTCTGTTGCCTACTTCCCATCACACTCAAGTTTCTGTATTTGATAGATATTGTATTGTTGATAATGTCTTGTTATCAGTTTTCTTAATATTTCTTAATATAGTAAAACCTGTTATGAGAGACAGTCCTTTCTGCCAACAAAACTCGGTCTCTCAAGACAGGTGGTTACTCATAGCAGGTTTGTACAAAAAGACCAATTTCCAAGGTCTAGTTTTAAAAAATGTTCGAGAAAAATAACCACAATCACTTTATATATATTCTGTTCTTGTTAATAGTTCCTCATAAAATCTTGTATGCATTCATCTAAGAACAAAATTATATAGCAATAAAGATATACTTATGTCATTAAACATGAAATAACATTAACATTTGAAAGTCACATATTTTAGCATATGAAATCATTTCTGAACTACTCCTTTTCTTATAAATCAACTTAAATGTTTGCAAGTGTTCTGCTCTTTTCACTTTTTTCAGTTAAAAAAAATATTTTCTCCAGCCTTAAAACTTGTCTTTTTTTGTCCATTGTTTAATAACGTTCTAAATGTTAAAATAATTAGTGCTCATTTGTAATATCAAATGTAAAGACAGTTTTGACATGGTTTTGGGAAAATATGAAAAATATGCATTGCATATCTAATAATTATTTAAATAAAAAGAAACAATAATCTCATCCAGAAACAGAACCCTTGACTCAAAGACAAACGAAAATGGCTTCATTCAAAGATGACGTACAGGGATTAACTCTATAAGTAAAGTTGGTAACGTGGGAATACAACTTGAATAAATGACAGCTTTATGATTGGGATGTAATTACTTAATATTGGGTGGTGGTGTGGTCAGACAAACATCACAAGACTTGAAGACTACCAATTGAATCCTGCAAACAATTCTCACTTGCTGGTTTAATATACATTGACCTTGTTCACCCCTGTCAATATGGATTAACTCTAAAGGCAAACAATATATGCCACCAGTATGTCAACTCATGCACTACAACTTCAATTTGTGAAATGTACATTAGTCTGGTTCCCTGCCTTTTATGCTTCCTGTTTATATGAATAGTGGAGAATAATGCAGTTAGCATAAGAAGCAGAGAACTAGACTAAGAAATAATCTACATATACGTTAGTCTGGTTTATGACAGAAACTTTAAAGCACAGCTAAAAAATGTCAGATATCTGTAGCCAGCCAATTTGTTTAAAAAAAATTAAAATTTAGAACAGTATAAGCGGTAGCTTTTACAGGAATGAAATAAAGATTGGTGGAGTTTATCCTCATTTAACAATAATTCTATGTTAATTAATCTTGTTTCTTAAGAGTTGTTAAAATGTTAAGTGGAAATTAAAAGCACAGGGTTCTGCAGGCTGTTTAAATTTTACTTGAGTTTATAGTTTTCAGGTCACATTCAAATGATTTCTACACTGGGACTGAGTAATACATGTAGTTAATTCCCTTGTTTTGAAGTTATTATGAGTTCAATAAATGTCACTCTAGTACAGCGGTTTTCAAACTATTTTTGTTGTTGACCACTTGAAAATTGCTTAGGGTCTTGATGGACCAGTTATTGATCTTTCCTAACATACTGCTAGCTACTTATTATAAAGCATGATATATATATATATATATATATATATATATATATATATGTGTGTGTGTGTATATATATATATATATATATATATATATATATATATATATATATATATATATATATATATATATATATATAATTTATTTTTTAGGGAATGACGTATCTGGAAGAGCGTGGCATAGTACACAGAGATTTAGCAGCTAGAAATGCCCTTGGTAAGAAGGAATTTACACAAGTTATGCCATAATATATTTTTCCTTAAGTTTTAATAAGGATGCCCCTGCTATATCTATGGAGTAGAGATCTAGAGTTGCCGATGTTCGTGCATTATGTCTTGACATATCTGTGTTGTAGACCTGTAGTGTTGCCAATGTCTGGGCATTCTGTCCTGCTATATCTATGTAGTGGACATGTAGTGTTACCAATGTCTGGGCATTCTGTCCTGCTATATCTATGTAGTAGACATGTAGTGTTACCAATGTCTGGGCATTCTGTACTGCTATATCTATGTAATAGACATGTAGTGTTACCAATGTCTGGGCATTCTGTCCTGCTATATCTATGTAGTAGACATGTAGTGTTACCAATGTCTGGGCATTCTGTCCTGCTATATCTATGTAGTGGACATGTAGTGTTACCAATGTCTGGGCATTCTGTCCTGCTATATCTATGTAATAGACATGTAGTGTTACCAATGTCTGGGCATTCTGTCCTGCTATATCTATAAAATAGACATGTAGTGTTACCAATGTCTGGGCATTCTGTCCTGCTATATCTATGTAGTAGACATGTAGTGTTACCAATGTCTGGGCATTCTGTCCTGCTATATCTATGTAGTGGACATGTAGTGCCGTGAAATTGAAATAAACATAACAGTCATGATTCCTTTTCAAAAGTGGTTTTTTTTCTTCTATGTTCCTGGAGATGAGGTTCACTCTTGATATTCAAAGTCAGTCTACTATTTATTGTTCTGTACAGCTTTTCCAAAACAAAGGTTTGTATAGAGAAAGAGAAAACAGGGTTTACATAGAGAGATAAAACAAAGGGTTTGTAGAAATAGAAAACAAGGTTTATATATAGAGAGAAAACGGGGTTTGTAGAGAAAAAGAGAAAACAAGGTCTATATATAGAGACAAAACAAAAAGTTTGTAGAGAGAAAGAGAAAACAAGGTTTATATATAGATAGAAAACAGGGTTTGTAGAGAGAAAGAGAAAACAAGGTTTATATATAGAGACAAAACAAAAAGTTTGTAGAGAGAAAGAGAAAACAAGGTTTATATATAGAGATAAAACAAAAGTTTGTAGAAAGAAAGAGAAAACAGGGTTTATATAGAGAAAAAGCAAAAGGGTTTGTAGAGAGAAAGAGAAAACAAGGTTTATATAGCGAGAAAAAAAAGGGTTTGTAGAGAGAAAGAGAAAACGAGGTTTATAAATATAGCGAAAACAAAGGGTTTGTAAAAAGAGAGAGAGAGAGAGAGAGAGAGAGAGAGAGAGAGAGAGAGAGAGAGAGAGAAAATAAAGGGTTGGGAGAGGAAGATAGAGAGATTAGTATTTCGTTCTTCCTTTTAAAGGGAATTGGGATACAAGATTATGAATAAGTGAGCTGTTTTGAACCAGTAAAGCTTGTATGGACAATTCAGTTTTCTAGAATATCTTGTTATTGTACTATTTTTTGTTAAATGATTTACACAGTGAAATCTGTCAAATCCAATGGTTTACCGAATGAAACCAATCAAATCCAATAGTTTACACATTTAAATAATCTGTCAAATCCAATCCAATGGTTTTCACAGTGACACCTGTCAATTCCAATGGTTTGCACAGTGAAACTTGTCAAATCCAATGGTTACACAGTGAAACATGTCAGATACAATGTCTGACACATGGAAAATACAATGTCCTACACAGTGAAATCTGTCAAATCCAATGTCTTACACCATAAAACCTGTCAAATCCAATGGTTTACACAGAAACCTGTCAAATCCAATGGCTTACACATTGACCTGTCCAATCCAGTGGCTTACACAGTGAAACCTGTCAAAAACAATGTCATACACAGTGAAACCTGTCAAATCAAGTTAGTGATGATTTTAGTACCAATATATTAAATTACATTGGATAATGGTGATTTTAGTACCAGTGGATTAAATTACATGATATAATGGTGATTTTAGTACCAATGGGATAAATTACATTGAGTATTGGAGCAGCAGAGAGTCTGAGCTTCACTTTTCCTCAAAAATTACAAAAAAATCATCCCTCGATATTGTCCGTTTCCAAATCTGAGACTTAAAAAAAAATCGTTAACTCTTATTTTACCAATCTGAGACTTAACATTTTAGGCAAAAATTATTGTCTCGGTGAATAAAAACTTAACATAACGATGTTTTTTAATACTTGTTTACAACATCACACATCACGGGGTAATTTTGTTGTAATTTTTGAGGAGCGGTGAGAGCTCAGACTCCCTGCTGCTAAATATTTAACTGTATATATCATCGATTATATCATCAATTATATAATCAATTATCTTTGGGTTTTTTTATTATTATTTTTTTTATCATCGATGATATAATGGTCATAAAATCTACATTGCTATCCGATGAAGATATCGAAAATATTATCACATTGAAGGGTAAAATTCCAATCGCTGATATTTTAAAACAATATCACATTGGATTACCTCGATTATATTCTATTTGGGGTGGTCCAATAAATAGCAAAAAAAGAACAAATAATATATTAGGTAAGATTGTTGATATCATTGGAAATTCTGAAAATTTTTATCAGCAACAAAAAAAAATCCCGCAAATAATTTTTGCTCAACCACTCGAAGAAATTCACGGTGGTGGAAATGAAAATTTACCTTGTCAAAAATGTATTGACGCTGAAGCAAAAGAACAATCTCAACAACAATACATAGACTCATTAAAGCAGCAACAACAACAATATATAAACTCATTAAAAAATAAAGATCAGCAACAACAAGAACAAATAGATTCATTAAGTAATCAGAATAGTAAATTAAATTCGATTTTAAATTTATTACAAAATAAAAATTATAATTTAGCTGAACAACTACAAGAATTTAAATCTCAAATTGAGAAATCAGGTGGCGGAAATAATATTTCTACTGCCGAATATGATAAATTAAAAGCCTTAAATCAAGAACAAGTTAATGAAATTAATTCATTAAAAGCCTTAAATCAAGAACAAGTTAGTGAAAATAATTCGTTAAAAATCTTAAATCAAGAACAATCTGATGAAATTAATTCATTAAAAACCTTAAATCAAAAACAAGTTAGGGTAATTAAAGAGTTACATTCAAAAATTTATGTTAACCCTGCTGAATTTGATAAATTAAGGGAGGTAAATAATCTTCAGTTAACTGAAATTACTAAATTAAATAATAAGATTTTAAAACTCAAAGAAAAAATACAAAAATATAAAAAGGAACTTAACGAGAATGAAGATGAAATACTTCTTCTTAGAAAAGATAAAAAAGAATTAAATACAAAAATAAAAGAATTTACTAGATATTCTAATTGGTAGATTTTTTGATTTAACAATTTAAAAAATGTTTATAATTTACAATAACATGTCAAATATCGGGGAAGCACAAACAACTAGATTAGTTCGGGAACGATTAGCAGCTATTAAGAAATTTCTTCCAGTAAGAGATTCTTTCAGAAATAATTTACAAGCCAGACAACAAGCGAAAATGAATTTTACCACTGGTACAGAACAATTATTTAAACCGATCACCGAAACAACTGAAAAGGTTGTAACTGCGGTAAAAGAATTAAAACCTGTAGTTGCTCCCATACAACCGGTAAAAACAATTGATATTAGAAATCAGGAGTTACGAAATAAATTTACTGAAGAATTTTTAGCGACTATTGATAAAATTGATGAAGAATCTTGGGTAAATTTTGCAGCTTCTAATTTTGCTAATAGATATACTTATTTAAAACCAGGGTCAAAAAAAGATTTTATTAATAATATTGATAAATGGATTGATGTTGTCGATAAGGCTAAAACTGGAATAAATCAAATAGATAAAAAAGTTGATAATATGTATAAAAATTTTGATTTAGCTGTTAGATTCATAAAAACCCAACAAGATAAAAAAGCTAAGGAATTACAACAACAACTTAAATCAACTCAAAAAGGAGGACGAGGACGAGGAAGACCACCAAAAGGGAGACAACCAGATCCTATTGAAGAAGTTGAAGAACCTGAAGAAATTACCGGTAGTGGTTATCACGGTGGTAATATAATACCTTGTTCCAGAAGTATTCTCGATGATGTATCACGGCTGGAAATTCTTATCGGTGGAAAACGAGCTGGAAATAATTCTCCGGAAATAACTAACGAAGCTACTGAAATTTGTCAGCGATTATTTCAATGAAAGGTAATTCCTGTGGGTTTGTATCGCAGTCTCGTTAATGAACTTATTGATAATTATTATAGCGATTAAAGTGGAAAATCGAAGATTTTCAAAAATAATTTTCAACAACATCATTTAAAAACTACCTACAATTTACAATAATGATAATATATCGAAGTATGAACCGGGCTAGACCCGTTTTTGTTATGAATTCAAGATTACCAATTTATAAACTTACTTACGGAAATGGACTCGGTGATGTTGTCACAAGTTTATTTACTAGAATCGCTCCAAAAATACTTCCCGTCGGTAAAGAAATAGCTTCAAATGCAATCGGTGTATTAAGTAGTAAAGCTGGTACAGAGCTAGGAAATTTAGCTGTTAAAGGACTTGATGCAGTAACAAGTAAAATCGCATCTATGGTAAGAAGACCTAAAAAATTACAATCTACGGTGAACATGCCACCGAAAACAAGTAGTGCGATAAACAAAATAGTTCAAGCTCGTTTAAGAAATATTTCCGGTTCCGGGTTAAAACAATTAATTATTTAGATTTATCGATACAAATATAATGTTTGAATATGAAATCGATGCCGCTTTTGACATAGATGCTAAGGTGTCTAAAAATAATTCAGTTCGTGATTATCAATATTTTTCATATAACGCTCAGGATCCAAATACGAGTTCACGAATTGAACTTAGATTTGACGACACTTCTAAATATTTTCTCCCGGCTGAAGCTTACATTGAAATGGAAGGACAATTGAGAAAAAATGATGGTACAGCTTATGCCGCAGCTGATAATCTTAAAAATCTCAATATTGGATGTGTCAATAACGGGATTATGGCATTATTTAAATCCGCTGAATACATAATTGGTACAAATAGAATTGAAGCTATCGATAATGACGTTGATGTTGCAACAACAATACTCGGACTCGCTAGATATTCTGATGATTTTATTAAATCTGCTGGTCACTCAATGATGTTCGCGAAAGATACATCTGATCATGCTGACCACCGTCAGTTTACGATAAGAACCCCAAATAAGGCAGATAACACTCCCTTCGATGCTGGTGCTAGAAGTGAACCTGTTGTTGTAAGAGAGAATCCCAATTACAATGCAGGATTTGCAGCACGTAAAAAGAACATAGACGACACTGGTAGATTTTCTTGTATAATTCCACTATCTCATATATTTGGATTTTGTAGAGATGTGAGAAAGGTTATCTATGGTGCTAGTCACACTGTAGTCCTCTCAAGAAGATCAACTGACGATTACGCGTTATGGAGGGGTGATGGTGTTGCTGATGATGGTCGTATACTACTTACAAAATTAGCGCTGTGGATGCCAGTGTTAACTCCATCATTAGATGTTGAAACCAAATTGTTATCTTTTATGGATCACGGTGGAAAAACACTATTAAGTTGGTGTGATGTTACAACAGCTACGACAACTAATCCAGTCGGTGGACATTTCACCTGGCAACTTGCATTGACAAAGAATGTTTCCGCACCTAGGTATGTATTCGTTGTGCTACAAAATATAAATAGAACTCAGAGTACCGCTGTTGACAGGAGACAACAACTTCGTTCCCACATGATATTCGATAAATTTGGCGTCAATGAAGTTTCACTGCGAGTAAGCAATCAACAAGAACCTGCAGAACAACTTACTCTCAATTACGAAAATAATCAAATTGCTCGTGTTTATCATCGGTTGTGGTCTTTTATGGGACGTGATCAGAATGTTGATACTGGCTTGCAAATATCCCAGTTGGACTTTCAAGGTTTGTATCCGATTTATTATTTCTCACTTCAACACCTTGATCTATCTAAGCATTCAACCGTTGACGTTAAATTTCAGGCTAGTGTTAGTAATGCTCCTAATGGATTTAGAGCAGTTGCAGTTCTTCTCAGTGATAAATCTATGATGCTTGAAGGTGGCGGTGGAAGAATGAGAATCGTTGACGCACCAGTGGAAAATCTTTAAAAATCCTTTGGATTTTCAATTAAGTATTTAGAAAAATGTTAGCATTTTCCAATAACATGTTATATAACACTATTAACGTCACATTGACTCAGGGTCAAATAAAAAAATTACAATCATCAGTAGCTAAGCAGTGTGGAACTACAATCTCGTTGAAACACAGTCAGTTAACTGGTGGACCAAATAAATTATCGCTTACTGCTACTCAGATAAAACAAATAAATAATGCAGTAAAAAATAAAAAAGGAGCTCAAATTAC
The DNA here is from genome assembly GCA_029339505.1 of Unio delphinus. Lineage (NCBI taxonomy): Eukaryota > Metazoa > Mollusca > Bivalvia > Unionida > Unionidae > Unio > Unio delphinus. The sequence continues at coordinate 2,223,162 of JAQISU010000001.1, read as the reverse complement.
TCTTTCCAAAGCTGCAATCTCCAATATGGTTAAAACATGAGGGTTTCTTCCGTTGCTTGCAGCCGCGCTACCCGCGCTAGCACCAATTCTTGGTTCGCTAGGTGGTTTTCTTATCGACAAAATTAGCGGTAAAGGAATATCAAAACAAAAAAAATGAGGACGCGGATTGAGACTTCCCGGTAGCAGATTCACGAGATACCAACCGAGTTAACACCGATGTCCAATTACGATCTCATCAACGCAGTTGGAAAATCTAAATTTACTAAATTTCCGATAAAAAATTTCAGGGGTGTATTTATGAGAGATCAATTACCAGATCATCCACAAACCAAAGAAACTGGAATAATTAATCTTGACGACAATACCGGACCTGGAACTCACTGGGTTTGTTACGCAATTAATCCGCGTAGTGTTATTTATTTTGACTCATATGGGCTACCACCGCCAATAGAATTTGCCAATTACGTCAAGAAATTGCAGAATATTTTGTCAATTTGGTATTCAACGCTGCCGACACAAACAATAAATGATCCTCCGATATGTGGACAAGAAACTATTAACGCGTTATCGGTTATATCCAACGTTATCATTTTACCACATAAAGTAATTCATGAATACACAATTGAAAATCTAAAAACAATAACATAAACATGTCAGATATTTTTGGAAGATCAACAACTCGTCGTGAAAAATATCTCTCCGCGAGACAAATAATGAATATGATAAAAAAATATGCAACATCAGGACTAAATCTCGTTGATGTAGATCCGGGAGAATTAGTTGTTTTTGAAGATGAAAATGGAAAATTAAAAACTAGTAATCTATCGCTGGATGATCTCTTGACGAAACAACCAACCGCCGACGATAACTCTATAGTGATATTTAAGAAAGGTAAACTATAACCAAGTGAAAAGATTACAACAATTTCAGATAAATTCAACCTCATCACTGATATATCAGCGCATTTAAATTTAGTTGTTGCTGATCTAGCTAAATGTTTTGGTACTCCACGAGACACATTAGATGTACAAATCGCGCATGTCAAAGCCGCAATTGATAATTTACCAACCCTACGCAAAGAATATGATACTCATGTAGCTAGTTTTAACACGTTACGGAGAAACTTTAATATCACCGATAACGCGATTGAGAAATTCTTTGGTAAAAAAAATATTAAACCCGATGAGATTAAAACAACCCACGCGGATATCACCAACTTGCTTGATAAATTCTTTAATAAAAAAGATCTTAAACCTGATGAGATTAAAACAACCCACGCGGATATCACCAACTTGCTTGATAAATTCTTATTATTAGAATTGTTTGTTTCCATCAGCATGTCAGAATTGTTTTGTTTTCAATCAGTTTGTCAGAATTGTTTTGTTTCCATCAGTATGTCAGAATTGTTTTGTTTCCATCTGTATGTCAAAATTGTTTTGTTTCCATCAGTATGTCAGAATTGTTTTGTTTCCATCAGTATGTCAGAATTGTTTTGTTTCAATCAGTATGTCAGAATTGTTTTGTTTCCATCAGTATGTCAGAATTGTTTTGTTTCCATCAGTATGTCAGAATTGTTTTGTTTCCATCAGTATGTCAGAATTGTTTTGTTTCCATCAGTATGTCAGAATTGTTTTGTTTCCATCAGTATGTCACAATTGTTTTGTTTCCATCAGTATGTCGGAATTGTTTTGTTTCCATCAGTACGTCAGAATTGTTTTGTTTCCATCAGTATGTCAGAATTGTTTTGTTTCCATCTGTATGTAAGAATTGTTTGCTTCCATATTCTCCATGCTCTTTAAATCTGTAATTTGAGCAAAAGAATAAAATATTTTGATTGTCTGCAACTCAACTTATCATTAGAATTGTAAAATTTCAGAAAATTGAACACAATTGCTTCAGCTCTTAACCTGCCTATTCCATTTGAATAATCTAACATTTGTATCGTCTCCAGATTTGGGTTTCACATTTAGGGTGAGAATTTTATTTAAATCATTCAAAGAATATTGGACCAGTACAGTTCATTGAAAATTGGGGAACATTTTTTTATAAATTCATTTCCTTTTTTTTTGTCTTTGTTCAATATAAGCTTGATTAATGTGACTAATGTCATTCCATTAAAATGATTAGTTCTAATTTGTTACATATGTTTCTTTGATTTAGGATAGGCACATCATAGAGGTATAAAAACTACACAGACTTTTCTCTGTATATGTTGTCTTCATTTTCCAGCTGTGTAAATGCTTTGATGTCTTTCTACGTATAGATCATACATCATGTTTATTTCTATTGGTTAAACATTTTATACTTTTTTAGAAAACATTATGATTTATCAATTTTTTCTTTGTCATTTTATCTTTTGCAGACAATCTTTCTGCATGGTAGATTTATATATATTTTGAATTTATTTGTCTGTACTGTTTATAATAGTATGTTCAAGGCCTGGTATACTGGGAGTTCTTTACATATCTCAGTTTGCTCAAGGCATAGATGACTGGTAGTTTACATATATCTTGGTTTATTCAAGGTACAATTCACTGGGAAACACACACACACATACACACACACACGTGTATATATATATATATATATATATATATATATATATATATATATATATATATCATGGTTTATTCAAGGCATAATTCACACACACACATGCGCACACACATGTATATATAGTGCTAAATTGATAATTTAGTTTGGGACGCCAGATTTTAAATACAGTATTTATTTTTGTCTGCTTTCTTATCTGATTATTTGCTGCCATTGCTTTTTTATTAATCTGTTTTAGTTCCAAAATGTTTATACATGTATCCACATTAGGAACTTAATCCAATGTTTGCCTGATTTCTTTTCCTACCTGGTATTTATTTCTTACTTTTCTGGAGAGAAATGTAAACTAACTTTTGATGTTTTTAAATATTTGGTGTGGTTATTAATTTTGTTGATGAAAGTGCTAATGGTGGAAAAGCCAATTTTTAATCTGTTGCTGTCAAGAAGAAGGATAATTGATCTGAAATTCAGTCTTTAACAATCTACACAACAATACATTAAAATGACATAATTACGTGTTATAATTTTAGTGTTCTCACAACTGTAGACCATTTATCACAGATAAATGTTTGCTAATATATATAAACCATTTAGCACCAATTAATGTTAACTCACATCTACAGACCATTTAACACAGATTAATGTTAGCTCACACCTTTAAACCATTAAGCACAGATGTTAGGTCACACATATAGACCATTTAGTACAGATTTATGTTAGCTCACACCTATAGACCATTAAGCACAGATGAATGTTAGCTCACACATATTGCCCATTTCACACAATTAATGTTAGCTCACACCTTTAGAAAATTTAGCACAGATTCATGTTAGCTCACACCTGTAGACCATTTAGCAAAGATTAATGTTAGCTCACACCTATAGACCATTTAGCACAGATTCATGTTAGCTCACACCTATAGACCATTTAGCACAGGTTAATGTTAGCTCACACCTATAGACCATTTAGCACAGATTCATGTTAGCTCACACCTATAGACCATTTAGCACAGGTTAATGTTAGCTCACACCTATAGACCATTTAGCACAGATTCATGTTAGCTCACACCTGTAGACCATTTAGCAAAGATTAATGTTAGCTCACACCTATAGACCATTTAGCACAGATTCATGTTAGCTCACACCTATAGACCATTTAGCACAGATTCATGTTAGCTCACACCTATAGACCATTTAGCAAAGATTACTGTTAGCTCACACCTATAGACCATTTAGCACAGATTCATGTTAGCTCACACCTATAGACCATTTAGCACAGATTCATGTTAGCTCACACCTATAGACCATTTAGCAAAGATTACTGTTAGCTCACACCTATAGACCATTTAACATAGGTTTATGTTGGCTCACACCTATAGACCATTTAGCATAGATTTATGTTGGCTCATACCTATAGACTGGTTAGCATAGATTAATGTTGTCTCACACCTTTAGACCATTAGCAGATATGAATATTGGCTGATACATCTAGATCAGTGGTTTCCATCATTTTTTAGTTGGAGGATCCCTTAGCTTAAAAAAGTATTGCAACACTGTAATGTTAGGTCACACCTATAGACTGGTTAACACATATTAATGTTAGTTAAGAGAGCTATAGTATTAAAAGAAGTATTAGATGAGTTATTGGCACAGATATGTCATAATACAAGTACTACAGAAATGACAACCTGCATTGACTTTGTTAAGTTAATAACAATGTTTACTGAAAATTCTGAATCCCAACTCATGCTAATATAATTCATGAAAATGAATATGTTTCTTTATGTCTGTGTTTGTATATGTATAGGCTAGTTTCTGACTGTACAGGTATGTATAGCAGTGGTTCTCAACTCTCAGATTGCAACCCAAATCAGTGTTGAAGAGTCACTATGATTTTCTTTTTAGATAGCAAAATTTAACATATTGTGAAAATAGGTCACTATGCTCAGGAGAAAATATTGTTGAGAGTTGCAGCCTGAAAGTGTTGGGAATATAGGCTTGTGGAATATAGGCTTGTGGTATATAGGTTTGTTTCTAACTGTTCAGGTATGCATAAGCTTTTTCTATTACAGGTATGTATACAATTATTTTCTGTGCTCAGGTATGTATATGGTTGTATATGTTACTTCAAAATAAAGATGTTATTTGTTCCAGAGACGCCTCCTAGATTCTGTAAAATTGGTTTTAGAATTCCTTGTAAATATATTGTCAGGTTTTTGGCAAATCCAATAATGAGATAATGTCAATTGTGTTGTTTCTCATGTACTCAAAGTAGTCATTTTACAGTGTATTGTTTTTAAAAACAATATAATTTAATATATATCAAAACATACTTTTAAAATATAATGACTTGAATATGTTTCAAAATGTACATTTTTGTTTAAATTTGTTGAGGTTGTTACTTGCATGTAAACAGCAATCAAATGTATTAGCATTAATCACTGTGTATACATAAATGATAACACGGCGATGTCTTGAAGAAAATTCCTTCGGAGGAGGTAGTGGACATGAGTCAGGTTGATATATATCAAGTCGAGGGAAATAACAACCCTGATAATGAGGTACCTGCCCTGTGCAGGAATTTTCCTATTCAGCATGGCATTGTCCTGTGTATTACCTTAGTACCTGCATACATACATGTATATGCATGTGTGTGTCCTTATCATTATGCATACCATGGACTTTAGTAAATATATACCGAAACAATATTTCTGTTTAAAACCACCTACAAGTCAAAGGTTTCCTGTCAGTAACCCCAAACAAACACAAAAATTTGATTCTCGTTTCTTAAGAATCATGATAATTTTATTAATTTTGTTTTGAATTGCCCTGCAGGCCATGGAAGAGGAATAGCCCTATTGCAGGCCATGCAAGTTAATTAGCCTTTTTGCAGACTATGTATCTGGAATAGCCCTATTGCATACTATGCCAGAGGAATTGCAGGCCATACTATAGGAGTAGTCATATTGTATGTCATGCTATTGGAATAGCCCTATTGCATACTATACCAGAGGAATTGCAGGCCATACTATAGGAGTAGCCCTATTGTATGTCATGCTATTGGAATAGCCCTATTGCATACTATGCCAGAGGAATTGCAGGCCATACTATAGGAGTAGCCCTATTGTATGTCATGCTATTGGAATAGCCCTATTGCATACTATGCCAGAGGAATTGCAGGCCATACTATAGGAGTAGCCCTATTGTATGTCATGCTATTGGAATAGCCCTATTGCATACTATGCCAGAGGAATTGCAGGCCATACTATAGGAGTAGCCCTATTGTATGTCATGCTATTGGAATAGCCCTATTGCATACTATGTCAGAGGAATTGCAGGCCATACTATAGGAGTAGCCCTATTGTATGTCATGCTATTGGAATAGCCCTATTGCATACTATACCAGAGTAATTGCAGGCCATATTATAGGAGTAGCCCTATTGTATGTCATGCTATTGGAATAGCCCTATAGCAGACTATGCCAGAGGAATTGCAGGCCATAATATAGGAGTAGCCCTATTGTATGTCATGCTATTGGAATAGCCCTATAGCATACTATGCCAGAGGAATTGCAGGCCATACTATAGGAGTAGCCCTATTGTATGTTATGCTATTGTAATAGCCCTATTGCATACTATGCCAGAGGAATTGCAGGCCATACTTTAGGAGTAGCCCTATTGTAGGCCATGCTATTGGAATGTCAGGCCATGGAACAGGAATAGACCTATTGCAGGCTATGCTATTGCACCCCACTACCTTTTTTCAAGAGGCTTTTAAGGGAGACTACCATGTTGTCTTGTGATATAATGAACGATGAGATTCATGTTAGGAAAGTTTTAGACGTTTTGAAAGAGTTTGTTATATTTGAAATGCGGAATTTGTGTTTTACGGTTTAACCCATTTTTCGCTTTTTCTTTTCTTTGCCTGATTTTGGATGCCTGAAATTACCCCATTAGCTAGCACTGTTCTGATGTGCCCTTAACTTTATACATGCATTTATAGATGCCATTCTTTTGATTGCCAATCTGAACACAAATTGTCTTGCTTAAAGTACATCTGTTCCCAAAGGAATTTGTAGGATCTTCCTATTTACTTACAATAATGTGGCAGCAAATAAGGGTCAGTTCAATTTGTGAGGAATAATCATTAGAAGAAACAATTTAGACCCACATCTACCAGCAAATTATCCTGTAGCAGATCAGGGTCTGTAAGGTTCACAGTTGGACACATAAGTTAGTACATATGGTATGTTGTATGTATGCATGTTTTTTGCAGCTTAACTTATAAGTGAGTTGATATGGTATGTGGTATTATTAATCTTAAGGACATTGCATACACTAAAATGATTTTATTGCTATAGTAATCAGTAAATTCATTAGTCATTCAGTACATATATTTATGTGGGTAAGATGACATGGTTTGGTCTTGTGAGGTTCACCTCTGCCTTTCAGCACATTGTAGGTGATAAATAGTGGCCAGTATATCTGGTGAAGGAAGAATCCAGGAAAACCCTGGGTAGTGACACCAACCCACTGGACGCTACCAGCAAGCTTATTATATATCTACATTATCCATGTGGATACAGGTGAGATATCAGCGATGTGTAAAGGCATACATTTTACACTGCTTGGCCACTGATGGTAACATGAAGAGTAACCAAGACACTGAGGATGATATTTGGAGTAACTCTAGACACAAAGAGTAACATAAGGAGTAACTAAAACACCGAGTGTAACATGAGGAGTAACTTCAGACACAAAGAGTGACATGAAGAGTAACTCTATACAGAGTAACACGAGTAACAAGTCAAGACACTGAGGATAATATGAGGAGTAACTCCAGACACAAAGAGTAACATGAGGAGAAAATCTTGACACAAAGAGTAACATGAGGAACAACTCGAGATAATGATGGTAACATGAGGCTTAACTAAAGACACAGAGTAACATGAAAAGTAACTCAAGACATTGAGGGTAATATAAGTAATTCAAGTTCATATAAGGGATCACAAATCCTGTGTAGATTTAATAATATGTTTCTGACCAGTAGCATAAGTAACACCATCTTGTCTGACAAATATGCTAGCAGTTATTGAAGTTTCAATGGAATGGGCTGCATACAGTTATTGAAGTTTAAATGAAATGGGCTGAATACAGTTATTGAAGTTTAAATGGAATGGGCTGCATACAGTTATTGAAGTTTCAATGGAATGGGCTGCATACAGTTATTGAAGTTTAAATGAAGGATTGGGCTGTATACAGTTATTGAAGTTTCAAAGGAAGGCACTCTTTTGGAGCCATTATTAAGCTTTTTGAAGTAAGATTTCTGATGTAACAGTTGGTATATATCTGAATGCAACTTTTAAAAAATGATTATCTCTAATATTTTAAGAAATTTCATTTCTGAAATGGAATATAGATCTTGATTTCTGCCATTTTAATTGGATATTAAAAATTAAGTACAGAAACTAAAAACATTTCAAAAGCCTGAGTGTCCAGAACTTATTTTATGCCCTTAAGTATGGCAATATTGATTATATGATATCCATCTGTATTTGTCAGTCCATCACACTGGGCTTATTTATCAGAACCAAACCAGACCTAATTTTAGCATGCCTTAAAACGGTACTGTGACTGACCTAGTTTTCAAGATAACTAGGCAACACTTTGTGCATTTGAAAAGATTTTTGCTTGTAAGAAAGTAATATCCATTCTAATATGACCAAACTGGTCAGGGTCTAGGCTCAGTTGGTAGAGCATCTGACTGAAAAAATAAGGGTCACGGGTTCAATTCTCATTGAAGCCAGCCCAGGATGACTGTTTCATTGCATCTTTGGGAAACACAAATTCATATTTTTTTGTATGTCTGGACAGTCATGCCAGTAAATCAATAGTTTCTGTTCAAGCGCATGCTACATATTAAGCAGTCATGCCAAAATAGTGACAGAATATAAACGTTGTTAAATCCTGCCTTTGTTTACTCATGACAACAAGATTGCACGTCTTTTTGTCTACACATGGATGGGCATTTCCCCACTAAGTTTTAGTCCTGAAATAGACCCGGACTGGCACATGGATGTTGCAGAATGTAATAGAATATACCCTGACTAGTTCTCAAATATTTCAGTATGTCATGTTCCTTATAATTAAGCATCCAGAATGTACATCATCCTCTGCAGGGTGAGCAATTGGGACAATTGTGTGAAGAGTTGACTTCATCAGGTGCTATCTTTCGTGTTATCTTACGTTGTTCCTAAATTTTGCTTCAGTGTGGAGTTCTTTATTTCACATGTTCCTGTTTCCAAGCTTGCTTAGGTATGTACTCCATTTCAGACCTAAAAAAGACCATTGCCGTTCTCTTAGAGAGCATTTTTGAGCGGCTGAATTGAGTCGAGGACCAGCTTTTTAACCAGACCATGATGAACAGGAACTTTTCACGCATTACAGAAACCAGCGGAATACATGCTCAAGGTCAGACTTATAAGACACGAAGAAGAAGAAAATTGTAGATAAAATTTGTACAGAATTTAAAATTAAATGATTTTTTTCTTCACACTTGTAAACAATTTACTTTTTTAAACTTTATGAAATATATGGGAGCTATTGTACTTCTCATGTAATTGTCATTGGCATCCAGAAATAAAAGAATTTACATGCACACAACCTCGCTGAATCTAAGCTCTTTCTTCATAGGTCCTAGGCAACATTTTGGAGTGGATTTGGCAGCACTTACTCTCTCAGGTAGAGGCTGATGGGGCTAGCTTTGTAAATGTACAAGAAATTACATATCCTTTGTTAAGTTCTTGCATTTAACATAGGCTTTTGCACACTGTATACAAAATGCAGGTCCAGAATCATGCAATGTGGAGATTAGATTAGATTAGATTAGATTAGATTAGATTAGATTAGATTAGATTAGATTAGATTAGAGATTATATCTTAATGGGTACTGCACCCTTATTTCAAAAGTAATTCACTTTCCCATACTTCGCTGACTTCAATTTAATTTTTTTTTGCATACTTCTTGACAGGGTTTTTATGACTTTAAAGGTCTTTGACAGTTTTGGAAAAAATGTAGCATTTTCAAGGCCTTGAATGACTTGGAAAATCGAGCAACTTACCCTGAGGTCTTTAAAAATCTTTGAAAATTAAAATTTACCCAAGCATTTTAATTTTTTTTCCATAATCACAAATAAAATTGTCCAAGGTTTTTAGATTCTGATGTCATTTTTCCTAGTTTCTTTCTTTGATTAATTATGTAACATTAATAAAGTTAGGGATATTACACAAAGAGACAGCTGATTTCTTTATAACAATATCATGATCAAAATTATGAAAGGGATAAAAGTGTCTGCAGATTTGATAGTGAACAAGTTTGTAAAATCAATAGAAAAACTGGTAGAGAGAGTCAAACAGAAAATGAATCTTTTGACTAGGAATTGGATTTATAAAAGGTTGAAGAAGTTATCACACTCATAAGAAATCTCTTGAGAGCTGAAACCTCTGAAAGAGTAATGCCTATAACGTTGCAGGGGGGCATATAATTGTAGACTTTGAGATCTTTTTGTGCTGATAGAGTGTAGTTGGAGGCATCAAAGAGGAACATTATTGCATGGCAGAGATGTGTGGCCATCTAACATTTTTTAAGGTTGTAAGGTTGACCCCTTTTTCAAATAAATGTATCCATTTTTTCCTTCTTAAAAAGTCTCACTGGAATTTTGGGTGATCATTATTATTAGTTTTTTAATGGATTAGTCTGACATAGCAGTAACATTTTTTCTTTCAGATTTATTAGAAGGAAAGAATGAGCAGTGTGAACTTACAAAGAAAGACAAGCAGCTCTATCCACAGTGTATGGGCAAAATAGAGGTATATCTTTGACATTTTATGAAATAAGTCCTATTGTTTTATTCCAGATTTGAGACAATTGATTTTGTCAAGTTTTATGTCGTATGTTAGTGTCAATCTGTATCATCACTGGATTCTGGACTTGAGTTTGTGTTCAAACCTGGCCTTTACATTGTGTATGATTTAGATCTATAACATGGCTTTGATAATTTTAGTCATATCACTAAAATGTCTGTAGTGATGTCTAACACTGGGGCATCAAGCCTCAGACGTGCAGTATCAGATCCCACCCAGACACGTTATCCTGACACCATGCCAGCCAGTCCTAACACTATTAATGTTGTGCACCAAAGAAGGCAGCTGTTAGTACCATATTTGTAAGCCTTTGTTAAAACTCGGTTGTAGCCTACCTGATCCGAAGTGGACACTCTAACCATTTAGGCCACCCAAGCAGTTTCTTTCCATTTTCAAAGTTTACTTGGCATCTAGGGTAGATATGTAACTAAAGAATTTGAAACCTTACTTGAAATTGACATATCCAACCCCTCTTTTGGTCAGATTGTTTAGTTCAACCAAAGTAACTTCAATCGGGTCTTTTACTTAAGTTTGGATTCCAAGGAACTGATTGACTGAAAATACCCACCCCCTCCCAAACAGAATTGGTAAAAATGTCATAACCCATGTATAAGCTGACCCATAATTTCTAGACTACTGGTACATTACAAGATGCACAAAGTGAATTATGAATGTTTTTTTTAGGCAAATTACATTATTAAATGATATGAAAGTAAGAAAGCTAATTTATATGTTCAAAAAAAGACAGTTCTAAAGAGTTAAGTCTTAATAGAAATTTAATTAATCCTCATTCTTGAATCATGAATTATAAAAGTTCAATCACTTTCAGTGTGGACATTATTCAGGTATTGTGAAAGTTTATAACTTTGAGCAGAATCCATGTCAATTCCATATCTTATTAAACAATACGTTTGAGAGTCGGCATGTATTAGTAAAGTCATTGGCATTGTGCAACAAAACAAACCTATTATCCCCGAGGCATTTACCGCAGATGAACCATATGGTAGCTAATGTACAACACTCTGCCGCTAACAAACCACTTTGTTTTAATAACAAATAAACAACAGGAGTATATAAACTGTGGCTGCCAATTACTTCTAAAACACCTGTCAAAGAAATCCTACAAATTACATTGTTTTACAATTATTCACGCTGACTCATATATTGCACTGTTATTTACCCTTCCTAAGCATGTGCACAATAAACCCCTATGGAGCCTCTCACTATTGTTCCTATAGGTATAACGGTACCAATTGCGCATGACCAGGTGGGCGGTGCTTAAGGTGTAGGGTCCATTGCAGGCAGAAATAAACAGCAACACAAGCTTTCATTGGTGGATTATGTAAGAGTTGTACTTTCTGTTAGGCTTAAAAAAAAGTTTAGCCTCTTGGGAATATGTGAATTTATGCTAATTCCTAAATAGATCAAATTTTGTATTTTTTATGATTTTTTGAAAATGTAATACACATGACTGAAAATAGGTATGTTGTGCCTAGATAACTCATACCCCTGTCTAGTTCCAGCAGAGTAATCTCTCTTAAATGCAATGGAGTACCTGGTTTTGTCATCGTCAAATTGACAATCTAACATTGTTCTCTATAACAGTGTGTGAGATGCACGCTAAATTAGGATAGAAAATATATTTATCTCTCCAAATATTAGCATTGAGGTCTATGGAAAAACAATTGGTACCGTGATACCTAAAAGATAATACCAGCTTTACAGTGTATCCATAGTAACGAGTATACATAGCCACCACTTCTATACTGTCATAGTGTCATTTGGTTAAACAATGGATATTGAGATGTTTTGGTCTAATATTGACAGACTTTTACATAGAAAAAGTTGAAAATAACAAATATTAGCTTTGGAATGGGGCTTTTGTAACTATATCTATAGCATATATAGACTGATTGCTTTTTGACTGTGTAGTTAGCTCCAATATTAGCATACAGGCAAAAAAAGGTTATATAAAGTTAATATAGTTAATTTTAGCCAAAGTATTGACTATTTTATGCACAAAAGATGAAAAATCATGGATAAAATACAACTTTTTTGTTCTTGTAAAGCATGTTATAGACCAAGATTGAGGACATTCCTGGTCCATGTGTAGATAGTTCACTTGTACCATAAAGAATATTCTGGTATAAGTATTTTAGGTAGTTTGCTAAAGATATGGTATTCCTTCCTATTTTGATTTTAATTGTCCTGCTCTAATTGTTTTTTTTAGTAAACTTTTGTGTCTTTAAATTATAAATGCGATTCTCTAGTTAGTTACATAATCATTCTTGAGGTCTCCACTACATATATAATCCTGGATTTTAGGTTCTTGCTTTATCGGTAATACATTTTTGGATAATTTAATTGCATTGAAGTTAATACATGTGTTTTTGAATAACATGGAGAATATATAGTGGAGGAAATAAAAAGTACAAACCTTATGTATACAATTCAGTTATCTCCCTTACATCAGACATAAAATTTCAATAAATAGAAACCTACAATGTTAGTGATGTTGAATAAATATAAGAAAACATTTGTGAAGCATCATATTAGCCCTCAGTCTTGATGCAAATTTAACAAGAAGTACTTTAATAATTTCTCCCAGTAAAGTTTACAAGTTTGAAAACTGATCCAACATGCTTTGTTTGGTTTAGATATTTTTTCCTGCCTAACTCAAGCTCATTATTATTAATTTCTTATTTAGAAGAAATATGAATTACATGCATCTATATTATCTAAATTATTCACCCTTTTATATTAGCTGGGAATGAACACCATATCACCTGATATTTGGTGCCTGTACGGGATGTTATAGCACAGGTGCCTTTTTATTGTCCCTGTACCTATGGTCCACTGCCTCCAAATATTGTCCAAGGTAACATCATCAAGCTTTTGCTTCTCATTTTTCTCATTGCTGCTTGTGTCTCCTTTAATTCCAGAATCATTAGCTACATCTCCCATTTAGATACACAACGTAATTTGCATATACCGAAAAATAATAAAGGCTGTGAGTTAAACAAGGCTAAATTGGTGGTGCCTAATTCACAGCCCCCCCCCCCCTCAACTACTTGCTGTATAAAAAGGTCCAAGTTGGTTTGACATAAAACTTAAAGCTTTACTTAACATTTCAGGTAATGAATGTTACTCCCAGCTGAAAAATTATTTGCTGAAATTCACTAATACAGTGTTTTGATTGATCAGCATAATTTCAAGCAAGATTTGTAGTGTAGTGAAGATTTACAATGGTGTGGTCTGATTAGCTTTAAAATCAGTTTCGTATGATTTTTCTAGTAACCAAGAATATGACAGTCATTTTAAACACATATTCTTAACTCCACCAGGAAGTTGCACAAGTATGCTCTCTACGCAAGATGTTCTTTTGGGAAATATGTTATATGTTGTTGTTCTCCATATTGACCAGTTCGATATTCATCAGCGAATTCTAGAAGACAACTCAAAACAATAATAAAGATTTGGTTTACAAAACCCTCTTTGTACACATACCCATTCGACCTTGGTCGTAATAGCATTTTCTGAAAAGCTGATTTGAAAATTCCAAAACATTTTCAACAAGTTCACATGACAAAACATTCCAAACTCATACACAAGGTTCAGCCTAATTGTAACAGTAAATGTAATTAAAAAAAATCGCCAACTAATGTTACTTAGATTTTACAAACATAAAACTTATTGAATGATAAAATGTTGTAGCAAATTCTTGTAATAATTAGATATGTAATGAAAATGTGATTTTTTTTCAGTGGATGAAACAGATGTGGAAGTCGGATCCATTCTATACTAACTATGGAGTGGATGGTTCTCTTTGTTTCTTCATCATGTACCTTAGTGAGGTATGATACAAACTTGAGTTAATATTCATTAGAAACAATTAGCATGCATTAAATTTTTTAATTTAACAAATGAACTTATTTTGGGGGGATTTAACTCATTAAAATTATGCAATGAAAAAGTCATAATGTGTATGAAATTATGTTTTGATTAGTGTCATGTTTTAATAAGATAGTGTATAATGTGTATGAAATAAAACAATTTAATTAGTGTCATGTTTTAATAAGATAGTGTATAATGTGTGTGAAATAAAAACTGTTTTAATTAGTGTCATGTTTTAATAAGATAGTGTATAATCTGTATGAAATACAAACTGTTTTAATTAGTGTCATGTTTTAATAAGATAATCTATAATGTGTATGAAATAAAAACTTTTAATTAGTGTTATGTTTTAATAAGATAATCTATAATATGAATGAAATAAAAACTTTTAATTAGTGTCATGTTTTAATAAGATAATCTATAATGTGTATGAAATAAAAACTGTTTTAATTAGTGTCATGTTTTAATAAGATAGTATATAATGTGTATGAAATAAAAATTTTTAATTAGTGTCATGTTTTAATAAGATAGTGTATAATGTGTATGAAATAAAAACTGTTTTAATTAGTGTCATGTTTTAATAAGATAATGTATAATGTGTATGAAATAAAAACTGTTTTAATTAGTGTCATGTTTTAATGCGATAGTGTATAATGTGTATGAAATAAAAACTTTTAACTAGTGTCTTGTTTTAATAAGATAATGTATAATGTGTATGAAATAAAAACTGTTTTAATTAGTGTCATGTTTTAATAAGATAGTGTATAATGTGTATGAAATAAAACTGTTTTAATTAGTGTCATGTTTTAATAAGATAGGATATAATGTGTATGAAATAAAAACTGTTTTAATTAGTGTCATGTTTTAATAAGATAGTGTATAATGTGTATGAAATAAAACTTTTAATTAGTGTCATGTTTTAATAAGATAGTGTATAATGTGTATGAAATAAAACTGTTTTAATTAGTGTCATGTTTTAATAAGATAGGATATAATGTGTATGAAATAAAAACTGTTTTAATTAGTGTCATGTTTTAATAAGATAGTGTATAATGTGTATGAAATAAAACTTTTAATTAGTGTCGTGTTTTAATAAGATAGTGTATAATGTGTATGAAATAAAACTGTTTTAATTAGTGCCATGTTTTAATAAGATAGTGTATAATGTGTATGAAATAAAACTGTTTTAATTTGTGTCATGTTTTAATAAGATAATCTATAATGTGTATGAAATAAAAACTTTTGATTAGTGTCATGTTTTAATAAGATAGTGTATAATGTGTATGAAATATAAACTGTTTTAATTAGTGTCATGTTTTAATAAGATAATGTATAATGTGTATGAAATAAAAACTGTTTTAATTAGTGTCATGTTTTAATAAGATAGTGTATAATGTGTATGAAATAAAATTGTTTTAATTAAATAAAACTTTTAATTAGTGTCATGTTTTAATAAGATAGTGTATAATGTGTATGAAACTGTTTTGATTAATGTCATGTTTTAATAAGATAGTGTATAATGTGTATGAAATAAAACTGTTTTAATTAGTGTCATGTTTTAATAAGATAGTACATAATGTGTATGAAATAAAAACTGTTTTAATTAGTGTCATGTTTTAATAAGATAGTGTATAATGTGTATGAAATAAAAACTGTTTTAATTAGTATCATGTTTTAATAAGATAGTGTATAATGTGTATGAAATAAAAACTGTTTTAATTAGTGTCATGTTTTAATACGTTAGTGTATAATGTGTATGAAATAAAAACTGTTTTAATTAGTATCATGTTTTAATAAGATAGTGTATAATGTGTATGAAATAAAAACTGTTTTAATTAGTATCATGTTTTAATAAGATAGTGTATAATGTGTATGAAATAAAAACTGTTTTAATTAGTATCATGTTTTAATAAGATAGTGTATAATGTGTATGAAATAAAAACTGTTTTAATTAGTATCATGTTTTAATAAGATAGTGTATAATGTGTATGAAATAAAAACTGTTTTAATTAGTGTCATGTTTTAATAAGATAGTGTATAATGTGTATGAAATAAAAACTGTTTTAATTAGTATCATGTTTTAATAAGATAGTGTATAATGTGTATGAAATAAAAACTGTTTTAATTAGTGTCATGTTTTAATACGTTAGTGTATAATGTGTATGAAATAAAAACTGTTTTAATTAGTATCATGTTTTAATAAGATAGTGTATAATGTGTATGAAATAAAAACTCTTTTAATTAGTGTCATGTTTTAATAAGATAGTGTATAATGTGTATGAAATAAAAACTGTTTTAATTAGTGTCATGTTTTAATAAGATAGTATATAATGTGTATGAAATAAAAACTGTTTTAATTAGTGTCATGTTTTAATAAGATAATGTATAATGTGTATGAAATAAAAACTGTTTTAATTAGTGTCATGTTTTAATAAGATAGTGTATAATGTGTATGAAATAAAAACTGTTTTAATTAGTGTCATGTTTTAATAAGATAGTGTATAATGTGTATGAAATAAAAACTGTTTTAATAAGTGTCATGTTTTAATAAGATAGTGTATAATGTGTATGAAATAAAATTGTTTTAATTAGTGTCATGTTTTAATAAGATAATGTATAATGTGTATGAAATAAAAACTGTTTTAATTAGTGTCATGTTTTAATAAGATAGTGTATAATGTGTATGAAATAAAAACTGTTTTAATTAGTGTCATGTTTTGATAAGATAGTGTATAATGTATATGAAATAAAAACTGTTTTAATTAGTGTCATGTTTTAATAAGATAATGTATAATGTGTATGAAATAAAAACTGTTTTAATTAGTGTCATGTTTTAATAAGATAATGTATAATGTGTATGAAATAAAAACTGTTTTAATTAGTGTCATGTTTTAATAAGATAGTGTATAATGTGTATGAAATAAAAACTCTTTTAATTAGTGTCATGTTTTAATAAGATAGTGTATAATGTGTATGAAATAAAAACTGTTTTAATTAGTGTCATGTTTTAATAAGATAGTGTATAATGTGTATGAAATAAAAACTGTTTTAATTAGTGTCATGTTTTAATAAGATAGTGTATAATGTGTATGAAATAAAACCTGTTTTAATTAGTGTCATGTTTTAATAAGATAATGTATAATGTGTATGAAATAAAAACTGTTTTAATTAGTGTCATGTTTTAATAAGATAGTGTATAATGTGTATGAAATAAAAACTGTTTTAATTAGTGTCATGTTTTAATAAGATAGTGTATAATGTGTATGAAATAAAATTGTTTTAATTAGTGTCATGTTTTAATAAGATAATGTATAATGTGTATGAAATAAAAACTGTTTTAATTAGTGTCATGTTTTAATAAGATAGTGTATAATGTGTATGAAATAAAAACTGTTTTAATTAGTGTCATGTTTTGATAAGATAGTGTATAATGTATATGAAATAAAAACTGTTTTAATTAGTGTCATGTTTTAATAAGATAATGTATAATGTGTATGAAATAAAAACTGTTTTAATTAGTGTCATGTTTTAATAAGATAGTGTATAATGTGTATGAAATAAAACCTGTTTTAATTAGTGTCATGTTTTAATAAGATAATGTATAATGTGTATGAAATAAAAACTGTTTGGATTAGTGTTATGTTTTAATAAGATAGTGTATAATGTGTATGAAATAAAATTGTTTTAATTAAATAAAACTTTTAATTAGTGTCATGTTTTAATAAGATAGTGTATAATGTGTATGAAATAAAATTGTTGTAATTAAATAAAACTTTTAATTAGTGTCATGTTTTGATAAGATAGTGTTTAATGTATATGAAATAAAAACTGTTTTAATTAGTGTCATGTTTTAATAAGATAATGTATAATGTGTATGAAATAAAAACTGTTTTAATTAGTGTCATGTTTTAATGAGATAGTGTATAATGTGTATGAAATATAAACTGTTTTAATTAGTGTCATGTTTTAATAAGATAATGTATAATGTGTATGAAATAAAAACTGTTTTAATTAGTGTCATGTTTTAATAAGATAGTGTATAATGTGTATGAAATAAAATTGTTTTAATTAAATAAAACTTTTAATTAGTGTCATGTTTTAATAAGATAGTGTATAATGTGTATGAAACTGTTTTGATTAATGTCATGTTTTAATAAGATAGTGTATAATGTGTATGAAATAAAACTGTTTTAATTAGTGTCATGTTTTAATAAGATAGTATATAATGTGTATGAAATAAAAACTGTTTTAATTAGTGTCATGTTTTAATAAGATAGTGTATAATGTGTATGAAATAAAACCTGTTTTAATTAGTGTCATGTTTTAATAAGATAATATATAATGTGTATGAAATAAAAACTGTTTTAATTAGTGTCATGTTTTAATAAGATAGTGTATAATGTGTATGAAATAAAAACTGTTTTAATTAGTATCATGTTTTAATAAGATAGTGTATAATGTGTATGAAATAAAATTGTTTTAATTAAATAAAACGTTTAATTAGTGTCATGTTTTAATAAGATAGTGTATAATGTGTATGAAACTGTTTTGATTAATGTCATGTTTTAATAAGATAGTGTATAATGTGTATGAAATAAAACTGTTTTAATTAGTGTCATGTTTTAATAAGATAGTATATAATGTGTATGAAATAAAAACTGTTTTAATTAGTGTCATGTTTTAATAAGATAGTGTATAATGTGTATGAAATAAAAACTGTTTTAATTAGTGTCATGTTTTAATAAGATAATCTATAATGTGTATGAAATAAAAACTGTTTTAATTAGTGTCATGTTTTAATAAGATAGTGTATAATGTGTATGAAATAAAAACTGTTTTAATTAGTGTCATGTTTTAATAAGATAGTGTATAATGTGTATGAAATAAAAACTGTTTTAATTAGTGTCATGTTTTAATAAGATAGTGTATAATGTGTTTGAAATAAAACCTGTTTTAATTAGTGTCATGTTTTAATAAGATAGTGTATAATGTGTTTGAAATAAAAACTGTTTTAATTAGTGTCATGTTTTAATAAGATAGTGTATAATGTATATGAAATAAAAACTGTTTTAATTAGTGTCATGTTTTAATAAGATAGTGTATAATGTGTATGAAATAAAACTTTTAATTAGTGTCATGTTTTAATAAGATAGTGTATAATGTGTATGAAATAAAACTGTTTTAATTAGTGCCATGTTTTAATAAGATAGTGTATAATGTGTATGAAATAAAACTGTTTTAATTAGTGTCATGTTTTAATAAGATAGTGTATAATGTGTATGAAATAAAAACTGTTTTAATTAGTGTCATGTTTTAATAAGATAGTGTATAATGTGTATGAAATAAAAACTGTTCTATTTAGTGTCATGCTTTAATAAGATAGTGTATAATGTGTATGAAATAAAAACTGTTTTAATTAGTGTCATGTTTTAATAAGATAATGTATAATGTGTATGAAATAAAAACTGTTTTAATTAGTGTCATGTTTTAATAAGATAGTGTATAATGTGTATGAAATAAAATTGTTTTAATTAAATAAAACTTTTAATTAGTGTCATGTTTTAATAAGATAGTGTATAATGTGTATGAAATAAAAACTGTTTTAATTAGTGTCATGTTTTAATAAGATAGTGTATAATGTGTATGAAATAAAAACTGTTTTAATTAGTGTCATGTTTTAATAAGATAGTGTATAATGTGTATGAAATAAAACCTGTTTTAATTAGTGTCATGTTTTAATCAGATAATGTATAATGTGTATGAAATAAAAACTGTTTTAATTAGTGTCATGTTTTAATAAGATAGTGTATAATGTGTATGAAATAAAAACTGTTTTAATTAGTGTCATGTTTTAATAAGATAGTGTATAATGTGTATGAAATAAAAACTGTTTTAATTAGTGTCATGTTTTAATAAGATAGTGTATAATGTGTATGAAATAAAAACTGTTTTAATTAGTGTCATGTTTTAATAAGATAGTGTATAATGTGTATGAAATAAAACCTGTTTTAATTAGTGTCATGTTTTAATAAGATAATGTATAATGTGTATGAAATAAAAACTGTTTTAATTAGTGTCATGTTTTAATAAGATAGTGTATAATGTGTATGAAATAAAAACTGTTTTAATTAGTGTCATGTTTTAATAAGATAGTGTATAATGTGTATGAAATAAAATTGTTTTAATTAGTGTCATGTTTTAATAAGATAATGTATAATGTGTATGAAATAAAAACTGTTTTAATTAGTGTCATGTTTTAATAAGATAGTGTATAATGTGTATGAAATAAAAACTGTTTTAATTAGTGTCATGTTTTGATAAGATAGTGTATAATGTATATGAAATAAAAACTGTTTTAATTAGTGTCATGTTTTAATAAGATAATGTATAATGTGTATGAAATAAAAACTGTTTTAATTAGTGTCATGTTTTAATAAGATAATGTATAATGTGTATGAAATAAAACCTGTTTCAATTAGTGTCATGTTTTAATAAGATAATGTATAATGTGTATGAAATAAAAACTGTTTGGATTAGTGTTATGTTTTAATAAGATAGTGTATAATGTGTATGAAATAAAATTGTTTTAATTAAATAAAACTTTTAATTAGTGTCATGTTTTAATAAGATAGTGTATAATGTGTATGAAATAAAATTGTTTTAATTAAATAAAACTTTTAATTAGTGTCATGTTTTAATAAGATAGTATATAATGTGTATGAAATAAAAACTGTTTTAATTAGTGTCATGTTTTGATAAGATAGTGTATAATGTATATGAAATAAAAACTGTTTTAATTAGTGTCATGTTTTAATAAGATAATGTATAATGTGTATGAAATAAAAACTGTTTTAATTAGTGTCATGTTTTAATAAGATAGTGTATAATGTGTATGAAATATAAACTGTTTTAATTAGTGTCATGTTTTAATAAGATAATGTATAATGTGTATGAAATAAAAACTGTTTTAATTAGTGTCATGTTTTAATAAGATAGTGTATAATGTGTATGAAATAAAATTGTCTTAATTAAATAAAACTTTTAATTAGTGTCATGTTTTAATAAGATAGTGTATAATGTGTATGAAACTGTTTTGATTAATGTCATGTTTTAATAAGATAGTGTATAATGTGTATGAAATAAAACTGTTTTAATTAGTGTCATGTTTTAATAAGATAGTATATAATGTGTATGAAATAAAAACTGTTTTAATTAGTGTCATGTTTTAATAAGATAGTGTATAATGTGTATGAAATAAAACCTGTTTTAATTAGTGTCATGTTTTAATAAGATAATGTATAATGTGTATGAAATAAAAACTGTTTTAATTAGTGTCATGTTTTAATAAGATAGTGTATAATGTGTATGAAATAAAATTGTTTTAATTAAATAAAACTTTTAATTAGTGTCATGTTTTAATAAGATTGTGTATAATGTGTATGAAACTGTTTTGATTAATGTCATGTTTTAATAAGATAGTGTATAATGTGTATGAAATAAAACTGTTTTAATTAGTGTCATGTTTTAATAAGATAGTATATAATGTGTATGAAATAAAAACTGTTTTAATTAGTGTCATGTTTTAATAAGATAGTGTATAATGTGTATGAAATAAAAACTGTTTTAATTAGTGTCATGTTTTAATTAGATAATCTATAATGTGTATGAAATAAAAACTGTTTTAATTAGTGTCATGTTTTAATAAGATAGTGTATAATGTGTATGAAATAAAAACTGTTTTAATTAGTGTCATGTTTTAATAAGATAGTATATAATGTGTATGAAATAAAAACTGTTTTAATTAGTGTCATGTTTTAATAAGATAGTGTATAATGTGTATGAAATAAAAACTGTTTTAATTAGTGTCATGTTTTAATAAGATAGTATATAATGTGTATGAAATAAAAACTGTTTTAATTAGTGTCATGTTTTAATAAGATAGTGTATAATGTGTATGAAATAAAAACTGTTTTAATTAGTGTCATGTTTTAATAAGATAATCTATAATGTGTATGAAATAAAACTGTTTTAATTAGTGTCATGTTTTAATAAGATAGTATATAATGTGTATGAAATAAAAACTGTTTTAATTAGTGTCATGTTTTAATAAGATAGTGTATAATGTGTATGAAATAAAAACTGTTTTAATTAGTGCCATGTTTTAATAAGATAGTGTATAATGTGTATGAAATAAAAACTGTTTTAATTAGTGTCATGTTTTAATAAGATAGTATATAATGTGTATGAAATAAAAACTGTTTTAATTAGTGTCATGTTTTAATAAGATAGTATATAATGTGTATGAAATAAAAACTGTTTTGATTAATGTCATGTTTTAATAAGATAGTGTATAATGTGTATGAAATAAAAACTGTTTTAATTAGTGTCATGTTTTAATAAGATAGTATATAATGTGTATGAAATAAAAACTGTTTTAATTAGTGTCATGTTTTAATAAGATAGTGTATAATGTGTATGAAATAAAAACTGTTTTAATTAGTGTCATGTTTTAATAAGATAGTATATAATGTGTATGAAATAAAAACTGTTTTAATTAGTGTCATGTTTTAATAAGATAGTGTATAATGTGTATGAAATAAAAACTGTTTTAATTAGTGTCATGTTTTAATAAGATAGTGTATAATGTGTTTGAAATAAAACCTGTTTTAATTAGTGTCATGTTTTAATAAGATAGTGTATAATGTGTTTGAAATAAAAACTGTTTTAATTAGTGTCATGTTTTTATAAGATAGTGTATAATGTATATGAAATAAAACCTGTTTTAATTAGTGTCATGTTTTAATAAGATAGTGTATAATGTGTTTGAAATAAAAACTGTTTTAGTGTCATGTTTTAATAAGATAGTGTATAATGTATATGAAATAAAAACTGTTTTAATTAGTGTCATGTTTTAATAAGATAGTGTATAATGTGTATGAAATAAAACTTTTAATTAGTGTCATGTTTTAATAAGATAGTGTATAATGTGTATGAAATAAAACTGTTTTAATTAGTGCCATGTTTTAATAAGATAGTGTATAATGTGTATGAAATAAAACTGTTTTAATTTGTGTCATGTTTTAATAAGATAATCTATAATGTGTATGAAATAAAAACTTTTGATTAGTGTCATGTTTTAATAAGATAGTGTATAATGTGTATGAAATAAAAACTGTTTTAATTAGTGCCATGTTTTAATAAGATAATGTATAATGTGTATGAAATAAAAACTGTTTTAATTAGTGTCATGTTTTAATGCGATAGTGTATAATGTGTATGAAATAAAAACTTTTAACTAGTGTCTTGTTTTAATAAGATAATGTATAATTGTGTATGAAATAAAAACTGTTTTAATTAGTGTCATGTTTTAATAAGATAGTGTATAATGTGTATGAAATAAAACTTTTAATTAGTGTCATGTTTTAATAAGATAGTGTATAATGTGTATGAAATAAAACTGTTTTAATTAGTGCCATGTTTTAATAAGATAGTGTATAATGTGTATGAAATAAAACTGTTTTAATTAGTGTCATGTTTTAATAAGATAGTGTATAATGTGTATGAAATAAAACTGTTTTAATTAGTGTCATGTTTTAATAAGATAGTGTATAATGTGTATGAAATAAAACTTTTAATTAGTGTCATATTTTAATAAGATAGTGTATAATGTGTATGAAATAAAACTGTTTTAATTAGTGCCATGTTTTAATAAGATAGTGTATAATGTGTATGAAATAAAACTGTTTTAATTAGTGTCATGTTTTAATAAGATAGTGTATAATGTGTATGAAATAAAAACTGTTTTAATTAGTGTCATGTTTTAATAAGATAGTGTATAATGTGTATGAAATAAAAACTGTTTTATTTAGTGTCATGCTTTAATAAGATAGTGTATAATGTGTATGAAATAAAAACTGTTTTAATTAGTGTCATGTTTTAATAAGATAATGTATAATGTGTATGAAATAAAAACTGTTTTAATTAGTGTCATGTTTTAATAAGATAGTGTATAATGTGTATGAAATAAAATTGTTTTAATTAAATAAAACTTTTAATTAGTGTCATGTTTTAATAAGATAGTGTATAATGTGTATGAAATAAAAACTGTTTTAATTAGTATCATGTTTTAATAAGATAGTGTATAATGTGTATGAAATAAAATTGTTTTAATTAAATAAAACTTTTAATTAGTGTCATGTTTTAATAAGATAGTGTATAATGTGTATGAAACTGTTTTGATTAATGTCATGTTTTAATAAGATAGTGTATAATGTGTATGAAATAAAACTGTTTTAATTAGTGTCATGTTTTAATAAGATAATGTATAATGTGTATGAAATAAAAACTGTTTTAATTAGTGTCATGCTTTAATAAGATAGTGTATAATGTGTATGAAATAAAAACTGTTTTAATTATTGTCATGTTTTAATAAGATAATGTATAATGTGTATGAAATAAAAACTGTTTTAATTAGTGTCATGTTTTAATAAGATAGTGTATAATGTGTATGAAATAAAATTGTTTTAATTAAATAAAACTTTTAATTAGTGTCATGTTTTAATAAGATAGTGTATAATGTGTATGAAATAAAAACTGTTTTAATTAGTATCATGTTTTAATAAGATAGTGTATAATGTGTATGAAATAAAATTGTTTTAATTAAATAAAACTTTTAATTAGTGTCATGTTTTAATAAGATAGTGTATAATGTGTATGAAACTGTTTTGATTAATGTCATGTTTTAATAAGATAGTGTATAATGTGTATGAAATAAAACTGTTTTAATTAGTGTCATGTTTTAATAAGATAGTGTATAATGTGTATGAAATAAAAACTGTTTTAATTAGTGTCATGTTTTAATAAGATAGTGTATAATGTGTATGAAATAAAAACTGTTTTAATTAGTGTCATGTTTTAATAAGATAGTGTATAATGTGTATGAAATAAAACTGTTTTAATTAGTGTCATGTTTTAATAAGATAATGTATAATGTGTATGAAATAAAAACTGTTTTAATTAGAGTCATGTTTTAATAAGATAGTGTATAATGTGTATGAAATAAAAACTGTTTTAATTAGTGTCATGTTTTAATAAGATAGTGTATAATGTGTATGAAATAAAATTGTTTTAATTAAATAAAACTTTTAATTAGTGTCATGTTTTAATAAGATAGTGTATAATGTGTATGAAACTGTTTTGATTAATGTCATGTTTTAATAAGATAGTGTATAATGTGTATGAAATAAAACTGTTTTAATTAGTGTCATGTTTTAATAAGATAGTATATAATGTGTATGAAATAAAAACTGTTTTAATTAGTGTCATGTTTTAATAAGATAGTATATAATGTGTATGAAATAAAAACTGTTTTAATTAGTGTCATGTTTTAATAAGATAATGTATAATGTGTATGAAATAAAAACTGTTTTAAATAGTGTCATGTTTTAATAAGATAGTGTATAATGTGTATGAAATATAAACTGTTTTAATTAGTGTCATGTTTTAATAAGATAATGTATAATGTGTATGAAATAAAAACTGTTTTAATTAGTGTCATGTTTTAATAAGATAGTGTATAATGTGTATGAAATAAAATTGTTTTAATTAAATAAAACTTTTAATTAGTGTCATGTTTTAATAAGATAGTGTATAATGTGTATGAAACTGTTTTGATTAATGTCATGTTTTAATAAGATAGTGTATAATGTGTATAAAATAGAAACTGTTTTGATTAGTGTCGTGTTTTAATAAGATAATCTATAATGTGTATGGAATAAAAACTGTTTTAATTAGTGACATGTTTTAATAAGATAGTGTATAATGTGTATAAAATAAAAACTGTTTTTAATTAGTGTCATGTTTTAGTAAGATACTGTATAATGTGTATAAAATAAAAACTGTTTTAATTAGTGTCATGTTTTAATAAGATAATCTATAATATGTATAAAATAAAAACTGTTTTGATTAGTGTCATGTTTTAATAAGATAATCTATAATTTGTGTGAAATAAAAACTTTTGATTTGTGTCATGTTTTAATAAGATAGTGTATAATGTGTATGAAATAAAAACTGTTTTAATTGGTGTCATGTTTTAATAAGATAGTGTATAATGTGTATGAAATATAAACTGTTTTAATTAGTGTCATGTTTTAATAAGATAATGTATAATGTGTATGAAATAAAAACTGTTTTAATTAGTATCATGTTTTAATAAGATAGTGTATAATGTGTATGAAATAAAAACTGTTTTAATTAGTGTCATGTTTTAATAAGATAGTGTATAATGTGTATGAAATAAAAACTGTTTTAATTAGTGTCATGTTTTAATAAGATAGTGTATAATGTGTATGAAATAAAAACTGTTTTAATTAATGTCATGTTTTAATAAGACAGTGTATAATGTGTATGAAATAAAACTTTTAATTAGTGTCATGTTTTAATAAGATAGTGTATAATGTGTATGAAATAAAACTGTTTTAATTAGTGCCATGTTTTAATAAGATAGTGTATAATGTGTATGAAATAAAACTGTTTTAATTTGTGTCATGTTTTAATAAGATAATCTATAATGTGTATGAAATAAAAACTTTTGATTAGTGTCATGTTTTAATAAGATAGTGTATGATGTGTATGAAATATAAACTGTTTTAATTAGTGTCATGTTTTAATAAGATAGTGTATAATGTGTATGAAACTGTTTTGATTAATGTCATGTTTTAATAAGATAGTGTATAATGTGTATGAAATAAAACTGTTTTAATTAGTGTCATGTTTTAATAAGATAGTATATAATGTGTATGAAATAAAAACTGTTTTAATTAGTGTCATGTTTTAATAAGATAGTGTATAATGTGTATGAAATAAAAACTGTTTTAATTAGTGTCATGTTTTAATAAGATAGTGTATAATGTGTATGAAATATAAACTGTTTTAATTAGTGTCATGTTTTAATAAGATAGTGTATAATGTGTATGAAATAAAAACTGTTTGGATTAGTGTCATGTTTTAATAAGATAGTGTATAATGTGTATGAAATATAAACTGTTTTAATTAGTGTCATGTTTTAATAAGATAGTGTATAATGTGTATGAAATAAAATTGTTTTAATTAAATAAAACTTTTAATTAGTGTCATGTTTTAATAAGATAGTGTATAATGTGTATGAAACTGTTTTGATTAATGTCATGTTTTAATAAGATAGTGTATAATGTGTATAAAATAGAAACTGTTTTGATTAGTGTCGTGTTTTAATAAGATAATCTATAATGTGTATGGAATAAAAACTGTTTTAATTAGTGTCATGTTTTAATAAGATAGTGTATAATGTGTATAAAATAAAAACTGTTTTAATTAGTGTCATGTTTTAGTAAGATACTGTATAATGTGTATAAAATAAAAACTGTTTTAATTAGTGTCATGTTTTAATAAGATAATCTATAATGTGTATAAAATAAAAACTGTTTTGATTAGTGTCATGTTTTAATAAGATAATCTATAATTTGTATGAAATAAAAACTTTTGATTAGTGTCATGTTTTAATAAGATAGTGTATAATGTGTATGAAATAAAAACTGTTTTAATTAGTGTCATGTTTTAATAAGATAGTGTATAATGTGTATAAAATAAAAACTGTTTTATTTAGTGTCATGCTTTAATAAGAATTGGGATCAGCTCAATGATAGTCTTGTGTTCTTTTCCTACCTATGCTAGCCCTCATTTACTGCCATGGTGTATCCATTAGAGAGGCACTTTGCTTTCCATTTCTGAGTGTGATATAATCAAATGCATTAAAAGTGGCGTTATAAAGCTAGCATCAATGAAAATGTGAATTTAACATTAGTTATGAAGCCACTTCAGTGGTCTAAGTGGTTAGAGCATCCATCTCAGATTCGGGAGGTCGCAAGGTTTGAACCACAGCCAAGTCATACCAAGGACACAAAAATGGTACTAGCAGCTGCCTTGCTTGGTGTTCAGCAATAAGAGGCTATTTTTACAACTGCTTGGCCTGGTGTCATGATAATATGGTTAGGTCAGACATGACGCTACAAGTCTGAGGCATTCATTAAGGTACACAGACACACACACACTTATACATTAGATGTGTCAAAGAAACTAATTGATTTTGTTTAGGCCAAAGGTCATTGTAGGTCTCAGTAGCAAATGTTTTTCTCACAATTATAACTTCAGTTGATAAACAGGCTTGTTTATGGTTTTTACTTGAGGTGGGAAGGACAGTTTTTTATTTTTCAATCAAAAGGTTAAAGGTCAAGGTCTTTATTTTTTTTAAAAAGAAGAATGGTTTCATTGCAAAAACTTTACTTGTTGGCTGATTTTTATTTTCAAATTTTGTGGATGTTTTTTTTTTTAAAGTACATAAGTTTTTGGTTAGGGGTCAGAGAATCAGTGTCAAGTTTATTATGACATAAAGATGACTCCATAAATATCCTTGTTACTAGACATCATAACTTCACCAAACACTGGATCGGTTTGCAATTTGGATCAAATGGTCGAAGAGTTACTCAAAATGATTCGTGGTTAAAACCAATAGGGGCTGAAAGTTTCTCATTGGATGGCTACCTCAGTGCACATATCTTGGTTGAATTAAAACTTTATCTGATTCCTTTTCTGACAAAATTCACTCATAAACAATTTAAATTGTAGTGGTCATTGCAAGTTAAATACTACAAAATTAAAAAATTAAGCCAGCCTTGAAAGTGAGCTTTGCTTGGAAGCCATCTAGTTCTTTCTGTTTTTATCTAAAAGTAAACTATCCTGAAATAAGCTACATACAGTATTCTTGTAATGAATTCTTTTATTTTTTATTACATCAAATAACATACAGTATTCTTGCAATGAATTATTGTATTCTTTATTACATCAAATAACATACAGTGTTCTTGCAATGAATTCTTGTATTCTTTATTACATCAAATAACATACAGTATTCTTGTAATGAATTCTTGTATTCTTTATTACATCAAATAACATACAGTATTCTTGCAATGAATTCTTGTATTCTTTATTACATCAAATACCATACAGTATTCTTGTAATGAATTCTTGTATTCTTTATTACATCAAATAACATACAGTATTCTTGTAATGAATTCGTGTATTCTTTATTACATCAAATTACATACAGTATTCTTGCAATGAATTATTGTATTCTTTATTACATCAAATAACATACAGTATTCTTGCAATGAATTCTTGTATTCTTTATTACATCAAATAACATACAGTATTCTTGCAATGAATTCTTGTTTTCTTTATTACAGCAAATAACATACAGCATTCTTGCAATGAATTTGTGTGTTCTTTATTACATCAAATAACATACAGTATTCTTGTAATGAATTTGTGTATTCTTTATTACATCAAATAACATACAGTATTCTTGTAATGAATTCGTGTATTCTTTATTACATCAAATAACATACAGTATTCTTGTAATGAATTCTTGTATTCTTTATTACATCAAATAACATACAGTATTCTTGTAATAAATTATTGTATTCTTTATTACATCAAATAACATACAGTATTCTTGTAATGAATGCTTGTATTCTTTATTACATCAAATAGCATACAGTATTCTTGTAATGAATTCTTGTATTCTTTATTACATCAAATAACATACAGTATTCTTCTAATGAATTCTTGTATTCTTTATTACATCAAATTGCATACAGTATTCTTGTAATGAATTCTTGTATTCTTTATTACATCAAATAAAATACAGTATTCTTGCAATAAATTCTTGTATTCTTTATTACATCAAATAACATACAGTAATCTTGTAATGAATAATTGTATTCTTTATTACATCAAATAACACACAGTATTCTTGTAATGAATTCGTTTATTCTTTATTACATCAAATAACATACAGTATTCTTGCAATGAATACTTGTATTCTTTATTACATCAAATAACATACAGTATTCTTGTAATGAATTCGTGTATTCTTTATTACATCAAATAACATACAGTATTCTTGTAATGAATTATTGTATTCTTTATTACATCAAATAACATACAGTATTCTTGTAATGAATTCGTGTATTCTTTATTACATCAAATTACATACAGTATTCTTGCAATGAATTATTGTATTCTTTATTACATCAAATAACATACAGTATTCTTGCAATGAATTCTTGTATTCTTTATTACATCAAATAACATACAGTATTCTTGTAATGAATTCGTGTATTCTTTATTACATCAAATAACATACAGTATTCTTGTAATTAATTCTTGTATTCTTTATTACATCAAATAACATACAGTATTCTTGTAATGAATTATTGTATTCTTTATTACATCAAATAACATACAGTATTCTTGTAATGAATTCTTGTATTCTTTATTACATCAAATAACATACAGTATTCTTGTAATGAATTCTTGTATTCTTTATTACATCAAATAACATACAGTATTCTTCTAATGAATTCTTGTATTCTTTATTACATCAAATTACATACAGTATTCTTGTAATGAATTCTTATATTCTGTATTACATCAAATAACATACAGTATTCTTGCAATAAATTATTGTATACTTTATTACATCAAATAACATACAGTAATCTTGTAATGAATTCTTGTATTCTTTATTACATCAAATAAAATACAGTATTCTTGCAATGAATTCTTGTATTCTTTATTACATCAAAAAACAAATCTCTTCACCCACACTCTGTCATTAATTTCATTAAGGTTGAAGGTTGGTGTCCTCGGTCAGCCTGGCATGGGTCATCAACAGTTCCTAAAGATGATCCTACAACATTGGTGATGGTAAGTCCTATTACTCTTAAGATTTATGTTGGATAAAACTATAAACAAAATAGTTCATACCAGTAAAGTTAAAAACACCATTAAAAATAGCCCAATATCAATGCCATTAGAAAAAATGAATTAAAATAGCCCAATACCAACCGAGTTAAAAATATGATAAAAAGAGCCCAATACAAGTAGTTAATTTTTTTTAAAAAAAGAACCCAATACCAATCAGATAAATAAAAAAAAAAAAAATTGCTCAATACCAATGGCATTAATTGACACGAAATAAAATAGCCCATTTCAAGTAGAGTTAAAAAAATTAATAAAAATAGCCCAAAAATTAATAAAAATAGCCCATTTCCAGTAGAGTTAAAAAAAATAATAAAAATAGCCCAGTACAAACAGAGAAAAAAGAACAACTAATTAAAAGAGACCATTACAAAGTAACAACAATAGCCCATTACCAATGGAGTTTTAAAAAAAACTTAAAACTGTCCCATTACTTATGGAGGAGTAGGTTCATTTGTTTCTACCTTATAAGTTCACAAAAGTTGTGCTCGGCCAACAAAAGAGCAGATACTTTAATTTTCTGTAGGCTTAGCCTCTCTCTTGTTGTCATTCAAAACTTAGAAGTCTAAAGTATGGGCTGTCTTGTTGTCTCAATAGACTCAGAAGGCTTAAGTATGGGCTGTCTTGTTGTCTCAATAGACTTAGAAGGCTTAAGTATGGGCTGTCTTGTCTCAATAGACTTAGAAGGCTTAAGTATGGGCTGTCTTGTTGTCTCAATAGACTCAGAAGGCTTAAGTATGGGCTGTCTTGTTGTACATATCATTGTCCATTGATAGAAATATATCCTTGTCCATTGATAGAAATATATCCTTGTACATTGATAGATACATATCCTTGTCCATTGATATAAACATATTCTTGTCCATTGATAGAAAAATATCCTTGTCCATTGACAGAAATATATCCTTCTACATTGATAGAAACATATCCTTGTCCATTGATAGAAATATATCCTTGTACATTGATAGATACATATCCTTGTCCATTGATAGAAATATATCCTTGTCCATTGATTGATACATATCCTTGTCCATTGATAGAAATATATCCTTGTCCATTAATAGATACATATCCATGTCCATTGATAGAAACATATCCTGTCCATTGATAGAAATATATCCTGTCCGTTGATAGAAACATATCCTGTCCATTGAGATAAACATATCCTTGTCCATTGATAGTTACATATCCTTGTCCATTGATAGAAATATATCCTTGTCCATTGATAGAAATATATCCTTGTACATTGATAGATACATATCCTTGTCCATTGATAGAAATATATCCTTGTCCATTAATAGATACATATCCTGTCTATTGATAGAAACATATCCTTGTCCATTGATAGAAATATATCTATGTCCATTGATATATACATATCCTTGTCCATTGATAGAAATATATCCTTGTCCATTGATAGAAATATATCCTTGTCCATTGATAGAAATATATCCTTGTCCATTGATAGATACATATCCTTGTCCATTGATAGAAATATATCCTTGTCCATTAATAGATACATATCCATGTCCATTGATAGAAACATATCCTGTCCATTGAGATAAACATATTCTTGTACATTGATAGATACATATCCATGTCCATTAATAGATACATATCCATGTCCGTTGATAGAAACATATCCTGTCCATTGATAGAAACATATCCTGTCCATTGAGATAAATATATTCTTGTCCATTGATAGATACATATCCTTGTCCATTGATAGAAATATATCCTTGTCCATTAATAGATACATATCCATGTCCATTGATAGAAACATCCTGTCCATTGATAGAAACATATCCTGTCCATTGATAGAAACATATCCTGTCCATTGAGATAAACATATTCTTGTCCATTGAGAGATACATATCCTTGTCCATTGATAGAAATATATTAAAAATATATCCTTGTCCATTAATAGATACATATCCATGTCCATTGATAGAAACATATCCTGTCCATTGATAGAAACATATCTTGTCCATTGATAGAAACATATCCTGTCCATTGAGATAAACATATCCTTGTCCATTGATAGATACATATCCTTGTCCATTGATAGAAATATATCCTTGTCCATTGATAAAAATATATCCTTGTACATTGATAGATACATATCCTTGTCCATTGATAGAAATATATCCTTGTCCATTAATAGATACATATCATGTCTATTGATAGAAACATATCCTTGTCCATTGATAGAAATATATCCATGTCCATTGATAGATACATTTCCTTGTCCATTGATAGAAATATATCCTTGTCCATTGATAGATACATATCCTTGTCCATTGATGGAAATATATCCTTGTCCATTAATAGATGCATATCCATGTCCATTGATAGAAACATATCCTGTCCATTGATAGTAACATATCCTGTCCATTGATAGAAACATATCCTGTCCATTGAGATAAACATATTCTTGTCCATTGAGATAAACATATCCTTGTCCATTGATAGATACATATCCTTGTCCATTGATAGAAATATATCCTTGTCCATTGATAAAAATATATCCTTGTACATTGATAGATACATATCCTTGTCCATTGATAGAAATATATCCTTGTCCATTAATAGATACATATCATGTCTATTGATAGAAACATATCCTTATCCATTGATAGAAATATATCCTTGTACATTGATAGATACATCTCCTTGTCCAATGATAGAAATATATCCTTGTCCATGAATAGATACATATCCATGTGCATTGATAGAAACATATCCTGTCCACTGATAGAAACATATCCTGTCCATTGATAGAAACATATC
This sequence comes from Unio delphinus, assembly GCA_029339505.1. Lineage (NCBI taxonomy): Eukaryota > Metazoa > Mollusca > Bivalvia > Unionida > Unionidae > Unio > Unio delphinus. Next base: position 2,189,147 of record JAQISU010000001.1, on the reverse strand, counting down.
CTGTCCATTGAGTTAAACATATTCTTGTCCATTGAGAGATACATATCCTTGTCCATTGATAGAAATATATTGGAAATATATCCTTGTCCATTAATAGATACATATCCATGTCCATTGATAGAAACATATCCTGTCCATTGATAGAAACATATCTTGTCCATTGATAGAAACATATCCTGTCCATTGAGATAAACATATCCTTGTCCATTGATAGATACATATCCTTGTCCATTGACTGAAATATATCCTTGTCCATTGATAGAAATATATCCTTGTACATTGATAGATACATATCCTTGTCCATTGATAGAAATATATCCTTGTCCATTAATAGATACATATCCTGTCTATTGATAGAAACATATACTTGTCCATTGATAGAAATATATGCATGTCCATTGATAGATACATATCCTTGTCCATTGATAGAAATATATCCTTGTCCATTGATAGAAATATATCCTTGTCCATTGATAGAAATATATCCTTGTCCATTGATAGATACATATCCTTGTCCATTGATAGAAATATATCCTTGTCCATTGATAGATACATATCCTTGTCCATTGATAGAAATATATCCTTGTCCATTGATAGATACATATCCTTATCCATTGATATAAACATATCCTTGTCCATTGATAGAAATATATCCTTGTCCATTGATAGAAATATATCCTTGTCCTTTGATAGAAATATATCTTGTCCATTGATAGAAATATATCCTTGTCCATTAATAGATACATATCCGTGTTCATTGATATAAACATATCCTGTCCATTGATAGAAACATATCCTGTCCATTGATATAAACATATTCTTGTCCATTGATAGAAATATATCCTTGTCCATTGATAGAAATATATCCTTGTCCATTGATAGAAATATATCCTTGTCCATTGATAGATACATATCCTTGTCCATTGATAGAAATATATTCTTGTCCATTGTTAGATACATATCCTTGTCCATTGATAGAAATATATCCTTGTCCATTGATAGAAATATATCCTTGTCCATTGATAGAAATATATCCTTGTATATTGATAGATACATATCCTTATCCATTGATATAAACATATCCTTGTCCATTGATAGAAATATATCCTTGTCCATTGATAGAAATATATCCTTGTCCATTGATAGAAACATATCCTGTCCATTGATAGAAACATATCCTGTCCATTGATATAAACATATTCTTGTCCATTGATAGAAATATATCCTTGTCCATTGATAGAAATATATCCTTGTCCATTGATAGAAATATATCCTTGTCCATTGATAAATACATATCCTTGTCCATTGATAGAAATATATCCTTGTCCATTGATAGATACATATCCTTGTCCATTGATAGAAATATATCCTTGTCCATTGATAGATACATATCCTTATCGATTGACATAAACATATCCTTGTCCATTAATAGATACATATCCATGTCCATTGATAGAAACATATCCTGTCCATTGATAGAAACATATCCTGTCCATTGATATAAACATATTCTTGTCCATTGATAGATACATATCCTTGTCCATTGATAGATACACATCCTTTTCCATTGATAGAAACAGATCTTGAACATATCCTGTCCATTTATATACATTTCCTAATTCAGCAATAAATTCATATCCACTTTCATTGACACATACATGTATTCATTCATTGATAAATGCATATCCTCTTTTATTGATAGATACGTGTATTCATTCATTGATAAATGCATATCCCCATTGATTGATTGATACATGTATTCATTCAATGATCAATGCATATACCCTTTCATTGATTGATACATGTATTCATTCATTTATAAATGCATATCCCCTTTCATTGACAGATACATGTATGTATTCATTGATAAATGCATATCCCCATTGATTGATTGATACATGTATTCATTCAATGATCAATGCATATACCCTTTCATTGATAGATACATGTATTCATTCACTGATCAATGCATATCCACTTTCATTGATAGATACATGTATTCGTTCACTGCTCAATGCATATCCCCTTTCATTGATAGATACATGTATTCATTCAATGATCAATGCATATACTCTTTCATTGATAGATACATGTATTCATTCAATGATCAATGCATATCCAATTTCATTGATAGATGCATTTCCCCATCAGGGTTTCCGTTAAATTAGTATTTTATGGAGCAGCGAGGGCCTCCACATTTGAATATGTCCTTACAAGAAATATAAAAGGTCCCACCTTATAGTTTCTACAGTAAGTTGTGTGTGTGTTTGTGTTTGGAGATATATATAGAAAATAGGAGTTCCACCACAAAAGTTGCAGTGCCCTCTCACAGTCATGTTGGGCATACATAAAGTGGATAAATATCCATTATAATGCCAGGAATAAAGAGACACAAAACTTTCAGTTTTACTTATTTGTAATTCTTTAAATATTCATGTATTAAAATTTATATCCCATCAGTCAACTTGATGCATGTAACTGGATAGTGGATAGTCGTGAACTTAATTTTGCATTTTTAGCAATGAGCATTCCTTGTCCTCATTCCAGAGTGTTGAATTATATTACTTTCATTATCTTCTTTTAAAGTTTGTAAAATGGTGTTCATTTGTTTTTTCTTCTGATCTGTCATGTTAAAGTTTGCAAAGATGGATCTGCATTTTTCATCGTTAATATCGACAAGTCACACCGTAAAGGGTATTGCTTGTAATCTGGTGCCTACATCTAAGAAATCAGACTGGTCTTCTACCTAATTTTATTATGAATATAATGAACCTGTGAGACTAAGTTAAACTTGGTGAAAACCATCTGTTTTCTTGGAAATAAAATGGGTCATTTACAGTTGCTATAAATAGAAAACAAAAAAGATTCTTATGCAGTCATGATGTTTTTAAAAGCACATTCTCAAATTTATACGAGTGGAATTAAAGAGATGAAACTAAAAATGATAGACATCTTTTGACAACTTTTAAATTATTTTATTTTTTAATTTACCAAAACATTGTAATCAATCTACTGGAGAACAGAAAATGTAATTTGTTGTAAAAAGATGTAATAATTATGACAAACGTATAATGGCTGATATATATGTGTTTAACCCCCAATATACTTTTCCAAATTTGCAAACTGCATTTTGTCCAAGTCTCAACGTGAAAACAGGAAAAACAGAAAAATATTTATTATCATAGGGTTTATCTTCTAATTTGACTCCTTAGCACGTCATTCCTTCCAGATCAAGTGCACTCTACTTAATCGGCTACACTCAGAAATGAACACATTGCATAGTTAATGAGCATGACCTCAACATATATCATAGAAAATTGTTGAGACCTCTGTTTTGTGAAACCTTGACCTTTTCTGCAAGCTGGAAATTGACTTGGTCAGCAATAGGGTTTTAATGTGTCATTTTTTAATTTATCTTGTCCGGGACACACATTGTGTATTATTATTGGAAGCCTTGCTTATCCATTAATAGATATGTATCTTATCCTTGTTAAATGATAGATATATATCAGCTACTTGACCATTGATACATATCCACATTCATTAATAGATAGATATATATACTAATCCATTGATAGATAAGTGAAATATCCTTGTCCATTGATAGATATGTCTTACACTTATCCATTGAGAATTATGTCTTACACTGGTCCATTGATAGATCTGTCTTACACTCGTCCGTTGATAGATACGTATGTATATATCCTCTTTAATTAATATGTGTATATCTGTCTAGTTCTTGCTATTATGTTTTGTATTTAGGTCAGTTTTCAGGCATTGTATGAAAAGTTATGGCAATGATATTATAAGAACATATTGGGTTTAACTCTGTCAGGTCAGTGAGCGAGTTAAATCTTTCAGTAGAATTGTTTTTGTGTTATGGTAGGCTAGTTATATGGATTGTTTGATTGTACAGAACTTCCCACAGCATTTTAAATCTTTCAGTAGAATTGTTTTTGTGTTATGGTAGGCTAGTTATCTGGATTGTTTGATTGTACAGAACTTCACCGTTCCCACAATTTACAAATACAATTAATTATGGCAATTAATTACAATTTACAGGCAACTATTACAACATGTAATTAATTATGACATGTTATTTTAATTTTCAGGCAAATATTACAACAAATATAGAACCACTGATGCAAATGTTAGTCGATCCAAATGAACGTGAGAGCTATGCCTGGATCAGAATGCGTATTCGGCGTATCTGGCCTCGATGGACTAAAGCTGTGAACAGTTTAGCTGCAAAACAGGACCTTAGTGGTAGGAGACAGAAAAAGGTGTGCAGGTTTTATTCTGTAATTTAGACTCTTTTAGTAGCAAGGAGATACATATCTGATATTTTTCTTAGTGTATTATGTTGGTCATGGATAATTAGTTAACGTTCAAATTACTCCTTGTTTTATTGGCAGCTTTGCCTACAATGAGAATTGGACCATAATCAGGTTTTAGTGTTGAAAATTTCAGGCTTCGGTTTTTGGTGAGAAGTAAATTTCAGATCGCTGTAGCCAATACATTATCTACATGACATTCTGTAATCTTTATGTAAACAACCTTTAAAATAATCAGGATTACCATTCCATCCTGATTTTTAGGAGGTCCTGAAATTCTGCTGGAATTTGAATTTAACGAAAATATCCTGGAAACCTCCTTGAAAATTACATTTTGTCTTAAAATGTCCTGGAATTTGATATTTCGAGAGCTAAACTAGAAGTTTTGTTAGAGAAAATACATTATTTTTCCATTGCAACTTTGCAATGGACAATTTTGCAATGATTGTTTTATTACATCGGTAACCATGGTTGAGATGAACAATTTTGCAATGATTGTCTTATTACATCGGTAACCATGGTTGAGATGAACAATTTTGCATTGATTGTCTTATTACATCGGTAACCATGGTTGAGATGAACAATTTTGCAATGATTGTCTTATTACATCGGTAACCATGGTTGAGATGAACAATTTTGCAATGATTGTCTTATTACATCAGTAACCATGGTTGAGATGAACAATTTTGCAATGATTTTCTTATTACATCGGTAACCATGGTTGAGATGAACAATTTTGCAATGCTTGTTTTATTACATCGGTAACCATGGTTGAGATGAACAATTTTGCAATGCTTGTTTTATTACATCGGTAACCATGGTTGAGATGAACAATTTTGCAATGATTGTTTTATTACATCGGTAACCATGGTTGAGATGAACAATTTTGCAATGATTGTTTTATTACATCGGTAACCATGGTTGAGATGAACAATTTTGCAATGATTGTTTTATTACATCGGTAACCATGGTTGAGATGAACAATTTTGCAATGATTGTTTTATTACATCGGTAACCATGGTTGAGATGAACAATTTTGCAATGATTGTCTTATTACATCAGTAACCATGGTTGAGATGAACAATTTTGCAATGATTGTCTTATTACATCGGTAACCATGGTTGAGATGAACAATTTTGCAATGATTGTTTTATTTCATCGGTAACTATGGTTGAGATGAACAATTTTGCAATGATTGTCTTATTACATCGGTAACTATGGTTGAGATGGACAATTTTGCAATGATTGTCTTATTACATCGGTAACCATGGTTGAGATGGACAATTTTGCAATGATTGTCTTATTACATCGGTAACCATGGTTGAGATGGACAATTTTGCAATGATTGTTTTATTACATCGGTAACCATGGTTGAGTCTGATAAGTAAGAGATGTTTGAACATGTGCCTTAAACTGCAGTATTGTGTCTTTAACAAAAGTATCAGACTTTTTAATTAACTCCTGAAAGTTGTCATTTTCTTCTTAAAATTTCCTGGAAAATAATAATCGCTTTGGTGCAGGAACCCTGAATAATTCTTTTCCCTTGAAACTCTGTTTGAAATATTACAAACTACATGAATTTAATTTACTGTAATGCAAAAAATGGAATACTGTCCCAGTTCTAGTCAGCTGAGATTTATCACTAGGTTCAATACCTCATTTTTGGTCAACCAATGAGAATACAGATTTCCATTCTGGGCTTTGCACTTGCATATTAAGATGGCATAAACATGGCAGTGAAAAGCTATAGCGTTGGAAAATGGCCTGGCATTCCATAAATGTATAATAGTATGTCAAAATTTTAGTATGCATACAAAATCGAATGCCTGAGCTAAACATTGGTACCAGAATTATTACGCTATGAGCAGTTCAGCATAACAATGCGTAATCTGGTTTATTTCAAGGTTTTGCTTTTTTTCAGAAGCATGTGTTTGAAACAAAAATAGTTCTAACCAATCAAATGGAAGCTAAGAGAAGGTACCTTTTCTAAGTTTGCGGACTTTGAAATGTACAATTTTCGAACTTAATTCTGAGGCTGATAAATGTCAGTCTATTATCAAGTTATCATCTCTAAAATTAGCCACAGCTGACTCCAGGCTGACTGTAGTCAAACATATCCCCACATCATCAACAGACCATGTACTTGTATTGTCTTTCTGTCGTCAGTTTTTGTAATGTTCTAACTTTTTGGCTGCAGCATCCATACCATATATGGTTACATCCGAAAACTTCTGGAGATTCACGTTCCAATTGTTTCAGTATTTCTTTTTCAATTCATCAGAAAATGTTAATTTAGTTTTACTTTTTCCTGAAATTTCGCAAATTAAGATGAGCAATCAGGAATGATATTATTATTGTTAAAAAAGGGGTGGGGATAGAAAAGAAAACATACACAACGGTGGCATGACAGAAACAATTTATTAAAATAAAATAGGCACTACTGATAGTAGCATTTATTCTTTTGATATGATATTGCACAGAAGTGATTATAGTTTATTGATGACCATGCAGGGAAGTTTTTTATTTCGCCACCCGTGGGGTAGTGGCATGTTTAAATGGAATAGCCATTATGAAACTCTTCAAACGTAATTATATTTAACAACACTTCTATTCCACATTTAAAAATTAAACAAGTGATTAGGTTTACCAACACTTCTATTCCATATTAAAAAATAAAACAAGTGATTAGGTTTACCAACACTTCTATTCCACATTTAAAAATAAAACAAGTAATTTGGTTTAGCAACGCTTCTATTCCACATTTAAAAATAAAACAAGTGATTAGGTTTAACAACATTTCAGTTCCTTATTCAATTTGTAATATTGTTCTTTTACAGATTTTGGTTCATTTAGGCTTATTATCACAACAGTCTGGCTGGAAATTTGCTGAAAATCAGTTTAAAGGTATGTTTTATTGCATCATTTTTTGACGGATATGTTAGTCTAATAGCAATGTTGGTTCATTTCTCTTTGTATCTTAATTTAAGTTTCTGCTGATAGTGTTGATAACTTATAATATTTGATGATGCACACTTGACAAAGATAACAGCAATGTGTTAATGAAATCAGTTTTCTCCCACATTTGTTTGTACACTTTGCTTCTATGAATGTATCTGCATGTTTGTTCTCATCATTCTTTTTTATGTTTTTCTGTAAACCTGTCTGTTTAACTTTCTGTCATTTTTATCTCTCTCTCCTATTTCATCTAAGGCTTGGTCTTCCAGGTGGCTGAGTGGTCTAGATTGCTCATCGTTACAGATCACTCACTCATCTTGAGCAACATAGGTATGTGAGAAAGCTTCGCAGCAGCTTCCCTTGGATTTGTAATTTTCCCTGTTTTATCATGGGCTCTCCTTCACCAAATATATTGGCAGCCATAGATAGCCTAATATGTTGTGAAAAAATGTGTTAAGTCCAAACCAAACAGACCAATATTTTATCCTTCTCAAGTTGCAGACTAATTAGCCCCATTCTGCAGTTAAATGAAGTTAGTAGTTAAGTCACAATTATTTGTACACTCCCTGTGTCACATAATTCATAGGGTTAACCAGTATTCAGATCAAAACAAATTAAACTAAACCTAATTTAACATATACTGTCTTTTTGTCTCCCTGGTATGTAAAAATGTGGAGGATGTAACTATCACTATGTCCCTCTGTCTGTTTGTGTCACACTCATTGATCCTTGAACATGATCATTTATCGAGCATAACTTTAAAACCATTCTTGGTATTTCAAGCAGACTTAGTACACAAGTCAGTCAATTTACAGATCTGCTTTTTCTCAATTCAGTATTTTTTATGTTACCATGGAAACCAGGTGTCAATAGAATAAAACTTAAAATACTAGACCATAATTTGTAGGGTACTAGCATGTAGTATGCAAATTTTGTGATGGATCATATGGTACTTTCAATAAGAACTGGATATAAGTTGGGACCTTGACATGCTTGTAGTGGTGACCTAGTCATTAGTGAGGACCTTGACATTAGCAGGGAACCTGGAGGATATGTCGTATGTATGTAAATCTTTGAATGGAGTCTCAGACTTTTGTTTTAAATTAAAAGCACTTCTTATGATGAAAGCACATAAAAGTTAGTTAAACTTGGTCTTGAGTTAATTTTCATTCCATGCAGCAAAAAATTACTGGGACTGTACATGGTGTACAGCATGCAATCAATGGTATAGGACAAGGAGAGAATTTTATCTTTTGGGGTTCAAAGTTTTGTACAGATGCTCTAGCTTACACTTGTATTGTTATGAATAATTTCTTTAAATAAATGCTCATGAGAATAGGTGAATAATGTCTGCATCAAGTTTATGCATTGATTAGAGGAGTTATCTCTCTTACCTGATACTGAAACCTCTATGAAGATGAGTTATCTCCTCATTCTTTTACAGTATGGTGACAGTAAATAAATCACATGGAAAATCATTTTGTATGATAACACACAAAGTTAAACTGTAAAAAAACACTAGGCATGCCTGGTGAATGTTTTTTTGAGAATCAAGATGTTCTGAACAGACATGGGTGTATATTCCTCACCCACAGAGCATGTAAGAATTTAGGCTTGTACATGGTATTAGATATTTCGGCGTGTGACTGTTGACAGAAACAAGTGTTGTTCACTTACGGCTTGTTTTATGTATTATGACCTGAATACAGCATTATTGTTTTTCCTATTTAATTCATTACCTGGAACAACATTTATACAGAAATGAAATGGGGCCATCAGGTGGCTGAATGATATAAGGCTCACACCTTTACAGATCTCCTACATGGCTTACCTCACTCCATGTGAGTTTGTGTCTCACTTTAACCAATGTGGATATGTGAAAAAGCTTTCTAGAATTATCCCTTGTGTCCTTGGTTCTTCCCAGATTCACCTCCAACCGTTATACTGACTTTCATGTCTGGCCTGTCATGTGCTAAACACTGGCATTAAACTCTATAAAACCAATCGAAAACAAACCCACAGAAATTGCTGATTTTAAATATAAAATAATTGTACTTATGCAGCATGAGAAACTCCATTTTTTTGTATAAAGCTGATATCTCAAAAGCATGTGATGTTAAACCAGATATAACCTCCACAATTATATAAACATGAGATTTATTTTCTGCAGGAGGACCACTTGGTGAGTTGGTTCAGTGGAGTGACCTGATCACCCCACTGTATATCCTTGGGCACTATTGCACAATTATATAAACATTGGATTTATTTTCTGCAGGAGGACCACTTGGTGAGTTGGTTCAATGGAGTGACCTGATCACCACACTGTATATCCTTGGGCATAAGCTGACTATTACCAGTGAAGTGGACCAACTCAAAAAGTAAGCTACTCAAAATTATTCTGACACACCCTAGGTCTGAAGATATCAACATAATAATTTTAAACCTTTAATTTTAATTTTAATTTTAATTTCAATTTTAATATTAAACCTTACTTTAAGGCCTGAATGAAATCTTCACATCTTTATCTAGTGATATTAAATTTACAAGCCCTGAAGCAGATAATTTTACTGAGTCTACCTTTCATTTGCACTTTATTTATAACTGAAATTCATTTAGTTTGTCTACACTCCATTTGCATTCTCTTGATGTTGGCATTTAAGCTATCGTCTAGTCACTTCTTGTTCATGGTCTCAGAAATACACTTAGAGCTCATGTTTTGGAAGTTGAAACAACTGTGGTAGGAGGTAAAATTACTGATTATTTTCAAATTGTAGTTAGTGGTGGCAGGAAACTGAAAACAATATTTCAACAACAATGTTAGATGTACCACACAAAAAGAAACCAAAATGTGCAGCACAATTTTATAATTCTTGTTCGTCAGAGTGAAAATGGTTATAACAGAGCTGCAAGATAAGAGGTATGTTCTGTGATATTTGCAATGTTGTGGGTAAAATAGCGCTTTTTTGCATCAAAAATCTGCTATTTGAACTTGAAGACATCAACTTTTACATAACACGCCGAGCCATATGATATGGTCATATGCAAGTATTATATAATAAAGTACACAAGTCTTACTTTGAAGCCACTGCCTCCATTGTTTTAAAGAAAAAGTGAAATTCCTGTACAGCTGTGTGCAATGAGGACAGCCTATTTTACTGTTTCAAAAACATTTCATTGAAGGCTTAAAACATGAAATAAAGCAGGGGTTTAGCTGTTGTGTATGTTCCATTGGTAAGAATGATATCACAGTTTGTAGGGTGTTTCCCTGTTATGTATGTTCCATTGGCATTGGTAAGAATGATGTCATAGTTTATAAGGGTTTAGAAGTTGTTTGTTTCATTGTTAAGAACATTGTCATAGTTTGTAAGGGGTTTAACTGTTGTCAGTGTATGTTCCATTGTTACACAGTTGCTCAGGTCATTCACATATTCAGCATTAGATCAAGTTGAGATAGCCAAAAACACTAAAGCAAGCAGTTACTAAAGCTCATGAATGCAATCTTTTACTTAAACAGCTGTCGATGAAGTTGCATCATCAGTACATTCCCTTCATGGTTATATACAGTAACTGTTGCTTGACTGGGGAAATATTAAACTTGGTAATGTTATCATTCCCTTCATGGTTAAATACAGTAACTGTTGACTGGAGAAATATTAAACTTGGTAATATTATCATTCCCTTCATGGTTAAATACAGTAACTGTTGACTGGAGAAATATTAAACTTGGTAATATTATCATTCCCTTCATGGTTAAATACAGTAACTGTTGACTGGAGAAATATTAAACTTGGTAATATTATCATTCCCTTCATGGTTAAATACAGTAACTGTTGCTTGACTGGAGAAATATTAAACTTGGTAATATTATCATTCAGCATGAGTCAAACAAGTGACTGAGGGTAAAATGAGTCACCCATAGCACATATTGATATGTGTTGGTGAATTGTTCCACATCTACAAATGACAAACAGCTACTTTTTCGGTGTATTCATCTGGCTGCGGCAATCTTTGATGTGTATAAACCTATCAAAGATTGATGATGCTAGCTCAACTGAAAACAGTGGACTCTCTTTTTGATTGGGGCCTGCTTGTGCATGGAGAAGCTATAAACAATTTGAACTTATAGTAAATCTAAGGTTTGAAAGAATTGAAATCACATGTCCATGACTAATATCATTTGATTACTCATTTTTTCATTTAAATAATACATGTACTTAAAACACTTGTTCTCTTTTCTGTCATTACTGATTTCACATTAATTTGGTAAGTGGAAATGATATTTTTGGGATACTGTATACATATGATATTTTTGGGATACTGTTTACATATGTTATTTTTGGGATATTGTATACATATGATATTTTTGAGATACTGTATACATATGATATTATTGGGATACTATATACATATGATATTTTTGGGATATTGTATACATATGACATTTTTGGGATACTGTCTACATATGATATTTTTGGGATACTGTATACATATATTTGTGGGATACTATATACATATGTGTGAATAGGAGCTGTATACAATATTTTATATTTCTTGTATTAAAAAATTAATTTTGAAAAGGGTTCAAATGAAACTAGCACATGGTATAGATAATACATTTTTACAGGAATGAAATTGAATTAACAGATGGTTTTGATTGAAGAACATAAATTAGGGTGCTATTTGTCGTATTTTCCTTTATTTCAGTAAATTTGTGGCTTAAATTAGACACAAAATAATAAACAAAATAGGGGCTCCGAGTGGTCTAAAGGCTGTCCATTATGGATCACTGCCATCTCTCCTCTGTCTCTGAGTTCGAGTCTAAGATTGGCTACTGTAGTTATGTGAGAAAGCTTGCCAGTAGCTTCTCGTGGGTCGGTGGTTCTTTCTGGGGGTTTTCCAGGTTCTTCCTCCACCATTAATACTGGCCGCCATGTATAGCCTATCGTGTGCTGAAAAATCGCGTTAAACCATTAAAAAAATATAGGTGAAACTGCAGCATCAGCTAGGTGTGTAAGTGGCATATGATAAGAATGTTTTTAGTTGGTATTTTGTTATTTCCATACATTTATTAATCATTCCATTGTTTTCTATAATATCATACATTTTATTTGTTTGTTTCAGCATTTTATCCAAACTTCCAGCTGCAAACTCCCCCTGCCAGAGTCGTAAAGAACTTCCCGTCCATATTATTTACACTGACATCGTAGGCCTGCGACAGTTTAAGAAATTTGTTAAGGAAGGATATGGAAAATTCAGGTATTTGAGAGCTTGTATGCCCCTGCATTTAGTTTGCATGATAGGGCAATTTGATAAGATGCATCATGTTTGCATGAATTATGTCTGTCGTGAGACTAATTTTATTAGAAGAGTAATTGCAGTATTTTCTTAATATAACACTATTCAATGGAGTCAGAGTGTACTGCCTTATAGTGAGACTGCCTTATAATGAAGTACATGATACAGTTTTCCCTCATTATAATACAGTCTGCTTTATAATGAAGTACATGAGAGTTTTCCCTCATTATAACAGTCTGCTTTATAATGAAATAATGATAGTTTTCCCTCAAAATACAGTCTGCTTTATAATGAAGTACATGTTACAGTTTTCCCTCATTATAATACAGTCTGCTTTATAATGAAGTACATGTTACAGTTTTCCCTCATTATAATACAGTCTGCTTTATAATGAAGTACATGTTAGTTTTCCCGCACTATAATACAGTCTGCTTTATAATGAAATACATGTTACAGTTTTCCCTCATTATAATACAGTCTGCTTTATAATGAAGTACATGATACATTTTTCCCTCATTATAATACAGTCTGCTTTATAATGAAGTACATGTTAAAGTTTTCCCTCACTATAATACAGTCTGCTTTATAATGAAGTACATGATACATTTTTCCCTCATTATAATACAGTCTGCTTTATAATGAAGTACACGTTAAAGTTTTCCCTCACTATAATACAGTCTGCTTTATAATGAAGTACATGATACATTTTCCCTCATTATAATACAGTCTGCTTTATAATGAAGTACATGTTAAAGTTTTCCCTCACTATAATACAGTCTGCTTTATAATGAAGTACATGATACATTTTTCCCTCATTATAATACAGTCTGCTTTATAATGAAGTACATGTTAAAGTTGTCCCTCACTATAATACAGTCTGCTTTATAATGAAGTACATGATACATTTTTCCCTCATTATAATACAGTCTGCTTTATAATGAAGTACATGTTAAAGTTTTCCCTCACTATAAAACAGTCTGCTTTATAATGAAGTACATGATACATTTTTCCCTCATTATAATACAGTCTGCTTTATAATGAAGTACATGTTAAAGTTTTCCCTCACTATAATACAGTCTGCTTTATAATGAAGTACATGATACATTTTTCCCTCATTATAATACAGTCTGCTTTATAATGAAATACATGTTAAAGTTTTCCCTCACTATAATACAGTCTGCTTTATAATGAAGTACATGATACATTTTTCCCTCATTATAATACAGTCTGCTTTATAATGAAGTACATGTTAATGTTTTCCCTCACTATAATACAGTCTGCTTTATAATGAAGTACATGATACATTTTTCCCTCATTATAATACAGTCTGCTTTATAATGAAGTATATGTTAAAGTTTTCCCTCACTATAATACAGTCTGCTTTATAATGAAGTACATGATACATTTTTCCCTCATTATAATACAGTCTGCTTTATAATGAAGTACATGTTAAAGTTTTCCCTCACTATAATACAGTCTGCTTTTTAATGAAGTACATGATACATTTTTCCCTCATTATAATACAGTCTGCTTTATAATGAAGTACATGTTAAAGTTTTCCCTCACTATAATGCAGTCTGCTTTTTAATGAAGTACATGATACAGTGTGTGAGTGATGCAGTATCTACTGCAAAACTTCCATGAAGTGATCCCTCTGTAATCTGACCATATCTGATGTAACAGAATTGTTACCGAGAGGAGGGTGGATTAAATGAACAATACAAACACAATTTGTGAAAGAAAATATAAATTTATGTAATAAATTATAAATGAAAAAAAATACAGATGTAACAACACAATAATTCATGCACTCAACCCACAATTACACTCACAACCATTCACAATACATGAACAAATTAAATAACAATACAAAAGGAATCTCAGATGTAAAGGGATCTCTTGGATTATACACAGATCCAAGAATCCTTTACGAAAGTTAAATAAATGCAAGAATGATTTACGAAAAAAAATAAACACAAACGACAAACTATCTATCGCACGATGGATTGCGATAACTAGCACGATCATATACTTGTATTCAATCAAATTGCTAGCTTTTATTGATATCTATGTGATCACTTGAAATATTATTGTGATCTGACGTAAGCATGCAAATACAACAATGTATTAAATTATATTACAATTTCAATACACCTATGTGTCTCCCCTGTATAACCGCACGATTCAGCAACAGTTGAATCGTCTCCCAGTTTCCCCGAGAACCGAGGGTTGACCAATACTATTATCGGACGTTTCCCTACACGGATCCACCACAGTTATACGTTCAGACAGCATACAACATCTACCCGAACCAACGGTTCCTCACTCCCCTAGATGTCTAACCGGACGTTTTACAACTCTAAGACAGCTCCGACACTCGGACTTCTAGCTTTCCGGATATTTACACGTTACACAGATATTGACGAACAGACAGTTCGACACACAGACAAATACTTCAATTCCGTTTGCACAAATTAACGGCACAAGCACATTCAGATATTTATACAGAGATGTTCCAGAACAAACAATAGATGTCCCACAACAAATCAAACGATATCAAAGACGTTTATCAAAAGATGGTATCAGATGTGTTAACAGCTACGGTATCAACGATGTTATTAGCAGCTACGGTATCAACGATGTTATTAGCAGCTACGGTATCAACGATGTTATTAGCAGCTACGGTATCAGAAACAATGTAACAACTACGTTAGCAGCTACGGTATCAGAGACGGTATCAACGATGTTATTAGATGCGCTATCAGTGATGTACTTCTACGGTATCAACGACGGAATCAGATGTTATCAAAGACGGAATCAGCTGGAATCAGACTGAATCAGACGGAATCAATGATTGTCAGATGTTATCAGATCTACGGAATCAACGATGTTATTAGATCTCCGGAACCAGCTATAATAAACAAAACCAGACTAATAATAGTTGTCTCAAAAATAATCTAAGCTGTAGATTACGATATTTCATTTAAAGTCTAAAAGTGACTAGTAATTCCAAATATTCCACGTTTATTGCAATAAAGGCATCATTATACGAAATGATAATCTGAATAAAATTCACAATAAAACGAAATGTAAATTTAACACTCACCCCTTTGGCTGGAGATTTGCAAGACGAGGTTATCTATCCTTCGATTAGATATTTGGGTTCCCGTAAATAATAATGAGAATTCCTTAGCCTTATATACTCTCTATAGGTGAACATAAATCACATCGAGCTTTACGTGCACCACGTACAACGAGTATTTCGGATTTCATGTAAATTACAAATTGGCACATGCAAATCGTTACACGCCACTTAATCACCCCAGGTAATGCGTGTACGACGAAATAAAGAAAATGGTGAGTTTCGTTTGCAATTGAAGAACAACAAAAATCAGTTCAAATTTTCGCCTAATTCTGTGACAATACCTCCCCCCTAAGAATAAAAATGTACACATTTTTAAAACTAACACAGAATAGAAGAAAAATAACTACTGATGATATCTTACAACATTTACACTGGTTATACTACAAACTGGATTTTATTACTGGGCAAATTCATACAAATTTCCCATCATGCCCTACTCAAGTAGTCTGCGCCTATATTTTCATCTCCCCTTATTGACATTGTCGCTCTGTCTCTTGATATACAGCTTGAGCATGTTCGCATGGAATGTTTTTACATTACCGTCCATGTCAATTTTATAGTCCATGTCACCTTTTACTTCTTTAACTTCATATGGACCTTTCCACTGGACTAATAACTTATTCGAACTCGTTGGAAGAAGCAATAGCACCTGATCTCCCACAAGAAATTTCCTATTACGCGCTCTGCGGTTGTAATACTTGGCATATCTGCGCCCGGATTTAATCAATTCGTCACGTGCCATCTGGCATGTACTCTCAAGTTTGTTTCTTAGATCTAACACGTACTGGTAAGTCGTTTTTATTTCCTCGTTCGCGACATCACCAGTCCATAGTTCGCGTAGTATCCGCATCGGGCCTCGAACTGTCCTACCGTACAACAGTTCGAAGGGTGAAAACCCTAAACTTTCCTGCGGTACTTCACGGTACGCGAACAGAACAGCGTTTAAATAACGGTCCCAGTCTTGCGGACGTTCCGCGCACATCTTTCTCAGCATGCTTTTCAGGGTACCATTAAACTTCTCTACCAGTCCATTGCACATCGGATGGTATGGGGTAGTGTTTAGCTGTTTGATGGATAACAGTCTACTTATTTCACCCATGAGGTCAGAGGTGAATTGGGCACCACAATCAGTGAGGATTTCCTCTGGCACCCCTACCCTACTGAAGATATCAACTAATGCTTCAGCTACCCTTTCCGTTTCAATAGTTGGTAACGCTACGGCTTCGGGGTATCTGGTTGCGTAATCAACCAGAGTAAGTATGTACCGATTCTTTCTTTCGGTAACCGGGTGTATTGGTCCTACAATATCTACTGCCACTCTTTTAAACGGTGTATCTATTAATGGCATCTGTCCCAAGGGCACCCTTGTGACCCTTCCCTTACAGACGGTTTTCTGACATACGTCGCACGACCTACAGAACCGTGTGACATCGCCATTAACACCTGGCCAGTAGAATTCAGCGACTACCCTGCTAGTGGTCTTAGCCTTACCTAGGTGTCCTGCCATGCTTGACTCATGCGCCACCCTAAGTACTTGAGATCTATATCTCTGGGGTACGACCACTTGCCAATACTTCTTACCCTCCCGAGCGCTAAACTCCCTATGAATTAATCCGTTCTTGCGTACGAATCTCGAGCTACCCCCACGCTTGCAATGTTTAATCGCGCCGGACGTGATTTTCTCAACAATTGTTCTGATGGATTCATCACGTTCTTGCTCTTGTTTGAAATCATCACGGGAAATTCCTGAGATCGATTCAGGGACTATTAATTTATGAAACGCGGTTTTCTCTCGCCGTGTTTGCGCTCGCGTTTCGACTGCCTGGGCCAAAGGTATTTTAAAATCGGCCATGGTTGGAAGACGGGAACCTTCAACATTACCGATCATCAGATCGTAAATAGGATTGTCCATACAAAGGGCATCAACAGTTCCCGTTAAGAAAGGTGTTTTTACTGTGATCCTTGCTACGGGAATGCGACCCATCGTCTGATCAAGTAACATACATGGGGATTCCCACCCGAGCATTTGGTTATCCTGCACGAGACTACGTTTGATCACTACGCCCGTACAACCAGTGTCACGCAATACCACGACTTCTCGACCGTTGACAAACCCTCTCGCGGTTGGTACACGCGCTTCAGGAAATAAACACGTGCCAAGCGAATGAATACAAGGTTCTACCTGTACGATGTTATCAGT
Source organism: Unio delphinus (assembly GCA_029339505.1). Lineage (NCBI taxonomy): Eukaryota > Metazoa > Mollusca > Bivalvia > Unionida > Unionidae > Unio > Unio delphinus. The sequence goes on along the minus strand of JAQISU010000001.1, from coordinate 2,171,218 downwards.
TATACCTTTACTTTGTATAGCCACTGCTACTTTATGTATAAGTGCCTTTCTTTTAGGACAGTCTTTTTGAACATGACCCAATGCATTACACAAGAAACACCGCACACGCTGAAAAACTGGATTCCCAACTGACCTTTTTACCTCAGCTGATTTTACAGGCTCCCTAGGCATAGGTCTTACAGACTGGTTTCCAGACTTAAAATCTTTCAAAACCACGTTCTGGGTTCCCCCATGAGCTTCGGCAAATAAATCGGCTTGCTTAGCCATATCTTTTACGTTCGTGAAGACTTTCTCCTTCAGAAATTGATCTAATTCTCGCCCAACTGTATTAAATAATTGATCTCTGAGCAAGAAATCAGTCAACCCTTCAAACGTTTTCACCGCTTTGCCGCATTCAATCCACCGCTCAAAATAGTTCGCAATTCTGACGGTGAACTGACCAAAGGTTTCTCCCTTATCGGGCTTGCTATACCTGAACTTTTTTCGAAAACCTTGTTCAGTGAGCTCGTACCTTTTGAGAAGTGCTTCCTTTAGGACGTCGTACTTAAACACATCGTCTCTAGGAAGTGGCGAGTATACATCCAGTGCTTTACCTTTTAATAAAGCACTCAGATGCAGCGCCCAGTCATTTTGACTCCACTTCTGGTTTTCGGCATACCGCTCAAACCGATGAAGATAACTATCTATGTTATCTTTTTCATCGTCAAAGGGAGGTAATTTGGGGCCCCTTAATTTGTTAGTGGCAGAATCGTGTTCTCTTCCAGATGTCGCTAATTCTACCTTACGCTCATGATCCCGTTGTTTTGCTCTTTCTTCTAACTCTAACATTTCTACTTTAGCTAGTTTATCTAACTCTATTCGCTTTTCATCCGCTTCCCTTTCCCACTCTATCCTGTCTTTTTCGGCCTGCTTCTCTAATTCTATCTTTTCCCTCTCAAAGGCCCATTTCCTATCTTCGGATTCCCTTTCTAATTCCCGTTTCCTTTCATCAGATTCCCTTTCTAATGCCCGTTTCCTCTCTTCGGATTCCCTTTCTAACTCCCTTGACCTTGCCCTTTCTTCCCTTTCCCGGGCTTGTTCTTCTTGAATAAATTTCCTTAGACTTTCACCTTCATACCCAAATTCTTTGCCTAAGGCAACCAAGTCCTTAAGGGATGACATGACAATGACAATTGTAATATGAATATAGATATATAACCAAACCAATACTTTCAACACGTTTATACTGGACACACGGACCTAGGTAAACTAAACAAAAATAAACTCCAACTAGAGTATTATCTTAACAGAAGGTCACGCTCGAATATAAACATTAAATGTATACCTTCACAAAAATGATTGACAGTTCACTTAATCCAACGATCCCACTTCTGACACCATTGTAACAGAATTGTTACCGAGAGGAGGGTGGATTAAATGAACAATACAAACACAATTTGTGAAAGAAAATATAAATTTATGTAATAAATTATAAATGAAAAAAAATACAGATGTAACAACACAATAATTCATGCACTCAACCCACAATTACACTCACAACCATTCACAATACATGAACAAATTAAATAACAATACAAAAGGAATCTCAGATGTAAAGGGATCTCTTGGATTATACACAGATCCAAGAATCCTTTACGAAAGTTAAATAAATGCAAGAATGATTTACGAAAAAAAATAAACACAAACGACAAACTATCTATCGCACGATGGATTGCGATAACTAGCACGATCATATACTTGTATTCAATCAAATTGCTAGCTTTTATTGATATCTATGTGATCACTTGAAATATTATTGTGATCTGACGTAAGCATGCAAATACAACAATGTATTAAATTATATTACAATTTCAATACACCTATGTGTCTCCCCTGTATAACCGCACGATTCAGCAACAGTTGAATCGTCTCCCAGTTTCCCCGAGAACCGAGGGTTGACCAATACTATTATCGGACGTTTCCCTACACGGATCCACCACAGTTATACGTTCAGACAGCATACAACATCTACCCGAACCAACGGTTCCTCACTCCCCTAGATGTCTAACCGGACGTTTTACAACTCTAAGACAGCTCCGACACTCGGACTTCTAGCTTTCCGGATATTTACACGTTACACAGATATTGACGAACAGACAGTTCGACACACAGACAAATACTTCAATTCCGTTTGCACAAATTAACGGCACAAGCACATTCAGATATTTATACAGAGATGTTCCAGAACAAACAATAGATGTCCCACAACAAATCAAACGATATCAAAGACGTTTATCAAAAGATGGTATCAGATGTGTTAACAGCTACGGTATCAACGATGTTATTAGCAGCTACGGTATCAACGATGTTATTAGCAGCTACGGTATCAACGATGTTATTAGCAGCTACGGTATCAGAAACAATGTAACAACTACGTTAGCAGCTACGGTATCAGAGACGGTATCAACGATGTTATTAGATGCGCTATCAGTGATGTACTTCTACGGTATCAACGACGGAATCAGATGTTATCAACGACGGAATCAGCTGGAATCAGACTGAATCAGACGGAATCAATGATTGTCAGATGTTATCAGATCTACGGAATCAACGATGTTATTAGATCTCCGGAACCAGCTATAATAAACAAAACCAGACTAATAATAGTTGTCTCAAAAATAATCTAAGCTGTAGATTACGATATTTCATTTAAAGTCTAAAAGTGACTAGTAATTCCAAATATTCCACGTTTATTGCAATAAAGGCATCATTATACGAAATGATAATCTGAATAAAATTCACAATAAAACGAAATGTAAATTTAACACTCACCCCTTTGGCTGGAGATTTGCAAGACGAGGTTATCTATCCTTCGATTAGATATTTGGGTTCCCGTAAATAATAATGAGAATTCCTTAGCCTTATATACTCTCTATAGGTGAACATAAATCACATCGAGCTTTACGTGCACCACGTACAACGAGTATTTCGGATTTCATGTAAATTACAAATTGGCACATGCAAATCGTTACACGCCACTTAATCACCCCAGGTAATGCGTGTACGACGAAATAAAGAAAATGGTGAGTTTCGTTTGCAATTGAAGAACAACAAAAATCAGTTCAAATTTTCGCCTAATTCTGTGACATCTGACCACATATATTATGATCCTGATAAAGTTCGTGTCATGCCACCTCATTAAATTGGAATAATTCAGGGTCCTTTCCAAGTTTTCTTTTAGCTATGGCTCTCTTTCCTGATAGACTAATACATGCAAACTAACCAAAAGGGACAACAATAACAGCAATATACTGAACCTAACCCAAATTTAAGCCTAAATCAGTATGGTTTTTCATTCAGATGTTCTCCTAATTCAATTGCTTTTTGTGTGGACTGTCACAGAAATTGGTTACATTATCTGAATTGTATTGCCTAATATGAATTGTGCAATCTAATGAAAATGGTACAAATTAAAATTGTACAAAAATTAAAATTATACAAATGAAAATTATATGAGTGAAAATTCTACAAATGAAAATTCTACAAATGAAAATTGTACAAATGAAAACTATACAAATAAAAATTCTACAAATGGAAATTGAACAAAAATGAAAATACAAAATGAAAACTATACAAATGAAAATTCTACAAATGGAAAACTATACAAATGAAAAGTATACAGCTTCATACAAGTTGTATGGTCTAATGTAGTTTGTACAGCCTAATGTCAATTGTATAACCTAACGAGAGTTGTACAGCCAAATATGGATTGTACAGCCAAATGTGAGTTTGACAGCCAGATTTTAATGTTTCTAGGATACTTTGGATGACATGCCTGGTCTTTAGATATTTTCGAGAAAACTATACCACATAGAGAAATGATCAGAATCCATTTGGTCTTTTTCTTTCACTGTAATTGTGTTGGAAACACACATCAGGATAACATAACATTTTAATTTCCAACTCACTTGATACATATTTTATAAAAGCAAGGTACAGTCGACTCCGGTTAACTGCACACCCTCGGGCCCGTCACAAGACCGTGCAGTTAACCGGAGTATGCAGTTAACCGGAGTACGGTACAGTACATTTTTAAGCATTCGGGAGAAAACGGGACCGGCGTGACTACATGCAGTTATCCGGAGTGTGCAGTTAACCGATGTGCAGTTAAGTGATGTCGACTGTAATCAGTCATTTGTGAATAATCATGTCAACATGTGACTTTACTAAAAGATTTTTTATGATGTACAAGTGGTGGCCAGCTTGCTACCCATTTTGAGTGGATAGTGATATCACTATGGGTTTTTCATTAGTAGAGTTTTTATAATGATCAGTTACCCTTTAATGAAAATGGTGCTAATACCTATAGCCACCACGTCAGCCATCATACAGGTCCTGTTATTGCTACTTTTCTAGTCATATTGGAATCATATTTTCACCAAAAAACTGCTTATAATTTAAAGTGATGCCTTCCAATATGGCCACCACATCAGCCATCATACAGGTCCTGTTATTGCTACTCTTCTAGTCATGTTGGAATTAGGTTTTCACCAAAAGAATGCTTATAATTTAAAGTGATGCCATCCAATATGGCCACCACATCAGCCATCATACAGGTCCTGTTATTGCTACTCTTCTAGTCATATTGGAATTAGGTTTTCATCAAAAGACTGCTTATAATTTAAAGTGATGCCATCCAATATGGCCACCACATCAGCCAACATACAGGTCCTGTTTTTGCTACTCTTCTAGTCATATTGGAATTGTGTTTTCACCAAAAAACTGCTTATAATTTAAAGTGATGCCATCCAATATGGCCACCACATCAGCCACCTTGAAACTTGCGTTATCACTACTCCATTTGAATGGAAAATCATATCGAATTTGGGCGGGGGTTCAATAAAAGATTTCATATGATGTCATTTTGGTCTTAAATATTTTTTTGTGCAGATATGACACCCATAATGGCTACTACAGCAACCATCTTGAAAATTATGTTATTGTTACTCTGGTGAGTTAATGGTCAAAATAACATGGGTTTTCAATAAAAGACTTCATATAACATTGAATTGGATGTAAGTGAAAATGATGGCAATTTGACACCCAATAGAGCTACTTCAAAAAAATGCCAGCTTGAAATTCTAATAATTTCAACTTTCCTCACCTCCTGAATAGAAGTCATGTCAGCATTGGGTTTTCATGGGAAAACTTCTTCTAGTGTCTAGTTGATCTGAAATTGATCTTAGTTAATTGAAATAAGATTGACTTTGCTTATATTCATGATTTGTTTCAATTAGTACTTTATTTTCATTTGCAGGAAGTATGATCACCTTGAAGATTAAAATCTTTTTGTAAATTTTCACCCTATGTTCACAGAGTTACATGTACAGTCTAGTTTTATTACTCTAGTGCAATCACTAGCACAATCAAGACAGACAACCCATATTATAAATGCATTTAATTTGAAGGTACCTTCTTAATGTTATTGTTCCTGCACCTTACATACAGTGTAGTCTTGTTGCCATATAGTCCCAGCACCTTAAGCAGGGTAAAGTTTGTTTTGAGGGTACCCTTCCTTGAAGAGAGAGCATTTTGTACATGTATAATCCATTTTCAAATAATATGTGCACTACAAGCAAAACATAAGGATGAATGATGATATATTGATGCGTAAAATGCGATTGTTAAAAAAAATACCTTATGACATTTGATAAAACTCAGAGATGTAAGGCAGGGCATCCCCCTCATTGCAGTTAATTTGCACCCCAGAGAGGGCAGGGTACAACCTTAGGAGGGCATCCTACAGTGCCTCATTAAGGTATGGCATCCATTCAGTGAGGTTAAATTGCACCCCAGAGAGGGCAGGGTACAAGCAGAGGAGGGCATCCTACAGTGCCTTATAAAGGGCATCCCCTCAGTGCAGTTAGGTTGCACCCCGGAGAAGGCAGGGAACAACCATATTAGGGCATGATATAGTTCCTCATTTGGCAGGCTAGATACAACCCGGTTTAATTTGTCCTTTGTGTAATGCACATATAACCTTAAGCATTATAGAATCCAATCTGCTTGACATATTAGCAGGTCAGGGTCTATGCTGATTTTAGATTCCAATCTGCTTGACATATTAGCAGGTCAGGGTCTATGCTGCTTGTTCTGTGAAAAAGAAAGGACAACATAGACACTGATCTTTACAATTATTTCTTCAGAAACCATATAATTTCTGGGTAATTTCTGCTCAGACACTTTCATTCCCGAGGTGGGGAGTGTCCTGTTTTTAAAGAGGACATTTTACTGTCTGTATAAAAAAAAGAATAAATAGACAACTTATGTCTTCAGAAATGTTGGTGATAAATAACTTTAACAGAATAAGGATATATCTGTAACTATTGAGCCACATTATCGGAACAGTGCCTGTTTATGATGATATTGGCTTTACATAATGTGAGTTATAACTGCAAGTAAAAGCAGAGATTTAGTCATCAGATAATGCAATTAAGATTTTTGCCATTGTCATGCTCTCCCTGTAAGGTAGATGAAATAATGGTCTCTCAAGACAGGTTTTACTGTAAAATGTTTGCATAATGGAAATCAAACTAAAAGGTCTGGTTTGGTTCAATTTGGTATTTTATGCCACATCACTACTTTTAAGGTTATGTCATGCAGATCCAAATAGAGTAAAATGCTTGCTCAAGGATGCACCATGGCTGCTGATGTGGCAATGGTGGGTATTGAACCTGTATCCTTTTGTCTATGAAATCAGTGCTTTAACAACTGAGTTGAGTTGCTCCAGATTAAAAGAACTAGACTGTACTTTATATTCAGTTCCAAATTATAATGTTAAGAAAATCATTTACTTGCTTGCATTTGTTGGTTAGTATTGCAGTAATTACGGTTACTGTTGTGTTCTTTTCTATTGCTGTTTTTTTTCAATATACAATGTACCCTCATTATAATGTTGATGATGGGAGTGATTAATTTGAGTTCATGTTTTAAGTGAGGGTTCTTGATTAGATATTCCTACGCTGCAGTGTCATACTAGTACACAAAAATGGGATATTTCAGAATAATGTTAATACAGTGGAGACTGTCTTGAAAAACCACCCCTTCTGCCAGAGCATAATAGTCTCTCAAGATGGGTGGTCTCTCATAGCCAGTCATAACACTATGTAATTAATAAAGCTGTACATGGAGAACCTAGTCTCTCATAGCAGAGGTCTCTCAAGACAGGTTTTTCTATAACATTTTATGTTTTCATTAGCAAAGAAATAAGGTTAAGTTTAATAATTGAAGTAATAACAAGTGATTGAGATCTATGGGTAAACCTTAATTACAAGAGATCACTGTAGGAAAGGTTTTATGTATGATGGTACAATAAGAGCTTTATATTGATGGACTGTATGCTGCATGGTTTTATACTGAATGTCCACTGTACTTCTGGTTAATTTATTTTTTGGGGGTTATAATTATTTTCTGGTGTTGCAAAATTGGTAAATTAAACTCTTGGACTTTTAAAGTGGTCATATTGTTCCACATAATGATTATTATTTGCTGAGTCTGCAAATTATGTTGTCTCATCTCCAAAATGCTTGAAAATGGGTTAACCACAAAAATTTGTACCCCACGAAAAATAATCAAATTGCAGTAATCACTGAAACATTTCAGATCCTTCACAAGTCATACAAAGGTAATCAATGTAAGATTTATTTTTTCTTACATTTCAGTATTTTACTAACCTTTTTCTTAGAGTTGATTACAGAGTTAACACGTCAAGCATTATTCTCATTTCAAAATTCAATTTAAAATCTTGATCCTGGCTGAGAGATGAGATTGGTATTACGAACATTTTGGTGATTGACTGGGTAGGAGTGGGAGTCTGATCCTAAAATGTATTTATTAACAGAGGTCAGCTGGCAATATGAAGAACCTAATCAAGGAGACGTCTGGGAACATGAAAAGCCTAAACAAAGAGGCCTATTAGCAATATGAAAAACCTAAACAAGGAGAGGTCTTGGAACATGAAAAACCTAAGCAAAGAGGTCTATTAGCAATATGAAAAACCTAAACAAGGAGAGGTCTTGGAACATGAAAAACCTAAGCAAAGAGGCCTATTAGCAGTATGAAAAACCTCAACAAGGAGAGGTCTTGGAACATGAAAAACTTAAGCAAAGAGGCCTATTAGCAATATGAAAAACCTAAACAAGGAGAGGTCTTGGTACATGAAAAACGGAAGCAAAGAGGCATATTAGCAATATGAAAAACCTAAAACAACAGAGGTCTTGGTACATGAAAAACTGAAGCAAAAAGGCCTATTAGCAATATGAAAAATCTAAACAAGAAGAGGTTGCTGGAAAATGAGAAACTTAAGCAAAGAGTCCTATTAGCAATATGAAAAACCTAAACAAGGAGAGGTCTTGGAACATGAAAAACTGAAGCAAAGAAGCATATTAGCAATATGAAAAACCTAAACAAGGAGAGGTCTTGGTACATGAAAAACTGAAGCAAAGAGGCCTATTAGCAATATGAAAAACCTAAACAAGGAGATGTCTTGGAACATGGGAAACTTAAGCAAAGAGTCCTATTAGCAATATGAAAAACCTAAACAAGGAGAGGTCTTGGAACATGAAAAACTGAAGCAAAGAGGCCTATTAGCAATTTGAAAAACCTAAGCAAGGATAAGACTTGGAACATGAAAAACTTAAGCAAAGAGGCCTATTAGCAATATGAAAAACCTAAACAAGGAGAGGTCTTGGAACATGAAAAACTGAAGCAAAGAGGCCTATTAGCAATATGAAAAACCTAAACAAGGAGAGGTCTTGGAACATGAAAAACTGAAGCAAAGAGGCCTATTAGCAGTATGAAAAACCTAAACAAGGAGAGGTCTTCGAACATGAAAAACTTAAGCAAAGAGGCCTATTAGCAATATGAAAAACCTAAACAAGGAGAGGTCTTGGAACATGATAAAACCTAAGCAAAGAGGCCTATTAGCAGTATGAAAAACCTAAACAAGGAGAGGTCTTGGAACATGAAAAACTGAAGCAAAGAAGCCTATTAGCAATGTGAAAAACCTAAACAAGGAGAGGTCTTGGAACATAAAAAACTGAAGCAAAGAGGCCTATTTGCAGTATGAAAAACCTAAACAAGGAGAGGTCTTGGAACATGAAAAACCTAAGCAAAGAGGCCTATTAGCAGTATGAAAAACCTAAACAAGGAGAGGTCTTGGAACATGAAAAACTGAATCAAAGAGGCCTATTAGCAGTATGAAAAACCTAAACAAGGAGAGGTCTTGGAACATGAAAAACTGAAGCAAAGAAGCCTATTAGCAATGTGAAAAACCTAAACAAGGAGAGGTCTTGGAACATGAAAAACTGAAGCAAAGAGGCCTATTTGCAGTATGAAAAACCTAAACAAGGAGAGGTCTTGGAACATGAAAAACCTAAGCAAAGAGGCCTATTAGCAGTATGAAAAACCTAAACAAGGAGAGGTCTTGGAACATGAAAAACTGAAGCAAAGAAGCCTATTAGCAATGTGAAAAACCTAAACAAGGAGAGGTCTTGGAACATGAAAAACTGAAGCAAAGAGGCCTATTTGCAGTATGAAAAACCTAAACAAGGAGAGGTCTTGGAACATGAAAAACTGAAGCAAAGAGGCCTATTAGCAATGTGATAAACCTGAACAGGGAGAGGTCTTGCAACATGAAAATCTTAAGCAAAGAGGTCTTATAGCAATATGAAAAACCTAAACAAGGAGAGGTCTTGGAACATGAAAAACCTAAGCAAAGAGGTATATTAGCAATATGAAAAACCTAAACAAGGAGAGGTCTTGGAACATGAAAAACTGAAGCAAAGAGGCCTATTAGCAATATGAAAAACCTAAACAAGGAGAGGTCTTGGAACATGAAAAACTGAAGCAAAGAGGCCTATTAGCAGTATGAAAAACCTAAACAAGGAGAGGTCTTGGAACATGAAAAACTTAAGCAAAGAGGCCTATTAGCAATATGAAAAACCTAAACAAGGAGAGGTCTTGGAACATGAAAAACCTAAGCAAAGAGGCCTATTAGCAGTATGAAAAACCTAAACAAGGAGAGGTCTTGGAACATGAAAAACTGAAGCAAAGAGACCTATTAGCAATGTGAAAAACCTAAACAAGGATAGGTCTTGGAACATGAAAAACTGAAGCAAAGAGGCCTATTAGCAGTATGAAAAACCTAAGCAAGGAGAGGTCTTGGAACATGAAAAACTGAAGCAAAGAGGCCTATTAGCAATGTGAAAAACCTAAACAGGGAGAGGTCTTGGAACATGAAAAACTTAAGCAAAGAGGCCTTATAGCAATATGAAAAACCTAAACAAGGAGAGGTCTTGGAACATGAAAAACCTAAGCAAAGAGGTCTATTAGCAATATGAAAAACCTAAACAAGGAGAGGTCTTGGAACATGAAAAACTGAAGCAAAGAGGCCTATTAGCAGTATGAAAAACCTAAACAAGGAGAGGTCTTGGAACATGAAAAACTTAAGCAAAGAGGTCTATTAGCAATATGAAAAACCTAAACAAGGAGAGGTCTTGGTACATGAAAAACTGAAGCAAAGAGACCTATTAGCAATATGAAAAACCTAAACAAGGAGAGGTCTTGGAACATGAAAAACTGAAGCAAAGAGGCCTATTAGCAGTATGAAAAACCTAAACAAGGAGAGGTCTTGGAACATGAAAAACTGAAGCAAAGAGGCCTATTAGCAATATGAAAAACCTAAACAAGGAGAGGTCTTGGAACATGAAAAACTGAAGCAAAGAGGCCTATTAGCAATATGAAAAACCTAAACAAGGAGAGGTCTTGGAACATGAAACACTTAAGCAAAGAGGCCTATTAGCAATATGAAAAACCTAAACAAGGAGAGGTCTTGGAACATGAAAAACTTAAGCAAAGAGGCCAGCAAGCATTATGAGAAACCTACTAAACTAAGAATTCACTAGCAGTTTAAGAAACCTAAACAAAGATGACAAATGGCTCTATCATAAACATAAATGAAGATGGCAGCTAGAGAGATATAAGATGTCTAAATAAGTAAGACACAAATATTAAAGAAAATAACTATTCATAAAGCAATAACTAGCAATATGAGAAACTTAAAATGGTAACTAGCGATATGAGAAATTTAAAATGGTAACTAGCGATATGAGAAACTTAAAATGGTAACTAGCAATATGAGAAACTTAAAATGGTAACTAGCGATATGAGAAACTTAAAAATGGTAACTAGCAATATGAGAAACTTAAAATGGTAACTAGCGATATGAAAAACTTAAAATGGTAACTAGCAGTATGTAAAATGGTAACTAGCAATATGAGAAACTTAAAATGGTAACTAGGAATATGAGAAACTTAAAATGGTAACTAGCGATATGAGAAACTTAAAATGGTAACTAGCAATATGTAAAATGGTAACTAGCAGTATGAGAAACTTGAAATGGTAACTAGCGATATGAGAAACTTAAAATGGTAACTAGCAATATGAGAAACTTGAAATGGTAACTAGCAATATGAGAAACTTAAAATGGTAACTAACGATAGGAGAAACTTAAAATGGTAACTAGCAATATGAGAAAGTTAAAATGGTAACTAGCGATAGGAGAAACTTAAAATTGTAACTAGCAATATGAGGAACTTAAAATGGTAACTAGCGATGTGAGAAACATAAACAAAGAGGGTTTGCTTGCATTTTAAGAAATGGGCAACTGGCAATATCAAAAACCTAAATACAGAGGGCATCTGGTAATAAAGGAAACCTAAATGGAGAGGACTGCTATCAAGATAGAAACCTAAGAAAAGATATGAAAGTGTAAAACACAGCAGGAAGCTAGTGATCAGAAAGTAAAGCAACAAAAACAACATTGACAATATAAGCAACCTAAACAAAGGGGATAGCTAGCAATATAAGCAACCATATCAAAGGAGACAGCTAGCAATAAAAGCAACCCAAACAAAGTGGACAGCTAGCAATAAAAGCAACCCAAACAAAAGGGACAGCTAGCAATAAAAGCAACCCAGAGCTGACATTTGGCAATAAAAGCAACCCAAAAGGGACAGCTAGCAATATCAGCAACCTAATCAAAGGGGACAGCTAGCAATAAAAGCAACCCAAACAAAGGGGACAGCAAGCAATAAAAGCAGCCCAAAATAAGGACACAGCTAGCAATGAAAGAAACCCAGAAGCAGAAGGAAATGCTAGCAATAAAAGCAACCTAAATGGGACAGCTAGCAACATAAGCAACCTAAACAAAAGGGACAGCTAGCAATATATGCAAAAACAACAGCAATATACTGAACCTAAACTTAGATGAAGGCCTACAGTATAAGAAACCTGAACAAAGAGAATGGATAACAGTATGTCAGACCTAATGGAGAGGACAGCTATCAACATAAGAAACCTCAATAGAGAGGACAGCAAGTAATATAAGAAAACTAAACAAAGAGGACACTTGCATCAGCTAGGATTACAAAAAACATTCAAGAGGTTGGCAAGCACTACATAAATCATTAGCAAAGATGACAGCTGGCACTACATGAAACATAAACATAGAGAGCAGCTAGCAAAATAAGAAACTTAGTGGAGCTAGAACTTTTGGAAGGCTAAACAAATAGAGCGCAGGCAGTACCAGAAGGCTAAACAAAGAGAGCAGCTGACAATATAAGAAGGCTAAACAAAGAGAGCAGCTGACAATATAAGAAGGCTAAGGTATCACTGGACAGATGTTTTGGCAAATTTTTGTCTGACAATGACCTATAGCAGAAAAATGATAATACTATTACATTAAAGACACAAATAAAAATGAACTAATGATTTTGTTGAAATGATGCTTGTAAGGTTCTGACTGATGAATTAAAGTTAATTCCTCATGCAACTAGTGGCTTTTATACAGAATCAACACTGCTCCAACCCCTCTTTTTTACATTTTTTTTTTTTTACAGAAATGGGGTATTTTGAATATTTTCCTGTGACAAGAGAGTTAAAAGAATCAGTATGGGCCTTATACATGAATAAAGTTCACTAGTACTGTAAGAAATTAGCATACTTTTCATCACCCCTCAACCATCCAGATTTATAGATATGTACCTCTGTAGCAGATACATGTAAATACGCAAGCCAAGTCATCTGCTCATTTGAAGCCCAAGTTACTCATTTGATCTCCTGTGCTAGTCTAACTGTGACAGGCAGTCACCAATAAGTCAACCAGTTTCCAAGCCTAACTCAACGTAAATCTAAACCACATTACAGATTTAGATGTGTGTATTAAAATGTTAGGATGGTGATAATTAGGCCCATGCCTTCTACCTTAAATATTAGGGAGGTGTCAACATGCGAAACTATCCTAAGAAGGCTAAACAAAGAGAGCAGCTGACAATATAAGAAGGCTAAACAAAGAGAGCAGCTGGCAATATCAGAAAGCTAAACAAATAGTGGAGCGGGCAATATCAGAAGAGTAATCAAGGAGAGCACCTGGCAACATAAGAAGGCTAAACAAAGAGAGCAGCTGACAATATAAGAAGGCTAAACCAATAGAGAAGCTGGCAATATGTATAGCATATTTAAATAGCAGACATATTAGCTTATAGCATATTGAAATAGACATTTTAGCTTATAGCATACTGAAATAGCAGACATATTAGCTGACAATATGTATAGCATATTGAAAAAGCAATTTCTTATGGTATTCTGTGTGGCAATATCATCTATTTGCCACTTGTGTTTGCTGATTATATTTAAGTTTTATTTATCTTACACTTGCATTTATCCAAATATTTTAGTAGAGACTGTGTGAGTTAAACGGTTGTAGACCTTGACTTTGTCAGATAATGGTAGTAAGGGTTGTCACATAACTGGTTGTAAATTTTAACTTTGTCAGATAAATGGTTGTAAATTTTAACTTTGTCAGATAACTGGTTGTAAATTTTAACTTTGTCAGATAAATGTTTGTAAACTTTAACTTTGTCAGATAAATGGTTGTAAACATTGACATTGTCAGATAAATGGTTGTAAACATTGACTTTGTCAGATAAATGGTTGTAAATTTTAACTTTGTCAGATAAATGGTTGTAAATTTTAACTTTGTCAGATAAATGGTTGTAAACATTGACTTTGTCAGATAAATGGTTGTAAACATTGATTTTGTCATGTAAATGGTTGTAAACTTTGACTTTGTAAGATAAATGGTTGTAAATTTTAACTTTGTCAGATAAATGGTTGTAAACTTTAACTTTGTCAGATAAATGGTTGTAAACATTGACATTGTCAGATAAATGGTTGTAAACATTGACTTGTCAGATAAATGGTTGTAAATTTTAACTTTGTCAGATAAATGGTTGTAAACTTTGACTTTGTCAGATAAATGGTTGTAAACATTGATTTTGTCATGTAAATGGTTGTAAACTTTGACTTTGTAAGATAAATGGTTGTAAATTTTAACTTTGTCAGATAAATGGTTGTAAACTTTAACTTTGTCAGATAAATGGTTGTAAACATTGACTTTGTCAGATAAATGGTTGTAAACTTTGACTTTGTCAGATAAATGGTTGTAAACATTGATTTTGTCATGTAAATGGTTGTAAACATTGACTTTGTCAGATAAATGGTTGTAAATTTTAACTTTGTCAGATAAATGGTTGTAAACTTTAACTTTGTCAGATAAATGGTTGTAAACATTGACTTTGTCAGATAAATGGTTGTAAACTTTGACTTTGTCAGATAAATGGTTGTAAACTTTGACTTTGTCAGATAAATGGTTGTAAATTTTAACTTTGTCAGATAAATGGTTGTAAACTTTGACTTTGTCAGATAAATGGTTGTAAATTTTAACTTTGTCAGATAAATGGTTGTAAAAATTGACTTTGTCAGATAAATGGTTGTAAACATTGACTTTGTCAGATAAATGGTTGTAAACATTGACTTTGTCAGGTAAATGGTTGTAAATTTTGACTTTGTCAGGTAAATGGTTGTAAACATTGACTTTGTCAGATAATGGTTGTAAGGGTTGTCAGATAAATGGTAGTAAATTTTAACTTTGTCAGATAAATGGTAGTAAATTTTGACTTTGTCAGATAAATGGTTGTAAACTTTGACTTTGTCAGATAATGGTTGTAAGGGTTGTCAGATAAATGGTAGTAAACATTGACTTTGTCAGATAAATGGTTGTAAGGGTTGTCAGATAAATGGTAGTAAATTTTAACTTTGTCAGATAAATGGTTGTAAACTTTGACTTTGTCAGATAAATGGTTGTAAATTTTAACTTTGTCAGATAAATGGTTGTAAACTTTGACTTTGTCAGATAAATGGTTGTAAACATTGACTTTGTCAGATAAATGGTTGTAAACTTTGACTTTGTCAGATAAATGGTTGTAAATTTTAACTTTGTCAGATAAATGGTTGTAAACTTTGACTTTGTCAGATAAATGGTTGTAAATTTTAACTTTGTCAGATAAATGGTTGTAAATTTTAACTTTGTCAGATAAATGGTTGTAAGGGTTGTCAGATAAATGGTAGTAAATTTTGACTTTGTCAGATAAATGGTTGTAAACTTTGACTTTGTCAGATAAATGGTTGTAAGGGTTGTCAGATAAATGGTAGTAAATTTTGACTTTGTCAGATAAATGGTTGTAAACATTGACTTTGTCAGATAAATGGTTGTAAACTTTGACTTTGTCAGATAAATGGTTGTAAATTTTAACTTTGTCAGATAAATGGTTGTAAATTTTAACTTTGTCAGATAATGGTTGTAAGGGTTGTCAGATAAATGGTAGTAAATTTTGACTTTGTCAGATAAATGGTAGTAAATTTTAACTTTGTCAGATAAATGGTTGTAAACTTTGACTTTGTCAGATAAATGGTTGTAAATTTTAACTTTGTCAGATAAATGGTTGTAAACTTTGACTTTGTCAGATAAATGGTTGTAAATTTTAACTTTGTCAGATAAATGGTTGTAAACTTTGACTTTGTCAGATAAATGGTTGTAAACATTGACTTTGTCAGATAAATGGTTGTAAACTTTGACTTTGTCAGATAAATGGTTGTAAATTTTAACTTTGTCAGATAAATGGTTGTAAACTTTGACTTTGTCAGGTAAATGGTTGTAAGGGTTGTCAGATAAATGGTAGTAAACATTGACTTTGTCAGATAAATGGTAGTAAATTTTGACTTTGTCAGATAAATGGTAGTAAATTTTAACTTTGTCAGATAAATGGTTGTAAACTTTGACTTTGTCAGATAAATGGTTGTAAATTTTAACTTTGTCAGATAAATGGTTGTAAACTTTGACTTTGTCAGATAATGGTTGTAAGGGTTGTCAGATAAATGGTAGTAAACATTGACTTTGTCAGATAAATGGTAGTAAATTTTGACTTTGTCAGATAAATGGTAGTAAATTTTAACTTTGTCAGATAAATGGTTGTAAACTTTGACTTTGTCAGATAAATGGTTGTAAACATTGACTTTGTCAGATAAATGGTAGTAAATTTTAACTTTGTCAGATAAATGGTTGTAAACATTGACTTTGTCAGATAAATGGTTGTAAACATTGACTTTGTCAGGTAAATGGTTGTAAATTTTAACTTTGTCAGATAAATGGTTGTAAACATTGACTTTGTCAGATAAATGGTTGTAAATTTTAACTTTGTCAGGTAAATGGTTGTAAACATTGACTTTGTCAGATAAATGGTTGTAAATTTTAACTTTGTCAGATAAATGGTTGTAAATTTTAACTTTGTCAGATAAATGGTTGTAAATTTTAACTTTGTCAGATAAATGGTTGTAAACATTGACTTTGTCAAATAAATGGTTGTAAACATTGACTTTGTCAGATAAATGGTTGTAAACATTGACTTTGTCAGATAAATGGTTGTAAACATTGACTTTGTCAGATAAATGGTTGTAAACTTTGACTTTGTCAGATAAATGGTTGTAAACATTGACTTTGTCAGATAAATGGTTGTAAACTTTGACTTTGTCAGATAAATGGTTGTAAATTTTAACTTTGTCAGATAAATGGATGTAAATTTTAACTTTGTCAGATAAATTGTTGTAAATTTTAACTTTGTCAGATAAATGGTTGTAAACATTGACTTTGTCAAATAAATGGTTGTAAACATTGACCTTGTCAGATAAATGGTTGTAAACATTGACTTTGTCACATAAATGGTTGTAAACATTGACTTTGTCAGATAAATGGTTGTAAACATTGACTTTGTCAGATAAATGGTTGTAAACATTGACTTTGTCAGATAAATGGTTGTAAATTTTAACTTTGTCAGATAAATTTTTGTAAACATTGACTTTGTCAGATAAATGGTTGTAAACTTTGACTTTGTCAGATAAATGGTTGTAAACATTGACTTTGTCAGATAAATGGTTGTAAACATTGACTTTGTCAGATAAATGGTTGTAAATTTTAACTTTGTCAGATAAATGGATGTAAATTTTAACTTTGTCAGATAAATGGTTGTAAATTTTAACTTTGTCAGATAAATGGATGTAAATTTTAACTTTGTCAGATAAATGGTTGTAAAATTTGACTTTGTCAGATAAATGGTTGTAAACATTGACTTTGTCAGATAAATGGTTGTAAATTTTAACTTTATCACATAAATGGTTGTAAACATTGACTTTGTCAGATAAATGGTTGTAAATTTTAACTTTATCAGATAAATGGTTGTAAACTTTGACTTTGTCAGATAAATGGTTGTAAATTTTAACTTTATCAGATAAATGGTTGTAAACTTTGACTTTGTCAGATAAATGGTTGTAAAATTTGACTTTGTCAGATAAATGGTTGTAAATTTTAACTTTATCAGATAAATGGTTGTAAATTTTGACTTTGTCAGATAAATGGTTGTAAATTTTAACTTTATCAGATAAATGGGTGTAAACTTTGACTTTGTCAGATAAATGGTTGTAAAATATGACTTTGTCAGATAAATGGTTGTAAACATTG
Source organism: Unio delphinus (assembly GCA_029339505.1). Taxonomy (NCBI): domain Eukaryota; kingdom Metazoa; phylum Mollusca; class Bivalvia; order Unionida; family Unionidae; genus Unio; species Unio delphinus. The sequence continues at coordinate 2,153,268 of JAQISU010000001.1, read as the reverse complement.
ACTTTGTCAGATAAATGGTTGTAAACATTGACTTTGTCAGATAAATGGTTGTAAACATTGACTTTGTCAGATAAATGGTTGTAAACATTGATTTTGTCAGATAAATGGTTGTAAATTTTAACTTTATCAGATAAATGGTTGTAAATTTTAACTTTGTCAGATAAATGGTTGTAAATTTTAACTTTGTCAGATAAATGGTTGTAAATTTTAACTTTGTCAGATAAATGGTTGTAAATTTTAACTTTATCAGATAAATGGTTGTAAATTTTAATTTTGTCAGATAAATGGTTGTAAATTTTAACTTTGTCAGATAAATAGTTGTAAATTTTAACTTTATCAGATAAATGGTTGTAAACTTTGACTTTGTCAGATAAATGGTTGTAAATTTTAACTTTATCAGATAAATGGTTGTAAACTTTGACTTTGTCAGATAAATGGTTGTAAACTTTGACTTTATCAGATAAATGGTTGTAAACTTTAACTTTGTCAGATAAATGGTTGTAAATTTTAACTTTATCAGATAAATGGTAGTAAACTTTGACTTTGTCAGATAAATGGTTGTAAACTTTGACTTTATCAGATAAATGGTTGTAAACTTTGACTTTGTCAGATAAATGGTTGTAAATTTTAACTTTGTCAGATAAATGGTTGTAAACTTTAACTTTGTCAGATAAATGGTTGTAAACTTTGACTTTATCAGATAAATGGTAGTAAACTTTGACTTTGTCAGATAAATGGTTGTAAACTTTGACTTTGTCAGGTAAATGGTTGTAAACTTTGACTTTATCAGATAAATGGTTGTAAATTTTGACTTTATCAGATAAATGGTTGTAAACATTGACTTTGTCAGATAAATGGTTGTAAACATTGACTTTGTCAGATAAATGGTTGTAAACATTGACTTTGTCAGATAAATGGTTGTAAACATTGACTTTGTCAGATAAATGGTTGTAAACTTTGACTTTGTCAGATAAATGGTTGTAAACTTTGACTTTGTCAGATAAATGGTTGTAAACATTGACTTTGTCAGATAAATGGTTGTAAACATTGACTTTGTCAGATAAATGGTTGTAAACATTGACTTTGTCAGATAAATGGTTGTAAACTTTGACTTTATCAGATAAATGGTTGTAAACTTTGACTTTGTCAGATAAATGGTTGTAAACTTTGACTTTGTCAGAAAAATGGTTGTAAACATTGACTTTGTCAGATAAATGGTTGTAAACATTGACTTTGTCAGATAAATGGTTGTAAACATTGACTTTGTCAGATAAATGGTTGTAAACTTTGACTTTGTCAGATAAATGGTTGTAAATTTTGACTTTATCAGATAAATGGTTGTAAACATTGACTTTGTCAGATAAATGGTTGTAAACATTGACTTTGTCAGATAAATGGTTGTAAACTTTGACTTTGTCAGATAAATGGTTGTAAACTTTGACTTTGTCAGATAAATGGTTGTAAACTTTGACTTTGTCAGATAAATGGTTGTAAACTTTGACTTTGTCAGATAAATGGTTGTAAATTTTGACTTTGTCAGATAAATGGTTGTAAACTTTGACTTTGACAGATAAATGGTTGTAAACTTTGACTTTGTCAGATAAATGGTTGTAAACATTGACTTTGTCAGATAAATGGTTGTAAACATTGACTTTGTCAGATAAATGGTTGTAAACATTGACTTTGTCAGATAAATGGTTGTAAACTTTGACTTTGTCAGATAAATGGTTGTAAATTTTGACTTTATCAGATAAATGGTTGTAAACTTTGACTTTGTCAGATAAATGGTTGTAAACATTGACTTTGTCAGATAAATGGTTGTAAATTTTGACTTTGTCAGATAAATGGTTGTAAACATTGACTTTGTCAGATAAATGGTTGTAAACATTGACTTTGTCAGATAAATGGTTGTAAACTTTGACTTTGTCAGATAAATGGTTGTAAACTTTGACTTTGTCAGATAAATGGTTGTAAACTTTGACTTTGTCAGATAAATGGTTGTAAACTTTGACTTTGTCAGATAAATTTTTGTAAATTTTGACTTTGTCAGATAAATGGTTGTAAACTTTGACTTTGTCAGATAAATGGTTGTAAACTTTGACTTTGTCAGGTAAATGGTTGTAAACTTTGACTTTGTCAGATAAATGGTTGTAAATTTTGACTTTGTCAGATAAATGGTTGTAAACATTGACTTTGTCAGATAAATGGATGTAAATTTTAACTTTATCAGATAAATGGTTGTAAACTTTAACTTTGTCAGATAAATGGTTGTAAATTTTGACTTTGTCAGATAAATGGTTGTAAATTTTAACTTTGTCAGATAAATGGTTGTAAACTTTTACTTTGTCACATAAATGGTTGTAAATTTTAACTTTGTCAGATAAATGGTTGTAAATTTTAACTTTGTCAGATAAATGGTTGTAAACTTTTACTTTGTCACATAAATGGTTGTAAATTTTAACTTTGTCAGATTAATGGTTGCAAACTTTGACTTTGTCATGTAAATGGTTGTAAACATTGACGTTGTCAGATAAATGGTTGTAAACATTGACTTTGTCAGATAAATGGTTGTAAATTTTAACTTTGTCAGGTAAATGGTTGTAAAATTTGTCAGATTAATGGTTGCAAACTTTGACTTTGTCATGTAAATGGTTGTAAACATTGACTTTGTCAGATAAATGGTTGTAAACATTGATTTTGTCAGATAAATGGTTGTAAACATTGACTTTGTCAGATAAATGGTTGTAAATTTTAACTTTGTCAGATAAATGGTTGTAAACATTGATTTTGTCAGATAAATGGTTGTAAACATTGATTTTGTCAGATAAATGGTTGTAAATTTTAACTTTGTCAGATAAATGGTTGTAAATTTTAACTTTGTCAGATAAATGGTTGTAAACTTTAACTGTCAGATAAATGGTTGTAAATTTTGACTTTGTCAGATAAATGGTTGTAAACATTGACTTTGTCAGATAAATGGTTGTAAACATTGACTTTGTCAGATAAATGGTTGTAAATTTTAACTTTGTCAGGTAAATGGTTGTAAACACTGACTTTGTCAGATAAATGGTTGTAAAATTTGACTTTGTCAGATAAATGGTTGTAAACATTGACTTTGTCAGATAAATGGTTGTAAATTTTAACTTTGTCCAGTAAATGGTTGTAAACACTGACTTTGTCAGATAAATGGTTGTAAATTTTAACTTTGTCAGGTAAATGGTTGTAAAATTTGTCAGATTAATGGTTGCAAACTTTGACTTTGTCAGATAAATGGTTGCAAACATTGACTTTGTCAGATGATTGGTTGTAAACATTGATTTTGTCAGATAAATGGTTGTAAACATTGACTTTGTCAGATAAATGGTTGTAAACATTGATTTTGTCAGATAAATGGTTGTAAACATTGACTTTGTCAGATAAATGGTTGTAAATTTTAACTTTGTCAGATAAATGGTTGTAAACATTGATTTTGTCATGTAAATGGTTGTAAACATTGACTTTGTCAGATAAATGGTTGTAAACATTGACTTTGTCAGATAAATGGTTGTAAACATTGACTTTGTCAGATAAATGGTTGTAAACATTGACTTTGTCAGATAAATGGTTGTAAATTTTAACTTTGTCAGATAAATGGTTGTAAACATTGACTTTGTCAGATAAATGGTTGTAAACATTGACTTTGTCAGATAAATGGTTGTAAATTTTAACTTTGTCAGATTAATGGTTGTAAACATTGACTTTGTCAGATAAATGGTTGTAAACTTTGACTTTGTCAGATAAATGGTTGTAAACATTGACTTTGTCAGATAAATGGTTGTAAATTTTAACTTTGTCAGATAAATGGTTGTAAACATTGACTTTGTCCGATAAATGGTTGTAAACACTGACTTTGTCAGATAAATGGTTGTAAATTTTAACTTTGTCAGGTAAATGGTTGTAAAATTTGTCAGATTAATGGTTGCAAACTTTGACTTTGTCAGATAAATGGTTGTAAACATTGACTTTGTCAAATAAATGGTTGTAAACATTGACTTTGTCAGATAAATGGTTGTAAACATTGACTTTGTCAGATAAATGGTTGTAAACATTGACTTTGTCAGATAAATGGTTGTAAACTTTAACTTTGTCAGGTAAATGGTTGTAAACATTGACTTTGTCAGATAAATGGTTGTAAATTTTAACTTTGTCAGATAAATGGTTGTAAAAATTGACTTTGTCAGATAAATGGTTGTAAACATTGACTTTGTCAGATAAATGGTTGTAAACATTGACTTTGTCAGATAAATGGTTGTAAACATTGATTTTGTCAGATAAATGGTTGTAAACATTGACTTTGTCAGATAAATGGTTGTAAATTTTAACTTTGTCAGATAAATGGTTGTAAATTTTAACTTTGTCAGATAAATGGTTGTAAACTTTAACTGTCAGATAAATGGTTGTAAACATTGATTTTGTCATGTAAATGGTTGTAAACATTGACTTTGTCAGATAAATGGTTGTAAATTTTAACTTTGTCAGGTAAATGGTTGTAAACATTGACTTTGTCAGATAAATGGTTGTAAATTTTAACTTTGTCAGGTAAATGGTTGTAAACATTGACTTTGTCAGATAAATGGTTGTAAATTTTAACTTTGTCAGGTAAATGGTTGTCAACATTGACTTTGTCAGATAAATGGTTGTAAATTTTAACTTTGTCAGATAAATGGTTGTAAACTTTGACTTTGTCAGATAAATGGTTGTAAATTTTAACTTTGTCAGATAAATGGTTGTAAACATTGACTTTGTCAGATAAATGGTTGTAAACATTGACTTTGTCAGATAAATGGTTGTAAACATTGATTTTGTCAGATAAATGGTTGTAAACATTGACTTTGTCAGATAAATGGTTGTAAATTTTAACTTTGTCAGATAAATGGTTGTAAATTTTAACTTTGTCAGATAAATGGTTGTAAACTTTAACTGTCAGATAAATGGTTGTAAACATTGACTTTGTCAGATAAATGGTTGTAAACTTTAACTGTCAGATAAATGGTTGTAAACATTGATTTTGTCATGAAAATGGTTGTAAACATTGACTTTGTCAGATAAATGGTTGTAAACATTGATTTTGTCATGTAAATGGTTGTAAACATTGACTTTGTCAGATAAATGGTTGTAAACATTGACTTTGTCAGATAAATGGTTGTAAACATTGACTTTGTCAGATAAATGGTTGTAAACATTGACTTTGTCAGATAAATGGTTGTAAACATTGATTTTGTCAGATAAATGGTTGTAAACATTGACTTTGTCAGATAAATGGTTGTAAATTTTAACTTTGTCAGATAAATGGTTGTAAACATTGACTTTGTCAGATAAATGGTTGTAAACATTGATTTTGTCAGATAAATGGTTGTAAACATTGATTTTGTCAGATAAATGGTTGTAAAAATTGACTTTGTCAGATAAATGGTTGTAAACATTGACTTTGTCAGATAAATGGTTGTAAACATTGACTTTGTCAGATAAATGGTTGTAAACATTGATTTTGTCAGATAAATGGTTGTAAACATTGACTTTGTCAGATAAATGGTTGTAAATTTTAACTTTGTCAGATAAATGGTTGTAAATTTTAACTTTGTCAGATAAATGGTTGTAAACTTTAACTATCAGATAAATGGTTGTAAACATTGATTTTGTCATGTAAATGGTTGTAAACATTGACTTTGTCAGATAAATGGTTGTAAACATTGATTTTGTCATGTAAATGGTTGTAAACATTGACTTTGTCAGATAAATGGTTGTAAACATTGACTTTGTCAGATAAATGGTTGTAAATTTTAACTTTGTCAGATAAATGGTTGTAAACATTGACTTTGTCAGATAAATGGTTGTAAATTTTAACTTTGTCAGATAAATGGTTGTAAACACTGACTTTGTCAGATAAATGGTTGTAAATTTTAACTTTGTCAGATAAATGGTTGTAAACATTGACTTTGTCACATAAATGGTTGTAAACATTGATTTTGTCAGATAAATGGTTGTAAACATTGACTTTGTCAGATAAATGGTTGTAAATTTTAACTTTGTCAGATAAATGGTTGTAAACATTGACTTTGTCAGATAAATGGTTGTAAACATTGATTTTGTCAGATAAATGGTTGTAAACATTGATTTTGTCAGATAAATGGTTGTAAATTTTAACTTTGTCAGATAAATGGTTGTAAATTTTAACTTTGTCAGATAAATGGTTGTAAACATTGATTTTGTCATGTAAATGGTTGTAAACATTGACTTTGTCAGATAAATGGTTGTAAACATTGATTTTGTCAGATAAATGGTTGTAAACATTGACTTTGTCAGATAAATGGTTGTAAATTTTAACTTTGTCAGATAAATGGTTGTAAATTTTAACTTTGTCAGATAAATGGTTGTAAACTTTAACTGTCAGATAAATGGTTGTAAATTTTGACTTTGTCAGATAAATGGTAGTAAACTTTGACATGTCACATAAATGGTTGTAAACACTGACTTTGTCACATAAAGTGTAGTAAATGTTGACTTTGTCATGTAAATGGTTGTGGACAGTATGTATGACAATATTATTATAAAACACATTGGATAATTGGGTTTAATTTCCTATATTTTCTGTGTAAATATCTGTTGTTAGGGCCTAATTTTTTTCAAGAACCCAATACTTAAAAAATTACACCAAAATATTTTTATATTATAAAAACTTGGGATGATCCTACATTACAACAAAATATTATTTTAAGTATTTCCTCATTCATGGAATGTCCTTTTCATTCCAGCTGCCTCTTGCGGATAGTAGATACCTTTGGCACAGAGCCAGCATTTAACCATCAACAGTTTGCAAAAAAGAGGAAAAAGTCTTCATCATGGGGAGGCCAGAACCTTCAACCACAACAGTTTTTCAACATGTTCCGTAAGCAGTGTATCCTTTATCTCTCAATAGTATATGTGACACACCATGCCCTAGTTATAAGTTAATTTTAAATATACCTATTATCATAGGAATTAACTCACTGTGATATCATCACGCTTATATGATGGGTGCTTGCAATATATTTAGCAGTCATAACAGTAACACATTTTGTCCCTTTATGAACCAATAATTCAATTTCACAGATAATATTGTAGCTTTTTATGCTTGAAGCTCAAGATAGAGTCAAATAAATTGTTTTATTACTTTCTAATTTAGAACTATTTTTAAGTGTACTTGTCATAAACAAGAATCGTTTATTGGATGGCCAGTTGTCGTGGTCTATCATCCGACATGTATTACCCATCTGCCTATTAACAGAAGTTTGTTTATGCTATTACTCATAAACAACTTGGATTGCTCAGAAACATTTTGCACTGATTCATCCCAAGATCTCCATTATTCTAATGAAAAGGGTGCTTCTCATTCATCCAGTGGGGATGCCACAGCAATTATCAGCTACCTCTTGAATTGATGGTCATATCTACATGTCTTTCACTAAAAGACTTCTTACATCTTATTGGTCCTGAATGAAAATGGTGCCATGTTGACACTGATATGGCCAACATGGCAACCATTTTGAAAATCTTGTTTATGATACGTCAGAATGGAAAACATTAGTATGTGGTTCTCAGTACAAGACTTTATATGATGTCTATGTGGTCTTGAATGAAAATTGTTCCATCTGGACATCCAATATGGCCACCACAGTGGACATCATGAAAATCTTGTTATTGCTACACTGTCGGAATGAATGGTCATTTGTGGTTTTCTTCAAAAGACATGATGTCTGTTGTTTTGTTGTTTTAGGGTTTAACTCCATTTTTTTCAGCACATGATAGGCTATACATGGCGGCCAGTATTATTGGTGGAGGAAGAACCCGGGAAACCCCCAGAAAGAACCACTGACCCATGAGAAGCTACTGGCAAGCTTTCTCAAATAACTACATTAGCAGAATCTTAGAATAGAACCCACGCAGACAGTGGTGAGACGGCATTGATCTGAAACAGAAAGCGCTTTAGACCACTCGGCCACTCAGGGCCCCCGACATGATGTCTGGTTAGGTTCTTAAATGAAAATTATGCCAATTTTATGTTCAAAATGCCCACCAGTCATTTTGAAAACCTGTTAGTAATACTTCTTTTTGAACAGAAAGTTATTTCAGGACTTATTATGGTATCTAGTTGGGCTTAAATAAAATTGTGGCAATATGGTATACAATATGACTGTCACAGTGGCCATCTTGAAATATTTTATAGTTACTCTTCCCTGTTGAAATGTCAAATGATATCGAATTTTAATCAGAGGGCATCTTTTTAAATGAACATAGTGTTGGTCTAATATCCACTGTGGTCAGCAAGGCAGCTATCTTGAAAATTGTATTATTGTTAAATCTTTCTAAATGGAAAGTCATACTGTGAAAAAGATAGTCATATTGATATCAGGAAAGTCGTATTGACATCAGGAAAGTCCTATTGACATTAGGAAAGTCCTATTGACATCAGAAAAGTCATATTGACATCAAGAAAAGTTCTCTTGACAAAGGTAAAAGTCCTATTGACATCAGGAAAGTCATTGATGTCAGGAAAGTCCTATTGACATCAGGAAAGTCATATTGACATCAGGAAAGTTCTCTTGACAAAGGGAAATTCCTATTGACATCAGGAAAGTTCTGTTGACAAAGGGAAAGTCTTATTGATTTCAGGAAAGTCCTATTGACAAAGGGAAAGTCCTACTGACATAAGCAAAGTCCTATTGACATAGGGTTTTACCAGAAGAGTAATTATGATGTCTTGATGGTCCCAAATAAAGATATGGCTGATCTCAATTCAAAGATGGAGGCCACAATCTCATTCTCCTGGGATGGTTATATCATTATGGGAGTTTTACCCAAAGTCTTGCAGTGGTGTCTTGTTTGTCGTAAATGAAATGGTGCCAATCAGCACAGTTAAAATGAAGCAAATGTCATACCTCAAATTCCTGGTAATTCATTTCAGACAATTATGCATCAGTACCTTTAAGGAACTCTTGTTTACAATTAGATAATGCATATTTGCGAGCACAGTATGACAAACATTTTGATTTACATCTTAATCATGTAGACACTTATGTCATTTTTATCATGTCAGATGTCTTAATCATGTAGACACTTATCATGTAATTTTTATCATGTCAGATGTCTTAATCAAGTAGACACTTATGTCATTTTTATCATGTCCGATGTCTTAATCATGTAGACACTTACCATATCTTTTCTCTTAATCATGTAGACTTGTATCATGCCATTTTTATTATGTCAGATGTATTGATCATGTAGACATCTGTCGTGCCATTTTTATTATGTCAACTGTCTTAATCATGTAGACACTTATGTCATTTTTATCATGTCAGATGTCTTAATCATGTAGACACTTATCATGTCTTTTGTCTTAATCATGCAAACTCGTATCATGCCATTTTATTGTTATATGTCTTGATCATTTAGACGCCTGTCATGCCATTTTTTTCATGTCAGCTGTCTGAATCATGTAGACACTTATGCCATTTTTTTTATCATGTCAGATGTCTTGATCATGTAGAAACTTATGCCATTTTTATAATGTCAGATGTCTTAATCATGTAGACACTAATCATGCCATTTTAAGAGGGCCTCAAGGGAGAATAGTCCTTGACTAATGAGTCACCCTCTATAAATAAAGCATTATCATTATTATTATTATTATTATTATTATTATTTTTATTATTATCATGTCATATGTCTTTGTGATTCAGGGCATGTTCTATTATAAGACCATATTTAAGTGAGTGTTCTTGTGGCAGGTAAGCACTGTTATTTCAAACCTGCATGGAGCATCTGTCACTTGTACTTATTATCACAGTGTCTGTTGATTAAATGTGTTGTATTTAAACATTGTCATATTTACAGTGTCTGTTGATTAAATGTGCTGTCATTAAACATTGTCATATTTACAGCAGGATCACTAGTACACTGATAGTATTGGACTAAATGCTTAAAATTTTATTGTTTTGTTTTAAATTTTAAATTTTATTTTATTGGGATATGTTACACCATATCCCACCCAGTCACATTATTCTGATACTAGACTGACAGTTTCTGACACTGACCTCTTAAAGCTGAGAGTCACGCAAGGCAGCTACTAGTTCCATTTGTATATATCTGACTGGGCTGGTGTTTAAACACACAACCTCTCACAGCTTATACAGACACTCTAACCACTTAGACCAGTGGAGAGGCAAATTGGTATTTTGGTATTGTATACTAAGTACATGTTGTGACAATGTGTTGTGGCCCTAACCTTACATTTTTTTAATTCATTGACATTGACACCAATTGATCAATACTTTCATGAGTCAAATGTGCCTTACCAGTGTCTAGATAAAGGATAGACATATTATGTGACATTCATTGTCATTACCAGTGTCTAGATAAAGGACTGTTAAACAAAGGATAGACATATCATGTGGCATTCATTGTCATTACCAGTGTCTAGATAAAGGACTGTTAAACAAAGGATAGACATATCATGTGGCATTCATTGTCATTACAAGTGTCTAGATAAAGGACTGTTAAACAAAGGATAGACATATCATGTGGCATTCATTGTACTTTTATTGGCACATTTGAAGCTTTTCATTATAAAGGGATTAGACTGCATCTGATTGTTCAAATTCAAACTTTTATATCTATTTTCTCTTGCCTTTTACAGCCCATAGCCCAGATAACTCATTTATGGGTTTTGTGGTGGAACAGCATTTGAATGACAGTCTTGTCAATGAAATACCACGTGAGAACCAAGCTCTTGTGTACGGGAAAAATGAGTACATGTGGCAGGTCAGTAGTGATTCTTGTAAAATCCTTGCTTAAAAAGTTTACATTTTTCACCTGGAAAAATGTTTATTTCCAGGTGATAAAACATCAAGTTATTAGGATCTTTATGGAAGTATGATGGCTTCGCCTTTAAATTTTTGCCTCTGATCCCTATTTCAAGGGTACATTATTAGTACTGATCCCACAAGATGTCATAGAGGAACAATTTGTGGTTGGACCAAGGCTCATTCTGGAATCTCCCTAACTCAGGAGACAGGCACTCTACCACTTAAACTTTCTGGGCTAATATGCACAGTGCTACCAGCTACATTTTCTCCATGCCTTTTTACATGTTCCTGTATCTTTATACTTTAGAATTTAGATACACACGCACATGCACACACACACACACACATACACATGCACACATACATGCACACACACATGTGTATGCATGCATGCATCTCTCTAACTACTTACCTATTATGCATGGATCCATACCAACCTACCTATACACATATTTGCATATATACATACCTGGTGCAATGGTGATAGTGGGTATAGAAGGGCTGGTTTTGTACCCCCATTTCCCTTTTCAGAAGTACCTTAATCCTACTACTGTCTCAAATTTCAGAGACGAAAACCTAATGAGTAGACTTGGTATTGACCCGGGACATCCATATCATTTGCTTTGCTGTAGAAACCTTTTTGTTATATACCATCATCCATGCCTATTATAGAGACGTTTTTGTTATATACAATTATCCATGCCTGTTATGGAGACGTTTTTGTTATATACGATTATCCATCCCTGTTGTAGAGACCTTTTTGTTATATACCATATTCCATCCCTGTTGTAGATACTTAATTTTTGTTATATACCATCATCAATTCCAGTCTATCCTGTCCAATCACACTTCTTCTGTCCCATCTTAAGCTTAATTTCTATTCACAAAATTTTGAGGCTTCATGGATTTAAATAAATTTAATATGAGGCTTCACATTAGGAAGATCAAAGTCATGTTCAATTTTCACCAATTTCTGACATAATATAACAGAGTTATGGCCCCTATTTGATTAACCTTTGGCTTTTCACTTGCATCTTATGGACAGGTGCATTACTGTCAGACGTTTCTAGCTTTTAACTTGGCTGTACATATTAGTGACAACCCTGTGCTATATGTCATTTTCAGCATTGTCATCATAATCGGTTTCTTTAGTCAGGTTAACAGAGTAAAAGTTTTGTTTTACTGTCACACCTGACAGCTGTATGTATTATAGAACTTAGTGTTCCTCACATAATTATAAACCATCCCATGGGATTGTAGGTCACAGTTTCCTTTATTTTTCACAAATGATTTGCTAGTAAGGTAACCCCTTTGTGTAAAAGCTCTTCCTTGTTTCCACATATTTTCTAAAACCCTTGCTCTATTCTCATCATTCCGGAAATGATTTATTACAAAACTAAGTCAGTTCATTCGACAATATATCCACTCATTATACCTTTTGATTTAAGTCCTAGTCATATAAAATTTGTATGTGTTAGAATCTAATGCTACATTAATGTACTGTGACATAACAGCAATGACATATGGCAACGTTAGAATCTAATGCTGCAGTAATGTACTGTGACATAATAGTTAGCACTGACATATGGCAATGTTAGAATCTAATGCTGCAGTAAGGTACTGTGACATAACAGTTAGCACTGACATATGGCAATGTTAGAATCTAATGCTACATTATTGTACTGTGACATAACAGCAATGACATATGGCAACATTAGAATCTAATGCAGCAGTAATGTACTGTGACAACAGTTAGCACTGACATATGGCAATGTTAGAATCTAATGCTACATTATTGTACTGTGACATAACAGCAATGACATATGGCAACGTTAGAATCTAATGCTGCAGTAATGTACTGTGACATAACAGTTAGCACTGACATATGGCAACGTTAGAATCTAATGCTACAGTAATGTGATGTGACATAACCCTTATCACTGCACCATAACCCTTATCACTGCACCATAGATGTTGTAATGGGTAATAATGAAGTAATGTAAGCTGATATAAGTTAGCACTGCCACATAGCTGTGTTAGAGGCTAATGCAAAAGTAATGTCCTGTGACATGACAGCACTGCCACATAGATGTGCTAGAGGCTAATGCAAAAGTAATTTACTGTGACATGACAGCACTGCCACATAGATGTGTTAGAGGCTAATGCAAAAGTAATGTACTGTGACATGACAGCACTGCCACATAGATGTGCTAGAGGCTAATTGCAAAAGTAATTTACTGTGACATGACAGCACTGCCACATATATGTGTTAGAGGCTAATGCAAAAGTAATTTACTGTGACATGACAGCACTGCCACATAGATGTGTTAGAGGCTAATGCAAAAGTAATTTACTGTGACATGACAGCACTGCCACATAGATGTGCTAGAGGCTAATGCAAAAGTAATTTACTGTGACATGACAGCACTGCCACATAGATGTGTTAGAGGCTAATGCAAAAGTTATTTATGGTGACATCACAGCACTGCCACATAGATGTGCTAAAGGCTAATGCAAAAGTAATGTACTGTGACATGACAGCACTGCCACATAGATGTGCTAGAGGCTAATGCAAAAGTAATTTACTGTGACATGACAGCACTGCCACATAGATGTGTTAGAGGCTAATGCAAAAGTAATTTACTGTGACATGACAGCACTGCCACATAGATGTGTTAGAGGCTAATGCAAAAGTAATTTGCTGTGACATGACAGCACTGCCACATAGATGTGTTAGAGTCTAATAATTCGGTAATGTAATCAGACATAACATTTAGGATTGCCACATTATGTTTGAGGCTATTGCTACATTAAGTCCTTATTGCTACATTAAGTCCTTATTGCTGTGTGAGAAACAGAATATCAGGCTCATTTTGATATACATGAAAATAATTCAGTGTTGCTGTAATGACAAAAAATTAAATATAATATGAACATTTGAAATGTTAGATCTTTTATAGCCAGAAATCATTTTTCTCTCCATTTAGGCCAAAACCCAATACCTAGACATTATTAATAAGTCTCTAGAAGTCCATGCTACAGTTTACATGGATGAAAGGTCAGATAAAGAGACAAACACAGCCAGTATCATTATCCCAAGCTATGTGATCAATCATGGCTTTCTAAATGGGGAAGATCTTCACACTCTTCTCAGGCAGTCTAAGGTTTGTATGTCTTTGTATCTTCTTTAACTTTATTCTGATTTTTAAAACAAAAATTATTTGTATGTGTATGAAAAGATATTGATACAATATTAATTATACTTTGCATAAATACTCACAAAATTTATATTTTTTGTATAAGATAAGAATAAGCTCTACAACAGATATGAGGATATTAATAATTATGGTTTCTTTTTTATTAATGGCTTATGAAAACTTAAAGGGTATGTACAGTGACTACAGCACTCACAACTTTTCCTACAAACAGTACAAGTATTACAGGACTCCCAGTCATTTCTACAGACGCTACAAGTACTACAGGACTCCCAGTCATTTATACAGACAGTACAAGTATTACAGGACTCCCAGTCATTTCTACAGACGCTACAAGTACTACAGGACTCCCAGTCATTATACAGACAGTACAAGTATTACAAGAATCCCAGTCATTTCTACAGACAGTACAAGTACTACAGGACTCCCAGTCATTTATACAGACAGTACAAGTATTACAGGAATCCCAGTCATTTCTACAGACGTTACAAGTACTACATAACTCCCAGTCATTTATACAGACAGTACAAGTATTACAAGAATCCCAGTCATTTATACAGACAGTACAAGTATTACAAGAATCCCAGTCATTTCTACAGACACTACATGAGGTCCAGAGTGGCTGAGTAGTCTAACGCGCTTTCTGTTACGGATCACTGCTGTCTCACCTCTGTCTGCGTGGAATCGAGTCTTAAGATTCAGCTTATGTAGTTATGTGAGAAAGCTTGCCAGTAGCTTCTTGTGGGTCAGTGGTTCTTTCCGGGGGTTTTCTCGGGTTCTTCCTCCACCAATAATTATACTGGCCACCATGTATAGCCTATCGTATACTGAAAAATGGCATTAAACCCTAAAACAAAGAAACAGACACTACAAGCACTACAGGACTTCCAGTCATTTCTACAGACAGTACAAGTATTACAAGAGTCCCAGTCATTTCTACAGACAGTACAAGTACTACAGGACTCCCCAGTAATTCTTCAGATAGTATGCATAATGCAGGACTCCCAACCAGTGTTGAAAACAGTACAAGTACTTCAGGACTTTCAGTCAGTTCTGTGTACATTATGAGTACTAAAAGCCTCCAATCTAGCTTTTAAGGCAGTATGAGTACTTAAAGACAACCAGCTTTACAGGCAGTATGAGTACTAAAAGACTCCAATCCAGTTTTACAGGACATATGAATGCTACATGACTCCAACACAGTTCTTTAGAGAGCATGAGTTTTATTTGACACAGGACTTGCAGTCATTTTTCTAGGCAGTTTGAGTACTATAAGACTCCCATCTGATCCTACAAACAATGAACACTACAGAACTCCTAGCCAGTTATACAGTTGGTATGAGTACTACAGGACTCCCATCTGGTCCTACAAACAATGAGTACTACAGATAAAAGCCAATTGGCAAACTGTTATAACACATGGAATATCATATAGCAGATTCATATAAAACTGTTATAACATGGAATATCATATAGCAGATTCATATAAAACTGTTATAACACATGGAATATCATATAGCAGATTCATATAAAACTGTTATAACACATGAAATATCATATAGCAGATTCATATAAAACTGCAGTAGACTTCATGCAATAATCAGAAACATATTAATTTGATTGAAAGAATTAAATTCGCCATTTTTCCAATCAGTTCATGGCATATACTGTTATTCAACTTATTTCATTATTTTCGTATTAAATAAACATTGTGTAAGATCCTTTGCTATAAATCTTTTTCAGTATAAGACCATTCTTTTTATTAACTGAATATTTTTGTAGATCCCTTTTCATTGTGGAATAGTGAAATTATGTAACAGGATGATATACCTTATTATAGGGCACTCACTATAAGGTTGTATTCTCAATGGCTACCAAGGATAGCATTACAACGAGAGTACTCTATGTTGACTTGTTATATTCTCTACAAGTGAAGTGAACCATTGACAGATGTTGACTTCTTATATTCTCTGCAAGTGAAGTGAACCATTGACAGATGTTGACTTGTTATATTCTCTGCAAGTGAAGTGAGCCATTGACAGATGTTGATTTGTTATATTCTCTGCAAGTGAAGTGAGCCATTGACAGATGTTGACTTGTTATATTCTCTACAAGTGAGCTGAGCCATTGACAGATGTTGACTTGTTATATTCTCTACAATTGAAGTGAGCCATTGACAGATGTTGACTTGTTATATTCTCTGCAAGTGAAGTGAGCCATTGACAGATGTTGACTTGTTATATTCTCTGCAAGTGAAGTGAGCCATTGACAAATGTTGACTTGTTATATTCTCTGCAAGTGAAGTGAGCAATTGACAGATGTTGACTTGTTATATTCTCTGCAAGTGAAGTGAGCCATTGCCAGATTTATCCATCAAATGTTGCTCATTAGTTTACATCCAATTAAATTGTAGCTAGGGTTTTCAAGAACAGCTTAATTGCATATATTGATTGTCCTTATCATTAAGTTTGAAAGAAGTTATTCTTTGTTGACGAAAAGAAAATGCTTAAGGTCAAGGATGTTGACAAGTAAATAAGATGAGGAGACATTGGATTTCTGGTTTTTTTTAATTGATGAGAGAAGAGCATGAAATAGAATATTTTCTTGAAGGGTAAAGCTGATGAACTGTTTCTTGGTGGAAGGGTTAATAAATCAGGAAAGAAATGATTAACTTTGCCTTTAGTACTTTAAGTTGGCTTTTAAATTTAGATTTTGTTAATGAAGGTGTTGTTTATAATATTTTACTCCCACCCTCGGCCTTTTTCACTTGTAAATGATTGGCATGATTAATCACTGTATGCTGATATATATATCAAATCAATTTTACCTCATTATTTACACACTTTGTGTTTTCTATTTAGACATTGACTGTATGTATTTTAGCAACTTCTTTCTATAATGATGCCCTACATATGTTGTGTGGACTATATATAGAGATTCCTTAACTAAACGTATCGACTTCTTTCAATATAGCTGCCTTACATATGTTGTGTGGACTGTTTCTTTACAGATGCCTTAAAATATATGTGGGGACTTCTTTCTATACTAATTCCTTAATATATTGTGTGAACTTCATTCTATTCGGATGCCTTCATATACTGTGTGGACTTCTTTCTATTGAGATGCCTTAATATATTGTGTGAACTTCATTCTTCACAGATGTCTTAATATATTGTGAACTTCATTCTATTCAGATGCCTGATGACTTCATTTTTATTGAGATGCCTTACATATCTTGTTGTGTACTGTTTCTTCACAGATGCCTTAATATATTGTGTGAACTTCATTCTATACAGATGCCTTCATATACTGTATGGACTTCTTTCTATTCAGATGCCTTAATATATTGTGTGAACTTCATTCTATACAGATGCCTTCATATACTGTATGGACTTCTTTCTATTCAGATGCCTTACATATATTGTGTGAACTTCATTCTATACAGATGCCTTCATATACTGTATGGACTTCTTTCTATTCAGATGCCTTAATATATTGTGTGAACTTCATTCTATACAGATGCCTTCATATACTGTATGGACTTCTTTCTATTCAGATGCCTTACATATATTGTGTGAACTTCATTCTATACAGATGCCTTCATATACTGTGTAGACTTCTTTCTGTTCAGATGCCTTACATATGTTGTGTGAACTTTTCTTCACAGATGCTTAAAATATATTGTGTGGATTTATTGATGTACAGATGCCTTATTGTATGAACTTCTTTCAAAGCAGCTGCTTTAAATATATTGTTTGATCTTCTTTCTAAACAGATGCCTTACAAGTATTGTTTATCTTTCTACACAGATGCCTTACAAGTATTCTTTGATCTTCTTTCTACACAGATGCCTTACAAATATTGTCTGAACTTTTTTCTAGTTAGATATGTAAAATACATTGTATGAATTTCTTTCTTTACAAATGCATTATAAGATATTGTATGGACTTCATTCTTTACAGTTTTCTCCAATTGCAGTATTATTTGTTTTTATTTTTCCTTTCAGATTTTTGTAGGGTTGGGATTTCCATATGAAGGACCTGCCCCTTTGGAAGCCATAGCCAATGGGGCCGTATTTCTGAACCCTAAATTCAGCCCCCCACACAACCGCAACAACAATGCCTTCTTCAAGGGAAAGCCTACTGAACGAGAGGTATTATTAGATGATGTCTTGGCCAGACATACTCGTCTAATTCCTATGATTTCATAGAAATTTTAATGTCATTGCCATTAATAGTACTTTTAAAAACTTTTACTTATAAAACCAGAACGTTTTGGCAAAATGTTTCAATGTGTACAACATATAGAAAAACTCAAATGATGCCATTTATGAAAGTGGTTTAAAACTCACCTTCCTTCTGATCTGTACCTTGGACTTGTAGCTGACAGCTCTTTTATCTGTACGCCAGATCTTCATGCAATACCTCACTGAACTTGTGATTATTTAATTTGAATATACCAAATATATCAAAATAGACATATTGTCTATTTCTTATTATGGCATCTGTTGTATTTTTCTTTCTATTTAGGTAAGATATTTCTATGGATTTATGGTTTTGTTTTGTAATTTTATAATATGTACATAGTTGTAATACCACAGAATATACTTCCAGTATTTTTTTCAAAATATACTTGAAATATGTTTAGGTGGTAGTGGAATCTTGTTTCCAATTATTTTAGAAAATGCGTTTTAAAACATTTTTGAGTTAAAATTTTAAGCACTTTTTTCATGGTGGTAAACATGTTAGAAATAAGTCTAGAATGTTATTATTATTGTTACCTTGAATGGGATTAAGCCATTTTTATCAAATATTATCGACTAGTTCATGATCAGTATTAAAGTTCTTTTAATTTTGATTTTGCTCCTTATATACTGTGCTCAGCATGCATATATTTCTGTGGTTAGAGTTAAAATCTGGAATATTTCTCATGTACCATAGTCCCTCCTGAAAAATTATCTCAGTATAAAATGGTTTCTGCTACGACACAGATATTGTCATTGATTGCAAGTCACTATAATTGATTATTAAAGATCAGATAAAACATTTTTTAATGAAATTACTAGGTGAACTAAATTTGGAGTTGTAAACCCAACATACTTGATTAAAATCCGATATACAGTATTAGCAAATTAGTAATTTGGAATAGCTTACCTATGTTGTTGTTGTTGTTGTTTTAGGGTTTAACGCCATTTTTCAGCACACGATAGCTATACATGGTGGCCAGTAATATTGGTGGAGGAAGAATCCGGGAAAAACCCCGGAAAGAACCACCAACTCACAAGACACAAGAAGCTACTGACAAGCTTTCTCACATAACTGCGTTAGCCGAATCTGAGACTCTAACCCATGCAGACAGAGGTGAGACAGCAGTGATCTGTAACGGAAAGCGCTTTAGATCACTCGGCCACTTGGGGCCCCCGCCTTACCTACGTAAAGCTATGCCCATCTTCGCAAGCCAGGCTTCAGATATGTTAATTTATCTACACCTTGACAGAATGTGCAGACATGTGGAGCATGCAACTTGAATGGACTCATAAATAAGCAATTTTCCACTGCTGGTCTGTGTTTGTACAAATACCTTTCAGTCGAAATACACCTGTTTTGCCTTATCATACTTTTGATGTTTAACTTCAAAAGTATCCTTTTGTGGATACTTGCCTACTCCGTTTCGGCCGATATACACACTAATGGATTGTTTGCATTACATATTAAGAGAGACAACTCGTGTGATCCAAATGATTTTCTTTGGAGAAAGAACTAAAATATCTGATCATTCAACCAAGGTTAAAATAAGGTTATATTTCGGAAACCTTGGCTAGCGAAGCTAGCTCTGCCATATTTTTTATAGTCCATGAGACCTGATATGAATGCTTCAGCATGGACAATCTTTCATCATTATAATTTTGTATCAAAGACTTTTTCTTTTCTGCTACACGATCAGTAAAGAAATACTAAAATAGAAGGTTTGTGCAAAAGTTTCCTAAATCGATTATGATCTTTGATAGATGACAACATAAATAAATTGCAATTTCTTCTGGAAATGTTATAAGTATAAGACAGGTTAACTATTATATTATACACTATTTAATTGTCTCCCCTGGAAAGTATTTTGGTGAAGGACAGCTGTATAAGCCTTCCTTGCCTAATACTTGTTGTGTTGAAAGGCTAGTGTATAAAACTTCCTTGCCTAATGCTTGTTGTTTTGAAAGACCCCTGTATAAAACATTATTTCCTAATGCTTGTTGTGTTGAAAGACCATTGTATAGAACTTCCTTGCCTAACACTTGTGTTGAAATACCGCTGTATAAAACATCATTGTCTAATACTTGTTGTGCTGAAGGATTATTTTATAAAACTTCTTTGTATAATAATTGTTGTAGTGAAGGACTATTGTATCAAACTTCCTTGGCTAACACTTGTTGTAGTAAAGTCATATTGTATCAAACTTCCTTGGCTAACACTTATTGTTGTAGTGAAGGACTATTATATAAAACTTCCTTGGCTAACACTTGTTGTAGTGAAGGACTATTGTATAAAACTTCCTTGGGTAACACTTGTTGTAGTGAAGGACTATTGGATCAGACTTCCTTGGCTAACACTTGTTGTCATGAAGGACTATTGTATAAAACTTCCTAGGCTAACACTTCTTGTTGTGAAGGACCATTGTATAAAACTTCCTTGGCTAACACTTATTGTTGTTGTGAAGGACCATTGTATAAAATTTCCATGGCTAATATTTATTGTTGTAGTGAAGGACTATTGTATAAAACTTCCTTCGCTAACACTTGTTGTTGTTGTGAAGGACCATTGTATAAAACTTCCATGGCTAATATTTATTGTTGTAGTGAAGGACTATTGTATAAAACTTCCTTGGCTAACACTTGTTGTTGTAGTGAAGGACTATTGTATCAAACTTACTTGGATAACACTTCTTGTAGTGAAGGAATATTGTATATAACTTCCTTGGCTAACACTTCTTGTAGTGAAGGGCCATTGTATCAAACTTCCTTAACTATTCTTGCTGTATTGAAAGACTGTTATATAACATTTCCTTGACTAGCACTTGTTGTAGTGGAGGACAATTGTATAGTGTACTGCATTGTAAATTTGTTGACATGAAAAATAGGTACTGAGTTGAGCTTTAAAAGTGACACATAATGATAACCATACAAAATAGGCATGCACAGGATCCAATTTAACCAAGCTAATGAGTAATGCCCATTCATTGGGTTAAATTGGCTACTGGTAATGCCTCATTCTCTGATCATGTACATATATTTGAAATGCATCTTTATTAGGCATAGTATTATATCAATGCAGTGAATGACACAATATATTACTATTATTCCAATCCACTTCATATATTTTCTCTAATTGGTACTTGTACAAGATCTTTTTTGTATAATGTAGGTTACAAGCCAGCACCCATATGCAGAGCAGTTCATTGGAGAACCGTATGTGTATACTATTGACATAGGAAATGAGGAGCAAGTCAGGAACACAATACAGAAAATACTAGATTTAGACACGGTTTGTTTCATTTTTTTAAGTATGTACATGTATATACACATGTATCGTATTGTCTGAATGGTCACATGATGTAGAGTCACTATGATTCTGCCTATCATGTACACTATGATTCTAACTATCATGTACATGTACACTTTGATTCTGCCTATTATGTACACTATGATTCTGCCTATCATGTACATGTACACTACGATTCTGCCTGTCATGTACATGTACACTTTGATTCTGCCTATTATGTACACTATGATTCTGCCTATCATGTACACTAAGATTCTGCCTATCATGTACATGTACACTTTGATTCTGCCTATCATGTACACTATGATTCTGCCTATCATGTACATGCACACTATGATTCTGCCTATCATGAACATGTACACTATGATTCTGCCTGTCATGTACATGTACACTTTGATTCTGCCTATCATGTACATTATGATTCTACCTATCATGTACATGTACACTATGATTCTGCCTATCATGTACACTAAGATTCTGCCTATCATGTACATGTACACTATGATTCTGCCTATCATGTACATGTACACTATGATTCTGCCTATCATGTACATGTACATTATGATTCTGCCTGTCATGTACATGTACACTAAGATTCTGCCTATCATGTACACTAAGATTCTGCCTATCATGTACTCTATGATTCTGCCTATCATGTACACTAAGATTCTGTCTATCATGTACACTATGATTCTGCCTATCATGTACATGTACATTATGATTCTTCCTATCATGTACATGTACATTATAATTCTGCCTATCATATACATGTACACTATGATTCTGCCTATCATGTACATGTACACTTTGATTCTTCCTATCATGTACATTATGATTCTGTCTATCATGTACACTAAGATTCTGCCTATCATGTACATGTACACTATGATTCTGCCTATCATGTACACTTTGATTCTGCCTATCATGTATACCATGATTCTGCCTATCATGTACACTAAGATTCTGCCTATCATGTACATGTACATTATGATTCTGCCTATCATGTACATGTACACTTTGATTCTGCCTATCATGTACATTATGATTCTGCCAATCATGTACACTAAGATTCTGCCTATCATGTACATGTACACTATGATTCTGCCTGTCATGTACACTATGATTCTGCCTATCATGTACACTTTGATTCTGCCTATCATGTATACCATGATTCTGCCTATGTACACTATGATTCTGCTTGTCCAAAGTTAATGGTTAGGTGTTTCCTAACCAAATAATCATTCTTCTTACTGCTTTTAGCAGACACTTTATTATACAAACATTGATCAATCAGTGCATGCAAGTTTATCATTTGCTTCAAGTTGTATCATGTGAATTGATGTTTGAACATTTCTTATTTTGCTAGTAATCACTGTCCACTGTCAGAGTAACATGAAGATTTAATATTATGAGATTTAAAATGGAGGCAGTTTTTATCATCAGCGGTGAGGTTCAAATCATTTTGTTTGCTAGATGGTGGGAAAAATGGTTGTGTTACAGCAAAATGACCTTGTTTGCCATTGTGGCAGTTATGGTTTGATATCTTCATAAATATGCTTGTGGTGGTAAATAATTAGTGAAATATATCATTTTTGTCAAGAAATATTACATAAATCCCTTTTCACTAGAGTCTGGGGTAATTTAGTATTTAAGGAGTTGTCTGTGAATGAAGTTGTAATTTTGCTTCATATCGTATTAACAAACCTAACAAAAATTTCTTATTTATCACAGGCTTCACATATGAGTTGACCATCTTGAGGTAACTGAGTTAAGTAACAGGTTAATCTAGATATTGTGTGAAGTGAGAACAGCTATTTCAATGCATACTTATACATGTTGGATGCACATAAGTTTGCCCTCTGTTCACAGTCATGTACAAGCAGTATATTAGTATTCAAATTAATGTTTTGTAAATGGTGTTTAAAAGCAGTGATTTCTTTTAAAGAAAGTGATAGAGTTAATTCATAGGCTGGATTAAAGTGAACAAGATACAATGATTTCCTGTGGAACATAAGTTTGTGAGAGAACAAGATACAATGATTTCCTGTGGAACATAAATTTGTGAGAGAACAAAATACAATGATTTCCTGTGGAACATAAGTTTGTGAGAGAACAAGATACAATGATTTCCTGTGGAACATAAGTTTGTGAGAGAACAAGATACAATGATTTCCTGTGGAACATAAGTTTGTGAGAGAACAAGATACAATGATTTCCTGTGGAACATAAGTTTGTGAGAGAACAAAATATTCATTGTTAGTGGGTTTAGTTCCATTTTTCAGTAGATGATAGACATTACATGGTGGACAAGATATTTTGGTTAATGAAACTTGTACAAACACTAATACATGTTTAATTTCCTATCAGATTTTACCAAGGATGACAATTTGCTTTCATAGGCAGCTACTGTGAATGCTCTGTATACAAATTGTAATAAACCAATCAATTGCCTTGTCAATCCCTTGCTGAGGTTGTTGATTTAATAAGCTCCAATCCAGCATACTATTTGTAATAAGATCATTTAAGTTTTTCAGTTTTCTTTAGTTTCAGGTGATAATGTCTTATGAATTTACCAAGGAAGGAATGATACATAGAATATATAGGACTAAAGTTTCTTTAGTTTCAGGCATACATGCCATATGAGTTTACAGAGGAAGGAATGATACAGAGGATGAATAGCTACATTGAGCATCAGAACTTCTGTCAGTTTCAGAGACAGCTGTCCAAGTGGCCACCAGAAAAAGCCATCACTCTTCTTTTTGGAGAACCCAACAAATCCTGTAAAGACGTTTGTTGGGAAAAAAGTGAGTAACCCTTTATGATCTGTGGTAAATAATCAGCGTTCTCTGAGAAGAGCCTTATATGTTAGTTTATGTGCTTGAAACATTAGCTTAGAGTTGAGAGGTATTGGTATAGCAAAATGCTCCAACAATAGTAAGGAGATGTCCATCATCCTGATTTGGGTGTGAATGTAATGAATTGCTGTGCCTGTTCACCAATCATGCCACCATAGGAAACAAATATCTTTTTTTCTAAAAAATAAACCTAAAAACTCAGAACTCAAGATCAATTTGCAACATAATATCAGTGTCGGGCAAATAACATACTCTTATTACCAATCATTTCCAGTAATTTGATATGATATGCACAGTACATTGTGTTATATGTACAGTTTTGTGTGATGTGTACAGTTTTATGTGATATGTACAGTAACTTGGTGATATGTACAGTACTTTGTGTTATATGTAGATTTTTGTGATATGTACAGTTTTTATGTGATTTGTACAGTAATTTGTGTGATATGTAGTTTTTGTAATATTTACAGTTTTGTGTGATAAGTACAATGTTGTTTGATATGTACAGTTTTGTGTGATATGTACAGTACATTGTGTTATATGTACGGTTTTATGTGATATGTACAGTAATTTGGTGATATGCACAGTACTTTGTGTTACATGTAGTTTTGTGTGATATATACAGTTTTATGTGATATGTACATTAATTTGTGTGATATGTAGTTTTGGTGATATACAGTTTTGTGTGATATGTACAATGTTGTTTGATATGTACAGTTTTGTGTGATATGCACAGTAATTTGTGATATACAGTTTTGTGTGATATGTACAATGTTGTATGATATTAGTCATTGATATGTATTGTTTTGTGTGCTATGTACAGTAATTTGTGATATGCAGTTTTGTGTGATATGTACAGTTTTATGTTTTATGTTTTAGTCTCTTAGATGGAGGGGGCGGTATTTGTATTTCATGAACACATTTTTAGTTCCTTATGACTTGTATGAGAAAACGCAGTTCTTGGAAATATTTTTTGAGTTTGAAATCTTATATTACTTGAAAAATGTGTAATAATAATGATGTATTACTGATTGTGTTTCAGTAGCCCAGTTTTGTTATAATTGGGATCATCAGTATTGTGTAATAAAACCTATGGATTATCAATTGTATTTCATTAACCCAGTCATTTTTTATATGGTGTTATCAGTATTGTGTAATAAATATGATGTAATATCCATTGTATTTCATTAGCCCAGTCATTTAATATATGGTGTTGTCAGTATTGTGTAATGAAATCGATGTAATATCCATTGTATTTCATTAGCCCAATATCATTGGAAGACAAAAAAGAAATAATATGATATCCTACAACCTTGACAAAAGTTTTGTACTATGAAACAAGTATCAGGATATTAATTCTTACAGTTTACATTATAAATATATATAAAGCAAATGAATTGATCTTTATTCATGCAGTGCAAAATATCTTAGGGCTTTTGTTTTGTAAATGCAAACAGCTCTTCTTATTGTGCTGAGGAGAGTTTTTCACTCTTCTCAAATATTTACAACATTTATGGAACATTCTGCAAAAATGTGTGATATAGTAAATTTTCAGATTGTGTGTTGTCATAAAACATTATTAGGTACAAATTTAAAGTAGAGAGATTTTCTTTAACAGATATTATTAAAGTAAGATATTTCATTTACATACTTTTAAAAATATGCTACTATCAAAGATCCAGAAAAAGTAAGTCTTAATTTAAACATTGCAGCAAATCCCATAATTTTATCTTGAATGTTAGTTAGTTAATATGTGGGTTTTAAATACAGCTTGTTCATTTTCTAAAGTATTTAACCATATCAGCAAATCGAATGTGAACAAATCGAATGTGAGCTAATCGAATGTGAGCAGCAAGTGAATTTATATTGTATCATATTTAGAAACTTTATTTTCTGTTTCTTTTCTGTTAACAGATTTTATTTGTGAGCCTAGTCATTTTCTTCGCACAAATTCCATGGAAGCATTGAAACAACATGGAGCACCCTGTTCCACAGAGAAAGTAGCAATGGATATATTTTATCCTGCCCTAGATACACGGACTAATGACTGTATATTACAGCAAGATGAACTCCTTTTTAGCTGTGTGGGAAAGCAAGCGAATCTTCGCAGACTGTGCCCGTGCCGAAACTATATTAAAGGACAAATAGCACTTTGTCAAGGCTGTGAGAGGTGATAGTACCAGACTGTTTTAATTCTTTATGTGAAAGGGACAGTACAAACATGACTTGTGGTGTCATGTTTAAAGTTGTAAGTGAAGTTTGGGTCTTCAGAATTGTTTCGTCCCATCAGTGATTATGGCATACGGTTCAATCTTGTTACTAAATATAGTTTGTATTACTATAAACAATAACAAACATTTTAGTCTTACAAAAAAGTAGTAACAAATATTGATGTAAATTCTCGAGTGACTTATAAAGGGAACAAATACTATGAAGATAGTTTCTTTGTAAAAAGGACCATGAATGACAGTATCTCTAAAGTTATATTATTTTCTCTAGTTCTGTGTCAGTTAGTCTCACTTGAACCAAAGCCACTAGTAATTTCAGTAGTTTGATAATAATATTGTAAACTTTAAACAAAAATGGCTACTTAGTTTTCTATTGCAAAATAATGGAGCAAGAAATGTGTTCATTAATTTCTGAATGTAGTGCATTCCATAATTCTGTCATTATACAAACCAAATAAAAATTAAAACTAACTCAGGTTAGGTGGTGATTGTGTCTCTACCTTTCCCAGGGAAAGAAGACATGCTGATTTTGTTTTTTTGCATGGTCTCTCCAACCTTCCATTCATCATAGTTTTTGTATGCAGAATTGGTCAAAACCTAATTAGCCATGTCCGGCCAAATTTGTTGATTTAGATTACCTGGCTGAGTCCTGAAACTAGATTAGGTTTTAGTTATTGTGCCCGTACTTTTAACATTTTTTTCATGCAGAAAATAAAATTAGTAAACGTATTAATAAGTTGATGACCTCTAGATTTTCCACTCATCATAGCAATTTGTCATTTTTCATTTCAATTTTTTTTCACTTTTTGGAGTTAAACAATTTTTAAGCAAGAAAGAATCACTTTTGGTAGATAATTGAACTATGGTAAAGTCTGACTTTATTTCCCCATTTGTTTATACCCATCTACCGATTTCAATTTTGGAAATTTTTAATATGATAAAACGTGCAAAGAACTTAGACGATTACTTTGTTAGTGTTTTTAATTTATAACCTGACCGTGACCAAACTGGTCCGAACACAGCATCCTGTGTCTTTCTTGCTTAACAGACTTTCCATACTAACATTGTGACGTAGTCCATCCTGTCTGGTAACTGCCAGATAATTGCATAAATTACCAGAATGTTAAGAGTTTAGAGTTATATCCTTTGCACACATGTACATAGAAATTACATTACTTGTTAAATCAATGTGAAAGACAAATTGGTAATTGTCATTCTTTTCCATTGCTTGACTTGACATTGTAAACATTGTTAGCAGATGACTTAGTATTTTCCTTCTATGTACATACATTTATAATCATGCATACACTCCTCTGAAAATGGACTTGTCCAGGCACTGGAATTGACTGGCGAACAGGTCATCTTTTACACCAAAAACTTCCATTTAGAATGAAATGAGCAGATGATAATGGTGGTAAGGTCTCACCAGGGCATGATCAGGTTTGAAAATAAATCAATAAATGATCTGACTAGATACTGTGCATCTTTTATCTCATTTATGCTTTTCATCTTTTGAAAATTGGTTTTGGGGGGTGGGTGCGGGGTACAAATAAATATGGAGGTATATGCAGACTATAGTATGTTTGTATTAATAAATAAATGACTTGTTCAGATTTGCAGGCCATTTTTTAAATTATTCTGGATTTTTAAAATATTTTTAAGGTTTATGCACAGTTATACTTTTATTTACCTATGCCTTGTAAGTATTATTTGTCAAAAATCACACGTGAGAGCAAATCAGTCTGTATTTTTTGCACTATTGATTACAACATGTAAGCAAGCATATATGGTAGATTAATTGTCATGGAAGACATTTATAGAGTACATTTTTTTAAAAAACATTTGTATCCTAGAAAAGTTTTCCCCCAGATTTTCTGAACTTTATTTCAAATAGGTTTGAAATATTGATAAGGCCTGAGTAATTGAAAAAAAGGATTATGTCTAGAAGTTAGAGATGATTATGAGAACACAAGACTCACTTATTACAACTTAAATGGAAGTGAAAGAATTATTTGTAGCTGTGACTTTTTTTATTGAGACAATTATTGTAATTTTTTAAAGACCATTTATTATTAAGATCAATTTTAATTATCATAGATGTACAGTAAGATGGTGAGAAATAAATGATTTGTTCTAGACTATATTGTAATCGTGTGATATTTATTGTTCCATTTCCTGATGTATCAGAACCAGTCATTTGTCAGTTATTGCTTAAGGAGGAATGATATAAAATTGTAAATGAACCAGTCTGTTTATTTTCAATGATTGTTTAAGGAGGTATGATGTAAAAGTGTTTAAGAATGATTTAGTTTGTTGTCAATTATTGTCTAAGGAGACATAATGTAAACATGCTCAGGAACCAGTCAGTTGGTTGTTAGTTATTGTATAAGGAAACATAATGTAAAAGTGTTCAAGGACCAGTCAGTTTATTGTCAATTATTGTTTAAAGGAAGCATGACATAAAAGTGTTCAGGAACTAGTCATTTGGATGTCATTTATTGTGTAGTGAGACATGATGAAAAAGTGTTCAGGAACTAGTCAGTTAATTATCAGTTATTGTGTAAGAAGGATTATTATTTCAATTATTGATGTGTTTGTCCCTTCCAGTGATGTCATCTCTTTTCCAGGTAATTACAAATCAAGCCCTTTCTTAATTTGAGGTTAAAGAATGTGTGATATTTGATTTTAATAGTAGCTTTAACATTTTTAAGTCATATCGCCACAATGTCTGTGGTTTGACAGTTTATAGTGATATCTATCATTGGGATGTCATGTTGTAGACTTTTAATATGATGTCCTACCCTGTCACATTATCCTGAAACAAGGGCAGATATGCACTGTCATTTCACATTTGTCCACTTTTTTGTCCAGTGTTGTCTACTCGGAGTTTATTAATATTGTTTGTTTGTTTAATTAATTAGAATTTTTAACATAGCTTTAACAATTTTTCAGTAATATTGCTTTGATGTCTGCAGAGGCAGTTTATAGTGATGTCTAGCACTGGGGCATCATGCCGCAGACATGTAGCATGATGTCCCACCGAGTCACATTATCCAGACTCAAGGCCGATCAGTCCTAACACTAACCTCTGAATGCTGAGCGCCAAGCGAGGTAGATGTTAGTTCCATTTTTATAAGTCTTTGGTATGACTCGGCTGGGGATCAAACCCACGACCTCCCACTTCCGTGATGAATACTCTAACCACTAGGCCACAGGAGCAGTATTATTAATATTAACGTTCACTTGTAAAATGTGATAACTACCATTACACACAGTACTTAAACAGATGTCAGAATTTAAATTCAGATTTTGTTTTATTTAATTAAACTCAACCCTAAATATTCCTGCATGGGAGATTTCATTGGTTGGTGTTCATATAAAAAATATGTATCAAACAGTTTGTATCATTTTGTTATGGTAAGCTGGGACTTGCACAATTATTGAAAGATATTTATATATTGGTTACATAAATGTTGAAATCAAAGAGGTGCAAAATTTAGAGATTTTTTTTATTATGTTGCAAAACAAACATTTACATTGCGTGATAAACTAATATTTTAATTTTCTTGGTTGGATCTATCTGACATTTCACTTTTATGTTTTAAGACTCCATGATGTAGTTTTTATTTATGGTGTCATGTGATATTTCTCTTTTGAAATATCAAAATTATGAATTGGATTTCATATAGTAGTGCCTTTTTTAATGTATAGTTAAATATTTACACATAAATCTACAACTATCTATCAGATTTTTGTAGCATTTATGTGGAAATTTCTGTATTTTATTTGTTTGATTAAACCAGTGGAAACAAACATTTAACCTTGCAAATTTTTGTTTTTTTGCCACCAAAATTGTAAAATCTGGAACATTTGGCATGTAATATTTTCAAAAGAAATGAATTCCTTAGTTTCATACCATGAAAATGTTTTCATATAAGGTATCTCCTTAGCAAAAATTGTTGATGATAAATTTGCTGCCAAAATACCAAATCTACACTTTTAAGTAATGACATACTGTCTGCCATTGCATCATGTGCTTGAAGATCAGGGACTTTTGTTTGTTCTACTGGTTACTTGGAATAAATTGCACTGACCCAAATCTACTGGCATATTACGCAAAGACAGATCAGGATCTGTGAAATTCGGGGTCTGTGAAATGCACAGATTTGGGGTCTGCAGTTCACAGATGAGCTCATATGTATGATTTTAAATGGTACTGCTTCATACAGTTCTCTGTTAATGTTTTTATTTACAGAAGTTCATTATGCCAAAAGTGATATGTGTGCATTTTTAATTTTTCTAAAACCGTATCCTGAATTGTTGATTTTTTTTCAGTTTGCATATTCCCTTCTAGACAAATATGTTCCACTAAAAAGTGTACAACATTCATCATTCATTAATTACACCATTCTTTTCAATTTCATACACAGAAATTGGCCATTAATCTTTCACCATTCTATTCAATTTCATACACAGAAATTGGCCATTAATCTTTCACCATTCTATTAATTTTCATACACAGAAATTAGCCATTAATCGTTCACCATTCTATTCAATTTCATACACAGAAATTGGCCATTAATCTGTCACCATTCTATTAATTTTCATACACAGAAACTGGCCATTAATCTTTTACCATTCAATTAAATTTCGTACACAGAAATTGGCCATTGATCTTTTACAATATACTTTCACATTTTTGTGGATTTTTTGCATTACCAAAGGAATCTATACAAATAAAGAAAGTTTTAATTGTACTTCTTGATAGTCTGTCTATAAATGTGACAGAAAACTAGGTCATAGGTTATAGGTTAACTTGTACATCATGTTTGTATACCAGTGACTGCATTAAATTATATTCAGATTTGACCCATTGTACATCATGTTTGTATACCAGTGACTGCATTAAATTATATTCAGATTTGACCCATTGTACATCATGTTTGTATACCAGTGACTGCATTAAATTATATTCAGATTTGACCCATTGTACATCATGTTTGTATACCAGTGACTGCATTAAATTATATTCAGATTTGACCCATTGTACATCATGTTTGTATACCAGTGACTGCATTAAATTATATTCAGATTTGACCCATTGTACATCACGTTTATATACCAGTGACTGCATTAAATTATATTCAGATTTGACCCATTGTACATCATGTTTGTATACCAGTGACTGCATTCAATTATATTCAGATTTGACCCATTGTACATCATGTTTGTATACCATTGACTGCATTCAATTATATTCAGATTTGACCCATTGTACATCATGTTTGTATACATGTACCAGTGACTGCATTAAATTATATTCAGGTGACCCATTGTACATCATGTTTGTATACCAGTGACAGCATGACATCATATTCAGATGTGACCTATTGTGCATCATGTTTGTGTACCAGTCACTGCATTAAATTATATTCAGATATGATCTACTGGTCAAGACCATTTTATACAGGTGACTCAGCTAAAGTATATTTTGATGTGATATACAGCAAAAATCTGTATATTACAGGTTATTATTGTTGGGTTTAACGCCATTTTTCAGCACACGACAGGCTATAAATGGCGGCCAGTATTAATGGTGAAGGAAGAACCCGGGAAAACCCCGTAATGAACCTTCGAACCACGAGAAGCTACTGGCAAGATTTCTCACATAACTACATTAGCCGAATCTTAGACTTGAACCCACACAGACAGAGGTGAGATGGCATTGATCCATAACAGAAAGCGCTTTAGACCACTCTGCCACTCGGGGCCCCATATATTACAGGTAGTTTGTACAAAATTATGCACAGATGTGACCTCCTGTACATGATCTTTATTTACAGGTGAGTGCACTCAATGATGTGTAGATGTGACCTACTGTACATGATCGTATTTACAGGTGAGTGCACTCAATGATGTGTAGATGTGACCTACTGTAACCTGTATATTTGTGACCTTCTGTCCATGAATGTTATACACAAGTGACTTATATAGAGGTTATTGCTTTAGCAGGTTAAATGTATTTTAATGTTTTCGACATTTTAGTCCAACCTACATTAGAGAACATGACAAAAACAGTCATATATCCATGTGGGGAATATTGTTGTCTAAATTTGTTAGGGTTCTAGCTAAAGTTTTTAGTTTTCTTATATTTCTTTAACTGCTTAATGGATTGTATTCACACTTGGATAATGAAAAAGCAAAATAGTTCATTCAGCATCTGACTGACTACATTTCCTGTACGGTCAAGGACATAGTCATGAGAAATTTTCATTAAAATTTTGGTTCTTGTCTTATTATTAGGTTTCTTTGATGGACCTTTTTGTACGTGAGATGATTCATTAATAAACTTACAAAATTTATTCTGTAACATGCTTGCTTACCCTTTTGACTTGGCAATTAAGGTTAACCAAAAAATGATTTTAGTGTCCATGTGATTTCGCTTTTTTATATACTGCATTTACAACTTGATGAATCATTATGAAACTTAATTAAGTTAGTCTGTGGTGTTTTGCTCGTCAACAGCACACTTTTTTTTCTCAGCAGTGCGTTGATCGTAGGCTTGGCTTGACATGTTGGCCCAGGCCTTGTTCTGTGTTGCAGTAATAATAATTAGGAGTATTGTATACATATTCATCAAATAACAATTACAATAATAATCATGAGTATTGCATACATATTCATCACATAACAATTACAATAACAATCATGAGTATTGTACACATATTCATCACATAACAATTACAATAATAATCATGAATATTGTACACATATTCATCACATAACAATTACAATAACAGTCATGAGTATTGTACACATATTCATCACATAACAATTACAATAATAATCATGAATATTGTACACATATTCATCACATAACAATTACAATAATAGTCATGAGTATTGTACACATATTCATCACATAACAATTACAATAATAATCATGAATATTGTACACATATTCATCACATAACAATTACAATAATAATCATGAGTATTGTATACATATTCATCAAATAACAATTACAATAACAGTCATGAGTATTGTATACATATTCATCACATAACAATTACAATAACAGTCATGAGTATTGTACACATATTCATCACATAACAATTACAATAATAATCATGAGTATTGTACACATATTCATCACATAACAATTACAATAATAATCATGAGTATTGTACACATATTCATCACATAACAATTACAATAACAGTCATGAGTATTGTACACATATTCATCACATAACAATTACAATAATAGTCATGAGTATTGTATACATATTCATCACATAACAATTACAATAATAGTCATGAGTATTGTACACATATTCATCACATAACAATTACAATAATAATCATGACTATTGTACACATATTCATCACATAACAATTACAATAATAATCATGAGTATTATATACATATTCATCAAATAACAATTACAATAATAATCATGAATATTGTACACATATTCATCACATAACAATTACAATAATAGTCATGAGTATTGTACACATATTCATCACATAACAATTACAATAATAATCATGAATATTGTACACATATTCATCACATAACAATTACAATAATAATCATGAGTATTGTATACATATTCATCAAATAACAATTACAATAACAGTCATGAGTATTGTATACATATTCATCACATAACAATTACAATAACAGTCATGAGTATTGTACACATATTCATCACATAACAATTACAATAATAATCATGAGTATTGTATACATATTCATCACATAACAATTACAATAACAGTCATGAGTATTGTACACATATTCATCACATAACAATTACAATAATAGTCATGAGTATTGTATACATATTCATCACATAACAATTACAATAATAGTCATGAGTATTGTACACATATTCATCACATAACAATTACAATAATAATCATGAATATTGTACACATATTCATCACATAACAATTACAATAACAGTCATGAGTATTGTACACATATTCATCACATAACAATTACAATAATAGTCATGAGTATTGTATACATATTCATCACATAACAATTACAATCACAGTCATGAGTATTGTACACATATTCATCACATAACAATTACAATCACAGTCATGAGTATTGTACACATATTCATCACATAACAATTACAATAATAGTCATGAGTATTGTATACATATTCATCACATAACAATTACAATAATAGTCATGAGTATTGTACACATATTCATCACATAACAATTACAATAATAATCATGACTATTGTACACATATTCATCACATAACAATTACAATAATAATCATGAGTATTGTATACATATTCATCAAATAACAATTACAATAACAGTCATGAGTATTGTATACATATTCATCACATAACAATTACAATAATAGTCATGAGTATTGTATACATATTCATCACATAATAATTACAATAATAATCATGAGTATTGTATACATATTCATCACATAACAATTACAATAACAGTTATGAGTATTGTATACATATTCATCACATAATAATTACAATAATAATCATGAGTATTGTATACATATTCATCAAATAACAATTACAATAACAGTCATGAGTATTGTATACATATTCATCAAATAACAATTACAATAACAGTCATGAGTATTGTATACATATTCATCAAATAACAATTACAATAACAGTCATGAGTATTGTATACATATTCATCAAATAACAATTACAATAACAGTCATGAGCATTGTACACATTCATTAAATAACAATTACAATAATAATCATGAGTATTGTATACATATGCATCACATAACAATTACCGTATATTTATTGTTTTAACCAAATAATAACCCATCTGATGCCAAAGTTACATTTGCATGTTTATGATCTTCAATGATTTTTTTTTTAACAGCATTTGTTCATGATTTCGCTTTAAAAGCGGATTTACTATGGAAGAATTTAAGGAATGTATCAATCAGCACTACAGAGATAAAACTTAATCATAAATCTTATTCTAGTTATATGAATGCATTTGACAAGTATTTTATTGTTGTTGAGATAAATCACTTTTTTAAAATAATGTGTAAAATAATTTTGTATTTTAAATCAAATATCTATTTTATTTGTCTCATAAAGGAAAATGGCGTATTCCCCAGTACAGTGAAGAAAGCATTACTCCCCATTACACTAAAACAAAATATAGTACATTATACCTTAAAACAAAATGTAGTACATTTGTATATTACATTGCATACATTATGTGGCTTTCATAAAGATATTGAATTTGCACTCAGTGTAGGAAAATGGATTTAATAAAAATTGTCCTTAATTAACAAATGTTTTTTATATTAAGGGTCGGGTCTTGATAGATTACTACAACTACATAAGTAGTAGATTACCAAAGAAGTTGTCATTTAATTGTAGAATTATTATCAGAATTACATTTAATCAATGTTGTGTGCAGCATTTTCTAATCCATGCTAATTGGGCAATTGCTGTGAGAAAGGCTAATACATCTCTACCATTACCATTTTACTTGCCCTGCCATGGTGGCTTTGTGGGTAGAGTATCTGTTTTGGATGCAGAAGTTGCAAGTTCAAATCCCAAGTCAAGTCATACCACAAAATTTAGCAATTGTTTGACCAGCAGTAAATATGACAGTGGACTTTTGGTTGCGGACAGCCACTGTGACTTTAGTAATTGTATCATACTTAACCAGTAGTAAATATGACAGTGGGCTTTTGATTGTGGACAGCCAATGTGACTTAAGTAATTGTATCATACTTAACCAGAAGTAAATATGACAGTGGGTTGCGGACAGCCAATGTGACTTAAGTAATTGTATCATAGTTAACCAATACTAAATATGACAGTGGGTTGCGGACAGCCAATGTGACTTAAGTAATTGTATCATACTTAACCAGTAGTAAATATGACAATGGGTTGCAGACTGCCAATGTAACTTAAGTAATTGTATCATACTTAACAAATTTACTCATCAAAATACAACTTTGTTTTTCAATAGAGGAATCTGTGATTTAAAATATATAATATGCTTATGGAGAATTAGTAATGGTATCATGTTTTTTTAAGTAGTGATATAACATGCATATAGATTTTAACGAAGCATAGTACATTTCACACTACCCTATATCATTTGTAGAGACTTTGAATCTTGAGCTATACAAAATGATCATCTTTTATGGAAGTTAAATAGTTCAACTTTTCACAAGAGATCATCCATAAACGCAAATCACTTTGGCATAATGTACCAGTCAATCAGGGTCTGCGCTGTTGATTTTATGCAAGATTTTGTTTGAATAGCATGGAGTCTGATCAGCCAGCAAGTATTATGCCAGCAGATCAGGGCATATGTTATTATTTCTACACATGATTTCATGTGAATGGCATAGAGTCTGATCAGCCAGCAAGTAATATGCCAACAGATCAGGGCCTATGCTATTATTTCTACACATGATTTCATGTAAATGGCATAGAGTCTCATTGACCAGGACATAGATAAAAAATTTAAAGTGTATGATGTTAATATGCAGATAAAATTGTTTCATGTGACCTATCTCAATAGGGTTTACTATTCTCTGTATTACACGTGTCATTCTGATGCATCAGTACTCTACATCTACACAAGTCAGCCACAACTGCAAACTGCATAAATACAGACCTTTCAGCAAACAACACAAACATCAGAGATCCTGATCAGTCATAACATAATGCACCACCAACACATATACA
Source organism: Unio delphinus (assembly GCA_029339505.1). Taxonomy (NCBI): domain Eukaryota; kingdom Metazoa; phylum Mollusca; class Bivalvia; order Unionida; family Unionidae; genus Unio; species Unio delphinus. The sequence goes on along the minus strand of JAQISU010000001.1, from coordinate 2,115,796 downwards.
AACAACAGAGATCCTGATCAGTCATAACATAATGCACCACCAACACATATGCAAACAACAGAGGTCCTGATCAGTCATAACATAATGCACCACCAACACATATGCAAACAACAGAGATCCTGATCAGTCATAACATAATGCACCACCAACACATATGCAAACAACATAGATCCTGATCAGTCATAACATAATGCACCACCAACAACACAAACAACATAGATCCTGATCAGTCATAACATAATGCACCACCAACACATATACAAACAACAGAGATCCTGATCAGTCATAACATAATGCACCACCAACACATATACAAACAACAGAGATCCTGATCAGTCATAACATAATGCACCACCAACAATGCAAACATCATAGATCCTGATCAGTCATAACATAATGCACCACCAACAACACAAACAACATAGATCCTGATCAGTCATAACATAATGCACCACCAACAACACAAACAACAGAGATCCTGATCAGTCATAACATAATGCACCACCAACAACACAAACAACACAGATCCTGATCAGTCATAACATAATGCACCACCAACAACACAAACAACATAGATCCTGATTAGTCAGAACATAATGCACCACCAACAACACAAACAACATAGATCCTGATTAGTCAGAACATAATGAACCACCAACACATATACAAACAACCTGGATACTGATCAGTCATAACATAATGCACCACCAACACATATACAAACAACATGGATACTGATCAGTCATAACATAATGCATCACCAACACATATACAAACAACAGAGATCCTGATAAGTCATAACATAATGCACCACCAACACATATGCAAACAACAGAGGTCCTGATCAGTCATAACATAATGCACCACCAACACATATGCAAACAACAGAGGTCCTGATCAGTCATAACATAATGCATCACCAACACACATACAAACAACAGAGATCCTGATAAGTCATAACATAATGCACCACCAACACACATACAAACAACATAGATCCTGATCAGTCATAACATAATGCACCACCAACACATATGCAAACAACAGAGGTCCTGATCAGTCATAACATAATGCACCACCAACACATATGCAAACAACAGAGGTCCTGATCAGTCATAACATAATGCACCACTAACACATATACAAACAACATGGATACTGATCAGTCATAACATAATGCATCACCAACACACATACAAACAACAGAGATCCTGATAAGTCATAACATAATGCATCACCAACACACATACAAACAACATAGATCCTGATCAGTCATAACATAATGCACCAACAGTATGTTGTTTTGGACATGGATGTGAGGATACATGAAATGTGGCTTAAGAATAATGGACTGACAGACACGAGATTGACAAAATATTAAAGATGGTTACGACTGACAGACATGAGATTGGCAATATATAAAAGATTGTTACGACTGATAAACATGAGATTGACAAAATATTAAAGAGGTTACGACTGACAGACATGAGATTGACAATATATAAAAGATTGTTACGACTGACCGACACGAGATTGACAATATGTAACAGATTGTTACGACTGACAGACATGAGATTGACAAAATATTAAAGAGGTTACGACTGACACGAGATTGACAAAATATAAAAGATGGTTACGAATGACAGACACGAGATTGACAAAATATTAAAGATGGTTACGACTGACAGACACGAGATTGACAAAATATTAAAAATGGTTACGACTGACAGACATGAGATTGACAAAACATTAAAGATGATTACAACTGACAGACACGAGATTGACAAAATATTAAAGATGGTTACGACTGACAGACACGAGATTGACAAAATATTAAAGATGTTTACGAATGACAGACACGAGATTGACAAAATATTAAAGATGGTTACGACTGGTCAATCCAAAAGATTTCTTTATAATGCATGCACACCTTGCATACAAAATTTACTTTATATGCCATTGCTATATGGGGACCCCGAGTGGCTGAGTGGTCTAAACTCTCACATTACTGATCACTGCCATCTCACATGGATGCCTGGGTTCGAGTCTCGGGTTCGACCAATGTGGGTATGTGAGAAAGCTTACCAGTAGTTTCTCTTGGGTTGGTGATTCTTTCTGGGGTATTCACTAATTCTTTATCTACCATTTATACTGGCTGCCGTTTATAGCCTGTATTGTGCTGAACAATGGTGTTAAACTCTACAACAACAACAACAACAACAACAACAACATTGTAATAAGGTAAACCCACATTAATGTTGTTGCAAAAACAAATGAGTAATTACAAGAGAACACAAATACAATTTATCATAAATCTATTTTTTTGCCTAATTTTGTTGCTGGTGTGATCATACCACACCATTTTAACATCCTCTATCTACACCTGGTGATAGATTGTATGTGTACCAATTTATATCAATCAATCAAACAGATACTGCATTTTACATTAACCCATTAAATAGATACAGCAGGTTGGTGACTGTTGTAATATATTTCAATAATGTGTTATTATATTTAATTAGCTTGGATGCCAGAACTGATACCAAACATGATTTTATGATCTTTCTTTAAAAGATTTTAAGATTAGAGAAGAATTTGAGTCGTATCACTATGATGTCTGCAGTGAGGTAGTTTATAGTGATGTCTAGCACTGGGGAATCATGCCTCAGACATGTGGTATCATGGGCCATTCAGTCACATGATCCTCATACCAGCCCTACCAGGCCTAATGCTAACTTCTTAATGCTGAGCACCAAGCAAGGCAGCTATTTGTACCATTTTTATAAGTCTTTGTTATGACTTGGCCAGAATTTAAACCTGTGAGCTCCGATATCCGATGCAGATGCACTAACCACTTTGGCCACCAGAGTAGTGTGGACTCATGAAGTTCTGAAACTTGAGAATGTATTCCTCACAAACTGGAAACTTGAGACTGTAATCCTCACAAACTGGAAACTTGAGAATGTATTCCACACAAACTGTGAACAGCCTTCACAATGTTAAGTTCATTTATAATCAGTATGTAATTGGATTTTAAAGCTGATTGACTTCATGAATCCTATAAAATATAAACTAATGGTCTTTTATTTACAAATAATTTTAAAAATAATAAAGAATCTCAAGAAATAAACAACAGAATCTCTTAAATATTGCTTGCAAATAAAAGAAGAAAGGAAGGCAATCATATAGGGTATGAATGCAAATGTAGTTCCTTTCTGGTGGCTTCTTGTTTAATGTATTGCATGATCTATGTTGTAACCAATCTATTAAATGCTTGTTTAATGTATCACATGATCTATGTTGTAACCAATCTAAATGCTTGTTTAATGTATCACATGATCTATGTTGTAACCAATCTAAATGCTTGTTTAATGTATCACATGATCTATGTTGTAACCAATCTAAATGCTTGTTTAATGTATCACATGATCTATGTTGTAACCAATCTAAATGCTTGTTTAATGTATCACATGATCTATGTTGTAACCAATCTAAATGCTTGTTTAATGTATCACATGATCTATGTTGTAACCAATCTAAATGCTTGTTTAATGTATCACATGATCTATGTTGTAACCAATCTAAATGCTTGTTTCAAAGAATTGGTAAACATCTATACATTAAATGGCTCTCTTACTTGGAAGAATTGTGCTTTTTAGTTTGTAAGATATTTATTTTAATTTACAATTTTATTATTTTTATTCAAAAGTGTCCATTAGACCATACATTAGTTTAGCAGTTTCAAGTTACATTTCTGTTTGCACAACATATGCCTGAGTATGACTCTGGGTTGTAAAGTTGGGGTGGGGTTGGATGAGGTGGGGTGGGGCAGAGATTTTACTCTTAGTCCCTTCATAAAATTATGTTCCCATATCGTACGTTAAGCACATTGAGTTTGAAAATGAAAGCTTCAGATGCATTTGTCATGTATGTCACGTTATGAAAACTCTGACCAGTGTATGAAATATTCACAGTCAGATTCATGTTAAATCTTCATTTGTTGTTATTTGTTTACCTGCAAATTCCAGTCAAAAACGTCAAGTATGGCTTGATGGGTGCTTTATATATATGTATGTATGATAAGAAATGTCAACCTATTGAGCAAGGTATGAAACCAAAAGAGAGCTTTGACATTATTTTTGTTTAGATAAATTATAAATGTGGAATAAATGTATGTTCACCTTGTACCAGCAATTTTATAGGAATTAATTTGTATATTAGTCATTTTCTTTATTGTGACCTGGTGTCAAGTTGTTTCCCATTCGGATTCATTCTGTTTAAATTATGATAGGAAGGAATTTGTGTATGTGTTCAACTTTGTTCATTGTTCAATCTTCTCAGGTTTTTTGTTTTGAGCCTGCATTTTAACCAGAGCAACTTGATATTTGATGGTGTTTTAATCTTTTGTTCTCTTTAATCCATTTCTGCCAATTAATGGGGCACATGATGTTGCCGATATTCTTCCACAATGGCACGTGTTATGTCCCTCACAAAATTGTTTGCACGTGGCAACTCAAAATAGACTGTTTGTTTTGAAGTCAAAATTGGTATTGGACTTTTATTTTAAAATCCAGTATGATTTTCACTGTTTTACTAACAAAACTTTTACAGAGTTATAGCCCTTGAGTTAACTTTATTTACATTCAGGATCCAGAAATTTATACTAAAATATGCTTACACTAACATCAGACTTGTATGCGTATGACATAGGTTGACATGTAAGTCTCATTTTCGTGTTAGAGATAATGGAAATAGGAAAGGAAGAATATATAAATTACTTTCTAAAAGATAAGTAAGTTGATTCTGGTACCTGCTGACCTTTTCACTTAGCAGACCGCATGGAATCTTATTATGTATCAAAAAGAATTGGTATTATGAAACAAGCTAATCAAAAACTTGTGTTAAAAAGGGCCATCTGTTTTCTAATAACTAACTCTGGACAAAATTAGCAATATATAAATTAAAGCTTCTCTACATAATTAACAGTACATACTTGGAACATTCCACCGATGCCAGGTCTCTTGCCGATGTCCTTCAGTTGTAAAATGTGGCATTGCATCAAAGAATGGAAGAACTGGCAGATGTCATCTTGTATATAACAAAGTGTGCTTTGCTAAATAGTTTCATAATTTCTTTGATTCCACTTCTAAATATTAGAGATGATACAATGTTCTGTTGTCTTTCAGTGCTGTACATACATTGAATAAAGATATCTGACTTGGATTGTGACTTAAATTTTGAATTCTGTCAATTTCTGAGATGAAAATACATGTGTTACATTCCATCTCTAACAAATTGTTTAAATTCATCATTCAGTGACATCATTATTTATTGAAATTATTGCAATCAGCCAAACATATATTGCTAATTAACTTCTACAATTTTCAGGCAAAAATGTTTAGTTTTAAACAAAATGCTTTGCTGATGAGAGGCTTGGTGGTTATTGGTAATTTATCATTGCATTTGTAATTAATGACTGTTGGATCACCATACTCTGCTAGTACAATGGAAACTTTCGCACAAATTCTATATGTAGGAATTTTAACATTAACTGCTAGCCAGCACATTTCAGAGCCTGTGATTTTGATTTTGTTTGTTTGATTAGGATTTAAAAGAATTTGAGTCATATCGCTACGATGTCTGCAGTGAGGCAGTTTATAGTGATGCCTAGCACTGGGGCATCATGCCGCAGACATATAGCATGATATCCCACCCAGTCACATTATCATGACACCAGGCCAACTAGTTCTAATACTAATTTCTTAATGCTTTTAAGTCTTTCTTATGACTCAGCCGGGGATCAAACCCACGACCTCCCACTTCCACAGCGGACGCTCGAAGCACTAAGCCACCAGAGCGGTAAAAGCCTGTGAAGCAACTCCTATTGATTTGTGGAGAAGACTTTCATTTTCCTTTCGTAATAAAAATATATTAGATGTGAAAGAGTTGGCAAAAGATGTGAAACTTTCAAAGTGAAAGGATTAAGTAAGTATTTTTCAAATTAAAAACTATCATTTAGAAGACAATTTCTTTTAAACATAGGGTCACTTTGTTGGTAACATTTTTGTGTGGATGTAGCATTAAAATTATAGTAAAATTAACAGACAGACTAGTCCTAACTTCTGAATAAAATAAAATTAACAAATGTATGCATCATGTCACCAGGAGCAGCAGCAGTATTTGTTTATTCAGAAATGCCCACATATTTCAGAAATGTGTTTATCAGTGTTGTGATATGTATCCAAATAGAATAAATATGCCAAGAAAAATTAAACTTTAATATGGAAAAAATATCTGATACACTATATTGTCCATAAACATAGTTTTATCATTACTGGTGATACAGTATGAACAAACTTTTAAATATTCTTGAATGAATTTTCTTTATCAGCACTTTTAACAGAAATTGTCATAGGTGTATTATGAACATAACTAATTTCACTGGTAATTGACATTAATCTCCATTTCTTTTATAGGAAGTATATACTCCTTAAACATTTGTTTTTATTGTGTTATTCCACACGTGATTATTTTCTGTGTAGTCTGTGTTTTGCAAGGTGTGAATAATGTGTTTTACAAGATTGTGTAGTATGCGATGAATTGTGTTTGGAATATATGTTATGTAAGAAGTATGTAATAATGTTATGAATGGTGTGTGTGTGTGTACTATGTGTTATGAACAGTGTGTTGTATGTGTAATTTTATGAAAGGTGATTATTGTGTTATGAAGGGTGTGTTATAAGTATGTAATTTAATTAAACGCGTGTAATGTGTTATAAATGTTGTGTATTGTTATGAAAGGTTTGTGTAATATGTGTTATAATCGTTTTTATTTTCATGTTTTATGAAAGGTATGTGCAGTTGATAAATGTTATAGGATGCTATTTATTATTTTAATTTAAATGCACAATATCTAGATGCTGGGTGTGTGTGTGTGTGTGTGTGTGATATCAACAGACTTACGTTTGCATATAAATGAAAGATAAAATCAATATTAATAATCAGTAGTTTAAAGCCTATTAAAACTAGAACAACAAGAAACTGTGTGTATGGAGAAAAGTTGTATGAACAATTACTAATTATCATTTTGAAAATCATATTGTTGCTACTCCACCTGAATGGACGGTCATATCGACATGATGCTATAATTGGATGACTTCATATGACGTATATTAGGTCCTAACTGGAAATAGTGCTGTTCTGACCTCCAATAGTTTCCTTAGTTGCCATCTTAAAAATAGTAGTATTGCCACACCGCCGATAAGGAAGGTCATATCCAGGCCCTAGAATAAGCGGGGTACAGGCAGCGAGCGATGAGCGTTGGGCCCGATGAAAAACATTGCTTGGCCAGAAAGCCCAAGGCCGTTGCCTAGTTCGCATTGCTCTATGGCCGGGCCTGGTCATGTCAACATTGGATTTTCAACTAACGACTAAATGACAATGGTGTCAATATATCTGTTGAACGTTTTGTTATCACAGCTTCCCCTAAACGTCAGGTCGTATCGACTTTGAGTTGCCACGAGAAGATTTCTTATGGTGACTAGTTGATCTTAAATGTTGCCGATTTTACGTCCAATATGCCACAGTGGCGGCCATCTTAAAATTCCTGGTATCGCCATTCGAAATGGAATATATTATCGTGATGGGGATTTCACCATAAGACTTCGCAACGACATCTTTAGAATAAGCTTGCCAGGCGTGGGCATAGAGTTCCCACAGCTTCCAAAGTAGTGGCTACGCCTTACATTTGTCCATTTATATTCATATTCGCTATGTATATATACTAGTAACTATGATAGTGGAGACTTGAGTCAACGTTACTTTCCTTGGTAGTGTCTCAAAACAACAAGGTGTGTCTTAATTATTATTAAAATGTTTACTGTTCTGTAACTAATGGTAGTAAGAAACAAAATTTCAAATATTAGTCAAATATAAATAACATTTTGATTTCACTTATTCAATCTGGAATAATTGATAAAGATGTAAATATTTGGACACAGGCTACAGATTTTATGATCAGTAAACAGCTCTCATTGCATACATCTGATTTTTTTTATTTCACTTTCAGGTTTGGCTACATGTTTATGAAGGTTAAATCCAGTTTAAATCCTATGTTGTAGAAGTGTTGATTTGTATTTTCCTAACCATAAAGGGTGAATCAGACATACTCAAACATAAATTAGATGATATGACATCATTTTAATTCTAAGCAAACGTTTTTGGAAACGATGTATAATGATCATAAAATTTAAATTTGTTTTTATCTTCCCATTAATACGGTCCATAATGCTTTGAACTACAAAACGTAGCAATCCTAACATGTCTAGGCCTTTCCGTCGAAGCCTCTCAAGACATTTCCTGATTGGGTTGGTAGATATTACACACGTGACATCTATACTCTAGCAACTTCGATTCTCAGCAATGTAGTTAAGCATTCCCTTGCTATAAGTCATTCATTATAACACAATTTTTATGAAACGGCCATGATAATGTATCCCATAGGATAGTAAAACTATATATATATATATATATATATATATATATATATATATATATATATATATATATATATATATATATATATATATATATATATATCTGTGTGTGTGTGTGTGTGTGTGTGTGTGTGAAAAGTTCGCCATCGCTCCTTTACCTGCATAGCTGTCTGTAACAAGTTTATGTTTTCACTAGTAGATTTCCTAGTGTCCTGAATGATAATGGTGCATCTTGCGGTTCTAAAATGGCCGCCGTAGCGACCATATTGTAACTCTTGTTATCATTGCTCCTGAACGGATCGTCGTTGTTGTTGTTGTTGTTGTTTTTTTTATCTTTTTTGTTAGAGTTTAACGCCATTTTTCAGCACACGATAGGCTATACGTGGTGGTCAGTATTATTGGTGGAGGAAGAACCAGGGAAACACCCCGGAAAGAACCACCGACCTACGAAAAGCTACTGGCAAGCTTTCTCACATAACTATATTAGCCGAATCTTAGAGACTCGAACCCACGCAGAGGTGAGATGGCACTGATTCGTAACGGAGAACGCTTTAGACCACTCGGCCACTCGAGGCCCCTTCAAAATAAGTGTAGAAGAAACAACATCAATAAATATGAAACATGTTTCCTATGACTATACTAGTTATATATTTAACTAGTTATAGTATTGTGTATTTTGTACAACATATATTATCCTTTCTATATATCTAATTAACTTAGCACCATTTTTTACATTATCTAATATTAGCGAATACACTTGCATCTCATATTAACCAAACATTCATCAATAATTTAAACCATGATAAACTCTCTACTTCTCAATTATCAAAATGAAATACATCTGAATTAACAAACCTGCGTAGACCCCATACAGATTGCACAACTTGAAAACAACGTACTTTTAAAGTTCTCAGTATAATCTCATTTCTTTAATCTCATACAATATGGGTATCTGTTTGATTCTGTTAATACAAATATTTACCCAATAATACATCCAACATTGGTGTACGATTTATAGTTTAAGATCAGGAAAACAACCACTTCGAGCATTAGCGGAAGTCATGATTTCAGAAAGCATATTAACATGGTAACCATACATATAAAATATAAAATCTGTAATCACCACACAATATGTTCATATAATATGAATGCACAAAATAAATCCAAATCCGAACAAAATAAATATTTTTAACCAATATCAGAAATTTATATCTTAAGCCTCGCTTTGAATTCGATATTGCTGATCCTACCAAGGAAGCCATGCGAAGCGTCACGTGTTGTCTGCAGCTTATGGTCATGTTACTTGTAGGACTGTCACTTTTAGATACTTTTCGCTAATTTCTGAACAAATTCAAAAGGTCATACAACTGGATGTTGCTATATCAACCATATCGTTACCTATGGTATGGTGACCAGACGCAACAATGATGGCGGTAACTGGTCATTCTTGTTACCAGTTGCCAACTCACAAGAAAAAGATTTTGCCACAATCTCCGATTCGTAACATAGCAGAAATATGAATCAGCCTAGGTCGTATGCACAAACTTTGACGACGTATGCAAAAATGATGGCAGCTATACGATTCACTAGGGTAAACCTGACACCGGACGATGACGAGACGTTGAAAACTGTGGAAAGTTTAATTGCCGTGGAATGGTCGAATGGAATCTCCTCGTTGCAGTAGGAAAATCCACAACAGGACACACATTCCTGAAATAGAAGGAAAGAAGCCAAATATTTAATTACATTAAAATAACGTTTCACTGAACTGTCCGTCTGTCTTTATATGTAAAAATTCTACATTCTTGTAAGTCGAATCCAAACGCCAAAAAGGAGTCTGATCTGCTGTCGTATAATACGCAACATATTAGGGTCTACGTTGTTTATTTAAAATTATTTCTGAATCACTAATTGCTTATAAGTAAAGTATATGTCAACAATAAATACAAATTAACCCAGCTAAATCCAACATGAAAATGTTCTGACAAATTATTGGGGTTTAACTCATAACAATCCTCCGAATTCGTTGCGGGAAAGACTTCAATATACATGTGTCTCTAATACCAAGAAAACAAATGTTAACAGAAGACCAATCCTGCTTACCCAAAAATCAGGTTTGCGTTTTCACCAGGGTAGCACATCTTCAATAAACCTTAGCGCATCTGCGCAAAATATATTGTTCGACTCGTCAGCCGACCCGATCTTCTTAGAACTAACTCCTCACTAATTGATCAATGCTACAACGACCAAACAGAGCCATAAGTAAACCTACTCCCAGAAGCAAAGGTTCTGAACACCACCACATAGTCGATTAACTATAATGTTGTGTGCAATACCATTACATCATGATGCTAACTAATTAATGTGCTATGCATTGTCTTTCAGAACTTCCCAAATGGATACTATTCCATCTAAGCAGACAATTCAAACTATGCATGATGGAAACCACGTTAGACAATTACGATTATCAAGGTGGTAGCAAAAAATTTTTAAAATACACAGTGCGTGGCAATTTCCAACTGACAAGTCACTAGCAGGTCAATGACAATGTAACACAGGAGCATTCATGTTTACAACGAGGTTAGAGAATGCGTTCTTCAGAGAATATAAAAGTTCATCTTTATAAAATGTAGTTAAAAGAAGAAATCTGCATAAATCCACAAAGAGCTGAATAAATCTTATGCAATCTAGTTTTTAAGATATTTTACGTTTGATTAAAAAGTTATTAAAGGCTAATCAATGTCGCAATGTTTGTATGTTACTTACCATTTCATTTTTAATGTCCGTTTTATGACAACCAACAGATAGAGCATTACACTGTTCCAGCGGTGCACAGCTTTTATCCACCACTATGCTTTTCCCAGTTATAATGTTGATACGATGAACCGTCTTGCATACTGTGTGGTCTAGAATAAAAGACGATTTAAAGTTGAAAAGAAGGTAACAATCATTCCTAATTTAAAGAAAAGCGTACATAAAGGTACAGAAAGAAAAATACTGTTCTGAAACTGGTATGCGTTTACGTATGTATGTATGTATGTATGTATGTATGTGTGTGTGTGTGTTTAACTTAATGCATTAGCCGACCTAACAAGAGAGAGAGACAGACAGACAGACTGACAGAAAAGACAGATACTTACTCTGGGGGCAGAATTTATCTGGAGCCCATTTGTTACACTCTTTATTGTTCATCATTGCGGGACAAGTATAGCATGTCAGATCTGAAAAAATGATAACGTTAATGTGGGTGATAATATCGACATCATTGATAAAACAGTAAATGCATACAAAGGTTTACTTCAACTGCACACAATATGCTTTAGAGAGTGCATTCCGAGAGTCTATTAGTAAATATAATGACAGGACTGACACTCACAATTTTCAAGTATTACCTTGGAAAGGATGAGCATTTGTGATCGGGGGTGGGTGTTCGAAATTGGACTGATTGTTGGTGGGGAATATATATTTTAGGCTACTTAAATTAAATTTTACTTGCTTCACAACTATTTGTAGCTATTTGCTATTGGAATTTTCACAATTGATGTAAACACATAAATAAATGCACCGCTCCGGTGGACTAGGAGTTAGAGCGTCCGCCGCGGAAGTAGGAGGTCATGGGTTCGATCCCCGGCGTAGTCATACCAATGATTTACAAAAATGGTACTAACAGCTGCCTCGCTTAACGATCAGCATTAAGAGGTTAGTGTTAGGACTGGTCGACATGGTGTCAGGATAATGTGACTGGGTGGGACATCTTGTTACATGTCTGCGGCATGATGCCACCGTGCTAGACATCACTATAAACTGCATCACTGCAGACATCGTAGCCATTTGACTGAAAAATTGTTAAAGCTACGTTAAAAATCCTAACCAAACAAACAAACAAATATAATGCTCTTTTCCAGAAGATTTGGCGGCAGACAACTCTTTGACCGTGACTTGTCTTTTCATAATAATAACTACACCAGGCCTGCTTCCAACACAATTCATTTTTTGCAAATGTTTGTTAATTAAAATATTGTACAGCAACGAAAAAGAAATACAAGCATTATTATTGTAACCAGCCACGTATAGCGTCAAGTCTTAGTAACCGTATAATCACTTATCCGTAATTCACATTGTATGACATCACATTGGAGTATGACATCACATTGGAGTATGACATCACATTGGAGTATGACATCACATTGGAGTATGACATCACATTGGAGTATGAAGCCTAAACTTTCTCTCAAAATTAAACCCATTTATCCTTTAATCAGGGTTCTTTTGAATGATAACGGTTTCAATTTGTACTGGAATAAAGAGATATGACTCCATTCAGAATTGCCTGTGTGATGTTCTTACAATATAATAAAAAGCACAAACACACCCCAACAAAAACAAAAGAGATAGATAAACTGTGAAACGTCACCACCTTACCTTTTGTCGATTCTCTTACGTTTATGACGTAAACTGCAGACACGACGTGACTAGCCATTACTGCCACTACCACCAAGCAGACAAAAGGTGAGGAATTAGCAAATACCATGGCGGGGTTTTATCACAGCGATCTGAAAAGAAGAGCTCCGAAATTAGGCTTTGTGATCACCGTCTATTACCGCGTATAAGTCGGATGCAACTGTCAAAAAGATATGTATTCGAATCATCAACTTCTACTGATATATCGTTACAAAATAAGTAGACAAAGATCTGCCGGCGCATTCGGCTACGCCAGATGCGGGTCTATGAAGCTCGCAGCTGAATTTTAGTTTCACACGAGTACATAGGTACTATTATGACCTGTATGTAAAAAAAAATGATTTCTTCAGATTCTAGTGAACTTGAGTGTGGAACACGAAATTGAGATCAAATACTATTTTATTTTGTTGCTTCCCTGATGCCAAGCGGCGACATTGGGTGCAGTGAATGGCTCAGATTTTGTTTTAATCTTATGCATGAACAGTTTAGTAATAAGGAAAAAAAAAACAAATTTACCACAGAACTCGAATGATCATTCATAAAAAATAAAAATAAAAATTACGAATTTTTTAAATGACATAATAAGGACGTTTTTGATGGCTCCCCTATAAGATTCGCCTCGTCCTGGGTTGAGAATAAACACGGTCATTTTAATAACGCACTGAGGAGTTTTAAGAAAATTCAAGTCATTAGATTTAAATTATTAACGTACCAGTCTAGTTGATTTTGAAGAGAAGACATTCAAACAGTATAGTTAGGTATTCATGTAGGGATAAGATATAATACCGTAATATGATGTCTAAATATTTGCCGATGACCCAAAGGATAAAAAAAGCGCTTTCGAGTCCACAAGCGAGATATACCATCGCAAAATCATCGGATGTAATATATCAGACATTGCAAAAACATCGTTGGTACTCACGATCTTCAATATAACGGAATAGAATGAAAGTCCATTATAAATGGAACACAAGATAAAAAACGCTAATAAATTTTTGTTCACTGTTCCAGGCTTTTAAACTGCAAAAGATGTATATCCCTGTGCGGTAATTTCAAGTAACAATTAAATCGCTACGTACTAAAGAGACATTTCTCTCGCAAAAAAAGAAAATCACTAAAACAAAAAACTCATTGGTGAATTATACGAGGTGTCGAAAGACGGTGAGGAAAGCTAGGTCTACATGCAGTATACACAAGATTTGGTTGTTGCGTCGACTGGACGGAGAGTCCAATATTATGTCTTTTTTTGGTCTCTTGTGTGCTGCGTCGGACAGAAATATAAATAACATAAAGATTATAATTTGCGTGTGGCAAGGGACACATGGTCGTGAAAATGATAAGCTTCAGACTATAGGAGATATAGCCTTGATTTATGAGAACAGTGGTCCATGGAAAATATCGCCTTCATTTTCTACTTAAGTGGTCGAGAACGGCAATATATCTACGTTTGACATCACTAAAGATACAATCTAAGGTACAATTGAAGTCATTGTACTGTTTAAAGATCAGAATAAAAATTAAATACTCAAGCCACATGCAGTCGGCATGTGAGAGCACTGCTACGATTTCTTTAACTCGTGAGTACACAGAAAACAGTAAATTGGCAGTTAAAATGGTGTTGGTGATCCGAATATATGCTATATAAATTTATTAAGAAAAGACGTTGTGCAGAGAGAGAGAGAGAGAGAGAGAGAGAGAGAGAGAGAGAGAGAGAGAGAGAGTGTGTGTTTTAAACTTTTGCCCAGTTTTGTGGCTCTAATTCCAAATTTGAGATTAGGTAATAAGAAAAATGTAAATCAACAGCGAAATAAAACAAATCAGTATATTGATTTGATTCCATTCATCTCGGTTTAGGGATTATTACGATTGGTTTTAAATCACCATGCAGCTATGTGTACAGATACGCCGTTAGCGATTTGACAATTAGGAGACTATCATCTTGTAGAACGGGTTCAATTTTACTCAGGATTCCATCAGGAAAAAGAGCAGGTACGAGAAAAAATAATTACCCATTTTTCATATCATTTTTAGTTTCTTCTTTGGATGGGTTCATTTCAAGTAATTAAAATGCAAAAGTTTGACGATCAAACATACAGCAATGTGTCAGACATATATTACAGTTACATTAAATACGATTTTAAATAGTAATACCATGTATGTGTATGTGTATGTGTATGTGTATGTGTGTGTGTGTGTGTGTGTGAGAGAGAGAGAGAGAGAGAAAAAGAGAGAGAGAGAGAGAGAGAGAGAGAGAGAGAGAGAGAGAGAGAGAGAGAGAGATTAATAGTATTGATGGCGTCAGACACAAAGGATCTCTGTGATAAATCAAACAGCACACGTTCCCCTAACAAATGCGCTTTGTATACAAACTGTCCACCTCGGGTGATAAGAAGAATATCGAACACATCATCAGGTGTCAAAATCAATTATCTGTCCCTCCCCCAATTTACCTGTAGTTTACCCGCAGACCACCACGATACATTTTCCCACCTATGCAATTATACCTGATTGGCAGCTCAGAAAGGAAAGAGTCATTCATTCGTTCTCACCAGTCAGGTCATGTATTATGATGTTGGAGGAAAAGATAAAAAGAACCGAAACTTGTGTCCTAACTTCACTCTTGCATTTAAAATATTGTCAACCTGTCACCACTAAAGTACTCGCTTTCCAGCCAAAATATTGTTCTTACAGCATTATTAGCCTGGTTAGAGAGTGTGATATTGTCTAGGATTTTATATCACAAAACTGAAATAATAATCGTGATCCTTCAGTATCAAGTAGTTTGGGAACTTTATTTTGTAATAGTTTTCACTCAATAAGGTGTTTTGTTTTGGTTTGTCTTCTTTTCTTTAAATCACCCTCAAATGGCAATTTAGTTTGACACGCTTGAAAGAAACACACTCAGGTTGTTGTTACTAATAAATTACTGTAATATCGTAACTAAGTGACATTGTTACTAATTACAATACCGACGAGGGGAGAGATTAGCCGGAAGAATAAGTGCGCGTGTATTAATAGTAATTGTTGCGGTGGAAGTATCAGTAGTGGTAGTAGTAGTAGTACTAGTAGCAGCAACAGTAGCAGTGGTACCAAGAGCAGCAGTAAAAGAAGCACAGTATTTGAAGCAGTGTATCAGTAACAGCTGTCGTTTTAGTTTCAACAGAATAGAAAGAAAAACTCCCCACCCCAACAGTTATAGTACTTGCTGTAGCACAACAGTGATAATGATAGCATCATCATCATCACTGGCAGTATCCGCTGTATCAGCAATATTAACACAACCGTGATAATGATAGCATCATCATCATCACTGGCAGTATCCGCTGTATCAGCAATATTAACACAACAGTGATAATGATAGCATCATCATCATCACTGGCAGTATCCGCTGTATCAGCAATATTAACACAACAGTGATAATGATAGCATCATCATCATCACTGGCAGTATCCGCTGTATCAGCAATATTAACACAACAGTGATAATGATAGCATCATCATCATCACTGGCAGTATCCGCTGTATCAGCAATATTAACACAACAGTGATAATGATAGCATCATCATCATCGCTGGCAGTATCCGCTGTATCAGCAATGTTAACACAACAGTGATAATGATAGCATCATCATCATCGCTGGCAGTATCCGCTGTATCAGCAATATTAACACAACAGTGATAATGATAGCATCATCATCATCACTGGCAGTATCCGCTGTATCAGCAATATTAACACAACAGTGATAATGATAGCATCATCATCATCACTGGCAGTATCCGCTGTATCAGCAATATTAACACAACAGTGATAATGATAGCATCATCATCATCACTGGCAGTATCCGCTGTATCAGCAATATTAACACAACAGTGATAATGATAGCATCATCATCATCACTGGCAGTATCCGCTGTATCAGCAATATTAACACAACAGTGATAATGATAGCATCATCATCATCACTGGCAGTATCCGCTGTATCAGCAATATTAACACAACAGTGATAATGATAGCATCATCATCATCACTGGCAGTATCCGCTGTATCAGCAATATTAACACCTCAGTTGCAAAGTAATAGGAGTAGCAGCAGCAGTAGTTATAATAATAATCGCATAGCAGTGGCAATAGTCGTGTTTGCAGTTTTTATAATAACAATAATCGCATAGCAGTGGCAACAGTCGTGTTTGCAGTTTTTATAATAACAATAATTTGCATAGCAGTGGCAATAGTCGTGGTTGCAGTTTTTATAATAACAATAATTTGCATAACAGTGGCAATAGTCGTGATTGCAGTTTTTATAATAACAATAATCGCATAGCAGTGGCAATAGTCGTGGTTGCAGTTTTTATAATAACAATATTTGCATAACAGTGGCAACAGTCGTGTTTGCAGTTTTTATAATAACAATAATCGCATAGCAGTGGCAACAGTCGTGTTTGCAGTTTTTATAATAACAATAATTTGCATAGCAGTGGCAACAGTCGTGGTTGCAGTTTTTATAATAACAATAATCGCATAGCAGTGGCAACAGTCGTGTTTGCAGTTTTTATAATAACAATAATCGCATAGCAGTGGCAACAGTCGTGTTTGCAGTTTTTATAATAACAATAATTTGCATAGCAGTGGCAACAGTCGTGGTTGCAGTTTTTATAATAACAATAATCGCATAGCAGTGGCAACAGTCGTGGTTGCAGTTTTTATAACAATAATCGCATAGCAGTGGCAATAGTCGTGTTTGCAGTTTTTATAATAACAATAATCGCATAGCAGTGGCAATAGTCGTGTTTGCAGTTTTTATAATAACAATAATCGCATAGCAGTGGCAATAGTCGTGTTTGCAGTTTTTATAATAACAATAATCGCATAGCAGTGGCAATAGTGTTGATTGCAGTTTTTATAATAACAATAATCGCATAACAGTGGCAATAGTCGTGGTTGCAGTTCTTATAATAACAATAATCGCATAGCAGTGGCAATAGTCGTGGTTGCAGTTTTTATAATAACAATAATCGCATAGCAGTGGCAACAGTCGTGGTTGCAGTTTTTATAATAACAATAATCGCATAGCAGTGGCAACAGTCGTGGTTGCAGTTTTTATAATAACAATAATCGCATAGCAGTGGCAACAGTCGTGGTTGCAGTTTTTATAATAACAATAATCGCATAGCAGTGGCAACAGTCGTGGTTGCAGTTTTTATAATAACAATAATTTGCATAACAGTGGCAATAGTCGTGGTTGCAGTTTAATAATAACAATAATCGCATAACAGTGGCAATAGTCGTGTTTGCAGTTTTTATAATAACAATAATCGCATAACAGTGGCAACAGTCGTGGTTGCAGTTTTTAAAATAACAATAATCGCATAGCAGTGGCAACAGTCGTGGTTGCAGTTTTTAAAATAACAATATTCGCATAGCAGTAGCAACAGTCATGGTTGCAGTTTTTAAAATAACAATATTCGCATAGCAGTAGCAACAGTCATGGTTGCAGTTTTTAGAATAACAATATTCGCATAGCAATAGCAACAGTCGTGGTTGCAGTTCTTATAATAACAATAATCGCATAGCAGTGGCAATAGTCGTGGTTGCAGTTTTTATAATAACAATAATCGCATAGCAGTGGCAACAGTCGTGGTTGCAGTTTTTATAATAACAATAATCGCATAGCAGTGGCAACAGTCGTGGTTGCAGTTTTTATAATAACAATAATCGCATAGCAGTGGCAACAGTCGTGGTTGCAGTTTTTATAATAACAATAATCGCATAGCAGTGGCAACAGTCGTGGTCGCAGTTTTTATAATAACAATAATTTGCATAACAGTGGCAATAGTCGTGGTTGCAGTTTAATAATAACAATAATCGCATAACAGTGGCAATAGTCGTGTTTGCAGTTTTTATAATAACAATAATCGCATAACAGTGGCAACAGTCGTGGTTGCAGTTTTTAAAATAACAATAATCGCATAGCAGTGGCAACAGTCGTGGTTGCAGTTTTTAAAATAACAATATTCGCATAGCAGTAGCAACAGTCATGGTTGCAGTTTTTAAAATAACAATATTCGCATAGCAGTAGCAACAGTCATGGTTGCAGTTTTTAAAATAACAATATTCGCATAGCAATAGCAACAGTCGTGGTTGCAGTTTTTATAATAACAATAATTTGCATAACAGTGGCAATAGTCGTGGTTGCAGTTTTATAATAACAATAATCGCATAGCAGTGGCAATAGTCGTGGTTGCAGTTTTTATACAATCAATATTCGCAAAACAGTAGTAGCAACAGCAACAATAAAATTGACAACCCAAACAACAGCAATAGCAGCAGTTGTTTAAAAAGCAATAGCATTATTTGTGTTATTATTAATATTGCAATCAGCATAATCAACAACATAGTAGATATAGTAGTAGCAGTAGTAGTAGCTGTTGTCATTTTTAGCAATTGCACGTTTGCATCGAAACAGTTTTCTAAATCTTTCTGATTTATAATAATAAATTCCAATATCACTCAAATCAGCCTCGTATATTAAGACAAATTGGAAAGATAATAGTCCACTATGGTGTCTTTAATAACAAATCATCCGGTTATTGAATTTGTAATCCTTGTTACGTGTGAAGAAATCATTAAATTATGAATAGATGTATGCATATATGAATCATTCAGTTAATGGGATATTATTGCTCTGCATAATGTTTAATAACCACCCTGAATTCACAAAACAAAATGAATAAATTTATAGGGATTTAAGAAATATATTATTTATAATTTCCAATTACATATGTAAAATAAAACTCTCCACCACCTTGATGTAACTTAAAAGTTTCATAATGATTGTTATGGCATACCGATGTCATACAACGCCTGTCATAACCATGCACCTCTGTTGTTAATAAATAATTTTGGAAAAGATGACAAGGTTCGTGAAATTATAGACAAGAGGAATTAATTATGTATATATTGTATTTAAACACTAGAACTGCCTCATATTAAAATGATATTGTTAACATTAGTCATCTACTGTGTGGAGATGGGTGCAAATAATGCGTTGTAAAATGATGTCTTGTGTATTTGTATGTACCAGTAATGGTTTTCTAATTGACAACAAAGGTTAAGGTTTTTTCTTTGCTCAGTTTAAATTATAATTCACGTAAGAATTTGTAAATATGATACCATGCATAATCAGGAATATCTGGTATCAACGAAACGATGTGTTTCTGCATGAGAATGAAGTAACACCCAATGGGACATGTGTTCATCAATCATTCCTCTTATGTACATATCGACCTACATACGCACAGACACACACATAAACCCACATATACATACACACCTACCTACCTACCTACCTAGCTGCCTGATTGCCTACCTACCTACCTACTACATACCTACCTACCTACACACACACACACACACACACACACACACACACAGAGACAGACCTACGTACATACATACATACATACATACATACATACATACATACATACATACATACATACATACATACATACATACATACATACATACATACATACATCACTATAACAACAATATTATTTATTATCGTTGATAACGTACCTACTTGAGTTATATCTCCAGTAATAGTACCTGTACATACCAGTCAAAACCAAGCAGATCTGGTACTTAACAAGGGACATTAAAGTTTGTTAGTGGTGTAATTTGCGTGTCACCTCTGTCAAACCTTTTCTCTGAAAAGTGTCAGGGTTGCGTGTTAGGGTTTTGGAGTAGATTTTTCCTTCAAAGAGATATCCTTTAAACGTAGGATTCTTTGCTAATAAGGAAACAAGATAAGAACGAAACAAAAACGACTAGTGGTACAAGTGTATTTCGCTTTTTATGTCAACTTCAATAATTATTACTCTGACTTGATCTTTTTAATTTCTGTAATTACTTCTCATAATTCATCGTGTCACCGTCTATAAGTATTACTATGACATTTTCATCCTAACTTCTGACAATATATATATTGGGATAATAGATGATAAACGATGTTGCAGATATGAATCATAATTGATGCTAAATGTATTTTTATGAATTTTATTGCTGAAAATATGATCTGAAAATATACGAAATTAATGTTAACCGAAAATCTCTTTACATATGCATCAAAACGTATCCAGGAACCATCCTTTATTGAAATCATTCACAATTATAATAACATCTTGTACCATGGTTTCTAATACATATCATTATATTTATTCTAACATGTGGATGAATCCATATTTCCTTTATCGCACCATGTCTAACTGTAACCATTTTGAATGCCCCAGTCGTAAATGATTGAAAGTAGTCTAACAAAGATCGATTATGATCTATTTTTCATTGAGTTAAAACCTCTAATATGTGTATAAAAAAATAAATCAATATTTGATGAATAAAATTGTAACGAACGTTTCAATTTAGATCACAAGACATTCATCTTCTAATTCATGTAGTGTTAAATGCATTATAAAATGTCAAACATTACTGATCATTTCATTTCCCTTCACAAATAATCCTTTATGGCACTATTTCATCCTTTGACCCATATCACACAAATAATCCTTTATTTGACCTTTGACCCATATTATACAAATAAAAGAGTTTACTGCCTTTATTAGGAATCAGTTTCGTTTGATAAGGTAATGACAATCAAAAATGATAAATTTCAGAGACAGCTTATTTATAATCCATTATCTTTTTAACAGAGTATTGCAGTACTCAGACGTAATCTAGAATTACCGAGCACTTTATCGAGAACTGCCTAGCTTCATCATTTAAAGATTTAAAGTTACGACTCATCTTCTATTTTGTTAGGGTATTACGTACGTTCTTAGCAAATAAAGGTTGGTACAAAGCCAATGTGTGTGTGTGTGTGTGTGTGTGTGTGTGTGTGTGAGAGAGAGAGAGAGAGAGAGAGAGAGAGAGAGAGAGAGAGAGAGAGAGAGAGAGAGAGAGAGAGGAGGGAGCATGCACATACTGCATACACATACACAAATAAGCGCGGGTGGTGTCGCTAACTAAATATATTTAAAAAAGTAAATATATTACTCACATATTGACTAAATGAATGAATTCCGACAGAGATCATTGTAGAGAAAAACAGGTTATATGGCTGAACACAGATTTAGGTCTGAAATTCTGTGTTGTGAGACGTCTCTGTTCAATCAATAGTCGTGAGAGTCAGACATTTGCTTTGTAATTGTTTATGCCACATTAAAGACTTGTAACCTCCTATCTTGTCTTGAAACACTATAGCGCTTACAATGCCATAAAATATGAGTAAATAAACGATAGGAATTTAATATAGTCGAATACTAAAATAAAACGCTCACCTGTGCGCAGGTCAATTGTAATTGAAAACTCGCACGTGCGTTACTAGTTAAAGAGCACTACCCTTGTCTACAGGTGAGGAGGTCCTAACTTAATCCATTTCCTTCCAATATGTACGCGTGAAATTAACCTAACCTAGATCAAATGCTGAATGAATGCCGACTTATTTTTGTTATGTTAGCCCCCAGACAGACCCCTTACAATAATAGTCCTGTAAAGGCAATATCTCTTATTTCGTCCTATTCTGATGTAAACTTTATTAGCTTGGACTATAAAAGACTGGTAGTAAAGTGTCGCTTATACGGCTTGCTACCTGTTGTAGCTATACACGAAGATAATGATTTTTAACGCACTTCAAGAGTATAGTTCTAGGTCACGTGTGCTTTTCATTATTACATTGTAATTTGTGGCTTTTTTATACAAATATTGCTAAAATATTAAGCAGCAAAAAATGAAGCACTGGTTAGAGAGGCTTGGCATCATGTCTCACGTGAATTACTGATATCAAAGAGCAGAACTGTACGAATTATACAGATTGCAACATTGGTATCACTGAAAGAATCAGCGATCACATTTTAGATTACATACTTCCTTTACCTCTTTTCTCTCTCAGAAATATTTAATACGATAATCGCACTTAGGACGCTGCACATTATTCATTGATATTTCACAAACAAAAGTAAGGATATTGATATTTATGTATTATTTATTTTTGTTAGTATATATGTTCTTAAGTAATTAGTAATGCATATAAATATAGGCCTTTTTTGACCGGGTCTTTTAAGTACTAGTCCAGTTTTAGCCACAAATTTCTTTTTTTAAAGGCCCGTGTTGACCTTGAACTTCATGAATTTTATGTGTTTTATTTTCTACGGAATGTGAATGTTACTTTATGAGATTTAGTAATGGGTGTACTTGTATTAAATTCATACCAACAAATGTTACTTTATGAGATTTAGTAATGGGTGTACTTCTATTAAATTCATACCAATAAATGTTACTTTATGAGATTTAGTGATGGGTGTACTTGTATTAAATTCATACCAATAAATGTTACGTTATGAGATTTAGTAATTGGTGTACTTGTATTAAATTCATACCAATAAATGTTACTTTATGAGATTTAGTGATGGGTGTACTTGTATTAAATTCATACCAATAAATGTTCCTTTATGAGATTTAGTGATGGGTGTACTTGTATCAAATTCATACCAATAAATGCACTAAAAGACTGCTACTGCAATACTAACCAATTGTCAAATCGTAATATTAAGTTCATGCCCATTCATTTGCTGGGAATAATAAACAAATACATATTTTACAAACCGAATATCTGAAAAATATATGTACTTACCAATACATATATGTACTTACCAAACAAATATATATGTACTTACCAATCAAACGTGCATTTAATCCACGCTTTTCCACTTGTGAACGGCGATATGGAAGTGAACTGTTCTAAGTTGATTCGTCTCTTTACGTACTACTAAACTGTGTTAAACTATATAGAACATATGTGCCGGCTTCTACAAAGGGGAGGGTTATTTTACAACGTGCTAATCGCAGGTGATAATACAAAATATCAAACTGCCTCAGTCATAATGTTGTTCGATAACAGGACAATCTCCTTTCATTCAGACGTACTAATTCCTTTCATAACGTCAACTCCTAAATAAGTCCGTTAGGCTTTGGTGATCCGATAATTAAGGAAATTTCGTATCTTTCCAAATAGTGTAAATTATGATGAATACCGTACTTTCATTGGATTGAGCTCTTTACTTGTAGTACAATCTAGTAAATAAACTGATTCATTCCTTGGCTTTACGTTTGAATAAAAAGCCGTCGACCTACCACTAATTACCTATGATTTATAGCATTTTACAGGCCTTTGTGTGTGGTTGGCTTGTATAAAGAAAACAGTATAGCTCCTGCCGGCTAAAATTCCTTAATACCCGTGGAAAGAAATATGTTGAAAAATAACATCATTGTATTGCAGCTGTCAAGAATAAAAAATGCTTCAGTGCTATCATTACACCGTTCAGATGTAAAATACCAGTACTATGTGTGAACGGAGAGAGAGAGAGAGAGAGAGAGAGAGAGAGAGAGAGAGAGAGAGAGAGAGAGAGAGAGAGAGAGACCATTTGTTGCAAATAGTGTATGGTTGTTGTTTAATGTAGGAGAAAACAATTCTACTCCATGTAATACAAAATTATTTTGTTTCGAATAATACAACATATTTCTTGATTCCTACCATCAAAGCAAATTAATTAACTAGTTTCTATACATTTCTTTAGAAAACATTTTGAATTTTGTAACAGCTAAATTTGACGATTTGTAACGTTCCAAATGTCGGTGTCACAGATGTTACTTTGTCTTTTGGACGATACGTTATTGCAGAAACAAAATGAGATGCGTAGAAAATGAGATGCGAACAAATTGAGATGCATACAAAATGTGCGTACAAAATGAGATGCATACAAAATGAGATGCGTACGATTTTTTTTTCAGCATGGGGATTTATCTACAATTTGTCGAAATTCGTAACGAAGCAAAATAAAGCTACAGATTACGTCTGGTTCTCGCATTTTAGTGCCCTTCATTTTCATCTGAAGATGATTTTCCTAAAGTATGCTTTGCTGTCAAATGTTTCAAATTTACGTTTGGATTTCGATAAACCAATCATTCGATGCATCTGTTTGTTTCAATGTTAATATATTGACTGACTTATTTCATTTTGCTAAGACTAACACATTGGTTTATTGGTACTGGTCTAACATGTATTGTTGTATAATGTTAGTTTCAATACACACATGTATTATTTTATATATTATTAATATTATTATTATAATTTATTATTATTATTATTAGTAGTAGTAGTAGTAGTAGTAGTAGTAGTAGTAGTAGTAGTATGCCAGTCTGAGATAATATACAGTGATACAGTGTTAGTATTTACGTCACAGATAATCATAATATTATTTCAGTTCCTGGAAGATACACATATTATTATTATTATTATTATTATTATTATTATTATTATTATTATTATTATTATTATTATTATACAAATCCCAAATTTAGAGGCACACTATTTACTTAGGTCCAGCATAATACAATTACTTTTATTCCTCAAAACAATATGAGCTAAATAGTTAACCCCCTTTATTAATTTCTCTTCTCTTACCTTCTAAACACATACTCACGTTATGCCATTAGATCATGAATGGCAAAAACAACGATTCTTGATAACCAGTCAGTTTTTAATAATTGTCCTTCGTCAGCTGTTTTACGTGCACAAGTCCATTGTTTTAATGTTTCGCAGAAGATTCCTCAAGTGACCAATGCAACCATACCCGTGTTTCTGTTGCAACATCCAACGGTCGACTCCAAAACAATCGTCTCATACAACCCGACTTATCTTCGAAAAAAGTAACGGACACTTTTTAAAATCGAACGAATACTTGTAGGCAAACAGTGAACTCGGACAATCTCTGACTTTTTTCTGTTACGGTTTGAGTGTCCATCTAGGTGTTTCACGCTTTTTCTTCGCAATGTTAAAGACCAATAATTTTTAGGTCAGAAAGAGATGAGTCACTCTGACATCATGCATGAAAGAGGAATCGACCGAATATCGATCTTCTGAAATACAACAGAAAAGTGCCAAACATGCTGTCGAACGAAACAGTAGACAATAGACAGATTTAGCATGAAACCGAGATTTTCATTTGCATTTTTAGCTTATTGTGGCAGGTAGGGATGAAAGAATATTTCATAAATGCTTTCAGAGATAGGTAACGAAGTACAACTAATCAGGAAAAGATGGAGGTGGGGGTGGACGTGGAGGAGGGAGTCAGCTTGCCCCAACAGAACGCGAAACAATTGGAATGGTTGCACGAGTCAGTTTTCTTTATAGTTTTGATGCCTGGTTATTTTCTGGGAACACTTGGCAAGCAGAAGCTCCTCCACGATATAGATCATTTGCCTATCCACCCCCCCACCCCCCCGACCCAATCACCCAAAACACACACCGCATACATATATTTTATATTTATTGCCAAGCAGCAGAGAGGGTGAATCCTACAACGTTTTCAGACAAAATTTGATTGAAATCCTAAAACGAGCCTTCCTACGATCCTATTTTAACCAAAAAAAGGCGAACCCTACAACGTTTTCAGACAAAAAAATTGATTGAAATCTCCCTACGAAATCATTTTAACTAAAAAAATGAAAACGATTTTTTAATCAATTTTGGTCGCAACCTGTTGTCATACACCCTCTCTGCTGCTAGTGATTTCATCACTAGTGATTTCAGTTCTGGGTTAACAAAAATAATAAAATGATTTTAACCGAATATTTGATCAAGTCCGATACGATATCGTGTCCGAGGATCATGTAGATTTATTGTTGCGAATCCGTGCGGAGTCGACTGAGCATGACTAAAGAAATCTCGAAATTGATTGAAGTCCATATCAGAACACCATGTCTGCCAAATATTTCTAAGAGTATGAGTATCAACTCCGTTGAATACAGACAATAAATTGCAGTTATCTCTGATCACTTTTGGAACCTGAGTGTAGCGTTGAGTGACATATATCACGTCAGTGTTTTTGTGACGCCCACGGGAAAATATTCTAGCAGGATTCTTTTGTTTATCCAACATTATATCGTCGTATACGACTAAATTGTTAATATCTCCATCAATATCATCAATACTCGGTGCTTCATCGATATCGGTTATAAAA
Organism: Unio delphinus; assembly: GCA_029339505.1. Lineage (NCBI taxonomy): Eukaryota > Metazoa > Mollusca > Bivalvia > Unionida > Unionidae > Unio > Unio delphinus. The sequence goes on along the minus strand of JAQISU010000001.1, from coordinate 2,088,768 downwards.
TCAATGGCGTTCTCACCCTTAATTTCTGATGCATTCTCGTTAAAATCCTTTAACACTTCATAACATCGTTGATCATCTACGCTAGGGGCAATTAAATACAACTTATCCCACTTCATCCATCTCATTATTAAATTGAGCAACAATTGCGTTTTACCGGATCCAGATGGCCCGATTATAATCATCCGGATAGAGTTTGGTAGCGCTGCATGATGCTTAATTGGTTCTCTTGTTTTAGTCGCTGAAAAATCAATTATATCCATATTTCTATACATAAATTATGGATCTATATTGTGTGAAGTGTAAAACGCGTACTGGCACAGATGACTTGACGACGATTACAACTAAAAATAACCGATCAGCGCTTTCTGGTAAATGCGTGCAATGTGGTACAAAGAAATTTAGATTTGTGTCTATGAGATCTGATTTAAAAAAAAACGAGGAGGTGATATCGCAGCCAAATTAGCAAAACTCCCTGGAACCCCATGGGCAAAATACCCCGGAGAAAAGCACCTCCCAGGATATAGCTACTGTGGACCAGGAACCAGACTTGATATCAGACTCAATAATCAAAATCAACCCAACCCCGGTGAAGAACCAATAAATGCCATTGATAAGGCCTGTCACCTTCATGATGTTGCTTATAAAAGCAGCAATCTGCAAAACAGGCATCTCGCGGATGTGAAATTAATTCATGCGTTAAATGCTATTCCTGATAAATCCTTCAAAGAAAAATTGTCTTCATTTTTGATAAAATCGGCTATGAAAAGTAAATTGATGTTAGGTGCTGGTAATTAATAATATGGAATCAATTTATTATTCTCCGAGGGGATACTGGAGGGGTAACGCTGCAATCAATAAACTCGCTAGCGCTGCAAAAGTGAAAAAAACCACTGCGGCTAATTGGTTATCCAAACAGGCACTATGGCAAATTTATCTACCACCGCCTAAACAAATTCAATTCTCGCATTTTGATGTGACCGCTCCTAATGAAGTTCATCAGGCTGATATATTATTTTTGCCACATGATCGTGGTTACAAATATGCGTTAACCGTAGTTGATATTGCAAGTCGATACAAAGAAGCAGAACCGCTGAAAACAAAATCGGCCACTGAAGTCGCTTCTGCATTTGAAAGGATTTATCGACGAGGTCCTCTGCACTGGCCAAATCTGTTACAAGTTGATCCTGGCAAGGAATTTCAGGGTGCAGTGTTATCTACAATGAAACATCATAATGTCACCATACGACGAGGGCATACTGCGCTACATCGCGATCAGGCCATTGTAGAACGATTTAATCGGACGATTGCTGAGCGGTTATTTGGATATCAATACGCAAAAGAATTCATTCAAGAAAAGCGATCCAGTGAATGGGTTAAAAGATTACCATCTGTGATTACTGCACTGAATAATGAGATTACTAGAACCATCAACATGAAACCTATCAACGCGATTAAAAAGAAGTCAATACCCGTACAACCACAAAAAGATTTCCCTAGAAACGCTAGCGTTTCCCAACCAATTCTTGGTAGTAGTGTCATTGTGAGGTACTTATACGAACCAGGAGAGCTTGAAGGGGGTAGAAAAAGGGCTACTGATCCTATTTGGAGCGTCACTACGCATAAGATATCTAGTATAACACGATCAACTGGTAGACCAGCAATCTATAAACTGGATTCAACTGCTCCTCAGCGGGGTTTTACTCGACAACAACTACAAGTGATTCCCGAGGATACTCAATTGCCACCGCATGGTCTTAACTAGCGCCGTTGCGTCTATTGCACTCAAGACAAGTCAACATCACATTATTTCTGACATGACCGAGATTGTTATTTTTTCTGTCTACGGTGAATTGGCGAGGATCCTTATCCGAATACTGCCAACGCATTATACAATTGCAACTCGCGCAGTGATTATTCTGTTGTTTCTTCAAAGTGATTATTAATTCAGCATCAATATCAAATTCTCGTTGTTTTTTTTTGTCCTGTTGTTTGTAACCGGAGAGTTTTTTATTAATGATGCTAACATCAATATCACTTATTGTTGTGTCATTATCATCGAAAACAACTCTTCGAAGTTGATTTATGTTTCGTACTCTGGATACTGCGAGATAGACTAAATTTGACCATTCGATGCGATTATCTACCATCCAAACAATTGTATCCGATATAGTCAATCCCTGTGAAGAGTGTATTGTTGCTGCGTATCCTAGCGTCCACGGGGATTTATTAGCACGCAATGCATCTTCAACGACATTGATATCAACCAGCACAATATCATTTAATACCAGAATTTGTTTTTCATTCTGTCCTGGAATATCAACTTCAATATTCTGTTTTCGTGTATCCGATGGCCTATAACAAAGGGGTACTGGAAGCGTTGCAAATTTTTCTTTATGCAATTCAAATAACTTCATCTGAAGTGTATCCCTGACTATTTTTCTACTTGCAATGATCAAATCGTTTGGTCTCCACGCTTCCCAGAAATCATTCATTGGGGTTTCTGAAATCACTTCACGCGTTATTTCGCATTGGATTCTATCCGGTTGTAATCTAATTAGCGCTTTGAACTCGCGTAATCGTTCATCAAGTGATCTATAATCAGTGGTGATTTCTTCATAGTAGTCTACAAAACCCTTTAGCCATTCATGTGGAGATGCACCGACAAATGGTGGTGGTTGGCCTTGATCCCCGCACATGACGACTTTTGTGTTTTTGGTTAACAACCACTCAAGAAATGTTTTTAATACATCTAATGACACTGTGCATATTTCATCCCAGATTATGATTTCAGGAATGAATTTATCACCCATTCGATCAGGAGTCCATTTGTCACCCTTCCATCGAAAGAAGCTGTGATAAGTGCAAGCATTTACCCCTCGTTGTATCATCTCTCTGGCGAGTCTGTGAGTCGGTGTTAGCACAATCATGTTAGTAGAAATACAAGTATTTCCACCACCACGATATAATTCAATTGCACGAGTTGTCTTTCCTGACCCACCACAGCCGTTTAAATAAACTGTCTTGTATCTACAGATTGGATCAGATACCGGTGGTGCATTAGAAAATTCTGATTGAATTTCAATACGGTTACAACAAATATATTTATCATCCATGGCAACGTCTGCGGATTCACAATACTCATGTAGCATCTCCTTTTTAAATCGCCAACGCCCCCAATTTTCTTCGGGATCTGTGAATGCCACTACAGCTGATTTGTACTTATTGTGTATATACATCGAATCAGTGGCTACTCTAACCGCGGTATTAGGAAATCTATTTATCATCGAAAATAGATTAATAGAAGCATAGGCTAACATTGAACTTCTCAAATGTGTGTACTGGGAATTATATCCATCACAGTAGGTAACAACCGTACCTAATTTCTCACCATTGGATAGAAAAGCATCCTTACGGGATACAAGTTTTCCCTGTTTCATTAAATCCGCTACAATAAAATCGTATTCAGCGACATCTATGATCAACCGCGAAGAGTATTTTGCGTTATCGTATCGTCCACCCTGGGTAAATTTACCGATTATTCTTCTTCCGAGATCTTTTGCTTGTTCTTTTTTAATTTCAAATAACTTCTTAGACCAATTTATTATTTCTTCTTCACTGAAATCTGGAAACTGTTTTCGTAGTTCGTTGATTATTCTATCTAGATTGGGTTGTGGTAGCCAAACTTCTTTCTGAGCTCGATAGCATATAATAGCATCGGAAACAATCAACGATATTAGCATACCACAATCAATCATATATCTCAATAGCACTATTGGCATCCAGTGTTTTTCAGATAGGTGTCTACCGAGCCAAACATAACTACACGGATGTAACCCTGTAGCTAATTCGAATGATATCACACGAGCGAATCCGGTTATATCAAAATCAGGCAATGGTCCATTAATCGCAACACGAGTCATTTCATGCGTGGGGTGTCCAAATCGTTTGAAGTACTCAGCGCATTCCCCATACCCGAGAAAACTTCCGGGATAACACGCGGCTATATCAATTGAAATCATACCATCACGTGAGTATTTCGTATTCCACAGTCCTCCATGACCAAATTCGACGCAACTCAATTTAACATCTTCGAGAAAATCACTTCGTGTTGGACGCCATGAGTTTTTTTCTCTTGCGAAGTGAGCTACCACTGATGGAATAGTAAAACTATCCGTGAGTAGTTTTTCATGGGAATTCTGCGGTGAAAAATCACTAGCGATTTTTCTCATTCTGTTATCTAATTCTTCAATGCGATATAATTCACCATTTGGTTTTACAAATTGATCGAATTCTTCATCACTTCTAAGTAACCACACTGACACAGGATCATCTTTACACAACATATGAATAGCATCGAATAATTTCTCTTCATAGAAAACATCCCCGACGAACTCCTTAGGGATATATTTCACGGTTCGTTCTCGTGGAAATATTGTTACCGCAGGTGTCCACGCGTGTTTGTTATGATCAATAATCTGTATTGGGGCTCCATTTTTGTTATATTTCGGTTCGTATAAAACCTCTCCGGTTATCGTCATAACGGTTATTGGGAATCGTAATGATGTTTCTAATTTAGCTATATCAGAAATCTTTGCACCATGCTGTTTCACTGTCAGTTCCCACTCGGTTATTTTCCTACGTCGCAGATCAGTTAGTTTATTTCCTCGGGATGCATATGTGAAGTGTTCTATTATTCGTTCTGCTACACAATTAAGCCCTGACGAATATTTCATAGGAGCTAGTTTTGCGATATCGGGTTTATCATTTAACGGATATATCCCATAAACCATTGCTGTTACGGGATAAGATCTTTCGTAGTATGGTTTATCAATGCCGGTTAGAATCCCTGGTTTGGAATCTCTACTCACAATGACAGCTTTTTTATTCTTGAGGATTGGTTCAAATTTATCCTTAATAATCCATTTGCCATCGACTTCGATAATGAATTTGATTCGGAAAAAATGCCGTTTTTCCCCAACACGTGAAATTATCACTGCTGCTTTTTCATCAGTCATGGTAGCATCAACAACACCATCAATTCGAAATGTTGACCAACAATAAGATGCTCCATCACGCTTGAATTCATTAAAACAGTCTCTGATTTTACTAATCATGGCTTTATCAAGAATTGTATTCTTTGGTGTATTAGAAACTATATCGAGATTGAATTGAGCATCTTTCCAGGGGTAATCTCTCTTGGACGTTTTTGAAATCCGAAGGATTTTGGGTTTATCGCGATTAAATCTAGGATTGATTTTGTTACGTTTTTTGGGTCTATCGAGATTAAATCTAGGACTGATTTTCAATAATCTCTTAAACTCTTTCATGTTTCCGTCTCTTGGACGTTTGTTACGTTTTTTGGGTCTATCGAGATTAAATCTAGGACTGATTTTCAATAATCTCTTAAACTCTTTCATGTTTCCGTCTCTTGGACGTTTGTTACGTTTTTTGGGTCTATCGAGATTAAATCTAGGACTGATTTTCAATAATCTCTTAAACTCTTTCATGTTTCCGTCTCTTGGACGTTTGTTACGTTTTTTGGGTCTATCGAGATTAAATCTAGGACTGATTTTCAATAATCTCTTAAACTCTCTATCAGCATTAAATTTAGCATTTCTCGAAGTCAATCTCTTGAACTCCATCATGCTATACTAAAAACAAGTGTCTAAATGAAAGATTTTTATATAATGAATCACTGCAAATGGATCAGTCAATGAATTAGACAAATAGTATAGTATACGAATGAACCAGGAATTCAGACCACACCCAGTGAGTACAAATTATGAAGCATCCAGTGATGGTGTTGTAAGAAACCGTAGACTGAAGAACCCAGTTGGGTGGGATAATGGTATGGGGTATTTGTTCTTTACTGTTGGAAAGAAGAAATATTACAATCATCGTTTCGTGTATGAATGTTTCCATGGATTGATCAAAGATGGTTTTGTTATTGATCATATTGATTCTAATCCGAAGAACAATTCCTTATCAAATCTTCAAGCAATCACACATAGTGAGAATACCAAACGAGGAAGGACTGGGGAATACTCGAAAAAAGCGAGACCTGTGAAATCTTTGAATACAATAACTAACGAAGAAAAAGTATTTAAATCAATATATGAAGCCGGCAAGTATTTCAATATTTGTAGACCCTCAGTACGATATGTTGCAGAGGGGGTTTGTCGATCGGCTATTTCAAAAAAGAGCGGACAGAAAATTCAATTTAGTTATGTCTAATACGTCATATTTTTCATTTAGAAATATATCATTATTATAGAATAATGAATTCTGAAAACATGAATAGCATCATATCCGAGATTTCAAAATTGAAAGGTTGGGATATTGAACTATCAGATGGGTTAAATCCTGATCAAATCATGTCTGATTTTCAGGATATAGAATACGGAGTTAGCACTAACAAGTATATGCTACCAAAGAAGTATGCGCTCATCAAAAGAATTCAGAATTCTATTAAGGACTCTCTCGCATTTTCCAGTGACGTAAGTGTGTTCGCTCCGTTGTATACCATCGTAGAACGAATACGAAAAGAATTGGGGTACGAATACGAATTGAAAAAGGAGGTTAATTCTAAAGTTAGAAACCTACGGGCGTTAATTCAAGAAAATGAACAATTTTGATTGACCAACCATTTATCATTATTTGATTGACCGACTATTTATCATTATTTGATTGCCCGACCATTAATCATTTTTTTTTAGCCGACCCTCAAGGGATGTCAAAAATCGATGGTGTTAGGTCGGGATTGAAAAATTGTTTTGCAATTGAAAAATTGTTTGCGATTTCAAATAATGGTCAATGAAGCATTAACAACCCGATTGGCTCGTGAACGACTGGATGCAATCAGGAGATTTGTACCAATTCGTGACTCTGTACGGAATAAACTACAACAACGACAGAGTCTTCAGACTGATTTTGCTATGGGATCCGAAGAATTGTTTAAACCAGTAACCACAGCAACGAAGGGGATAGAGCGTGCTATACTGGGAGATGTTCCCGAGACGGGAAAATCTGTTATTGGTGAACTCGAAAAAATAGCAGCGAAAACTGAACAAACAGAACAAATAGAACAAATAGAATCAAAAAGAACAGTTGATGATTTACGCGTGATATTTAACGAGGCGGGGTTAGCAGAAATTAATAAGACTGATCCAACAGGAATTCCTGAGCTTGTTGTTACGAATTATGAAAACAGGAAAAATATGTTGAAACCAGAATATCATAAGTTTGTTAGAAATATAACTCACTGGGCTGATATATTCTACAAAATCAAAACTGAAAAAACAGGTAGAATTAAGAAGGATAGTGCATCATATATTCAATATATCAATGCAGTGGGTATAGTGTATAAACAATACGAAGAGTTTAAACAACAACAAAAACCGCCAAAATTGCAAAGGCGGCGACAGCAACCTGCAAAGAAAATATCTTTTTCACCTAAAAAAAAACAACTACCACCTGATGATGATTTTCTTGATTATTTATTACAAGAAGCCGATTTAGAAAAACAGGATGAAGCAACTGGTTATAGCGGAAGTGGATTGCAAGATTCCAGTGGAAACTCAAAGAGTGAAAACGCTAGCGTTTCATGCCCTGGTAGTGTTATCAATGATATATCACGATTAGAAGTTCTTGTAGGAGGTTTCCGAGCTGGAAATAACTCACCGGAAATAATTAATGAAGCAGCTGATATCTGTAGACGGTTATTTGCCGGCGGTATCATGGATATCAGCACATATCGAGATTTCATTGGCGAGTTAGTGGAAAGTGGGTATCACAGTGATTAATCACCGAGACTGAATAAAAACGCTAGCGTGGAAATCCGAAGGATTTCACAATTGAAAAATGGTTTCTGATTTCAAATAATGATCATACACTACAATCATGATAAACCAACCCCCGTCTACGTAGTTAATTCACGGTTTCCAGTTTATAGAGCATACTACGGAGATGGTTTAGGCAATACCATTGCGGGGTTATTTGCGAGAATGGCTCCAAAAGTGATGCCGTTGGCTAAACAACTAGGAATGAAAGCCATTGAAGTTATTCGTGATAAGGGTATTGGTGCTGTTGGAGATCTTGCTGGAAAAGCATTTTCAACTGCGAAGAATAAATTAACATCATTAGTGAAATCACGGATGAAATCCAAAGGATTTTCAAAGAAACCGTTACCGTCTACAGCGGAAATGCCTGCAAGTGTTAGTAGAATTATAAATAACGCAGTAGACGAAAAATTAGCGTCGATGGTAAATCAAGGGGACCAAAGCAATATTGCAAATATGATAGCAGGAAGCGGCTTTAAAAAACTACGTCGATGAAAATCGTTTACGATGAAAATCCTACGGATTTTTACGATTTAGACTCTGATAAATAGAATAAAATGTTCAAAAAATCACATGATCCGGCGTTTGATATAGACGCTCCAGTTGGCAAGGATGATTCTGTACGCGATTATCAATATTACGCTTATCATGCAATAGACGCAAATAGTCGATCGCGAATTGAACTTCAAGTCCATGATACCAGTAAATATTTTTTGCCTTGTGAAGCGTTTATTGAAGTAGAAGGAGAACTTGTAACAGCTGCTGGAGCATCATATCCAGATGGTACTCAAGTCGGTTTTGTCAATAATGGTATTATGGCGCTATTTGAGAGTGCTAGATATCTCATTGATGGAAAAGAAATTGAGTCCATAGATCGTGATGTTGATGTGGCCACAACAATCATAGGGTTAGCGAGATATTCCGATGATTATACAAGATCAGCAGGACCTTCTATGATGTTTGCAAAAGATGGTAGGAATACCGCTGGTGGAAATCCATTTGTTGTAAGACGACCAAAAAAAGCCAGTGCTGCTAATGATGATGCTGATGTCGAGGCTGTAGTTATAAACAACGACGTTAATTTCAATCTAGGAGCTGCAACACGAAACTCAATGTTGGAAGGGCGGCGTAAATCATTTTCATGTGCGATTCCACTGCATCACATATTTGGATTCTGTAGAAACGTCAGAAAAGTTATTTATGGAGCGAAGCATACAGTATCGCTTGTACGAAAGGGTGATGATAATGACGCAATTTGGAGGATTCCAGCAAACCCAGCTGCAGATCATGTAAATGATGATGCCGGTAAAGTCATTTTAACAAAAATATCATTGTGGATGCCAGTGTTGACTCCAGCAATCACCGCAGAAGAACGATTACTATCATTTATGGACCAAGGAGGAAAGTCGTTGTTGAGTTGGCTAACCGTGAGTACAGATGTTAAACAATCAAATCTCACCGGGTTATTCACGTGGAATCTAGCATCAAAACAAGGTGTTACTGCGCCACGTCATATATTTGTAGCGTTACAAGATAATAAAAGAGTTGGAGATCAACGTTACAGTCATATGATATTTGATCAATTAGGTGTGAAAGACGTCTCACTGAGAATAAATGGCCAACAGGAACCATCCGAGGATATACAACTTAATTACAAAGAAAATCATATTGCACGAGTTTATCATCGTCTGTTGTCATTTATGGCACGCGATTAAAATGTGGATACTGGTTTGCAAATATCACAATATGATTTTAAAAATCTATATCCGATCTATTACTTCTCACTGGAACATCTCGATTTAACAAGACAATCCGTCGTTGATATACACTTTAGAGCTAATGTAGATAAACCTGATGCTATTGCTAATTATAGAGCGATTGCTGTCATTCTCAGCGACAAATCAATGCTACTCGAAGGTGTTGGAGGAAGAATGAGAGTGGTAGATGCACCAGTAGAAAATCTTTGATTGATTTTTCATTGAATTAGAATCAATCTATTATGTATAATGTCATATAGTGTTATTAGTGTTACGTTAACTCCCGGTCAATTAAAAAAATTGCAATCAGAATCGGCTAAGCGATGTGGAACCACAATCACGTTGAAACCTAATCAAATGACTGGTGGTGCAAATAAATTATCGCTGACAACTCGTCAGGTGAAACATTTCAATGATGCACTTGCAGCCAAAAAAGGTGTTCAGATTACTCTTTCTGCGGCTGCTATCAAAAATATGATTAAAACAGGCGGTATATTTCCGTTGTTAGCTGCGATTCCAGCATTGATTGCAGCAGCAGCCCCAGCGGTGGCTAAAGCGGCAGCGTTAGGAGCCGTTGGTACTGCAGCAGGAATGGCACTAAAGAAGGCAACTGGGAAAGGATATAAAAAAAAGGGACGATCCGTTCACGGATTGGGTCTAAGACTACCAGGAACCCCGTATTCGTGGTACAGCGGAAAGGGTCTAAGACTACCAGGAACGATTTATTAATTGAGGAACCTATGGTTCCCATGTCCAATTTTGATTTAATGGATGCGGCTAAAAAACTCGCGATTAAAAACTTCAGAGGTGTCTTTATGAAAGATCAATTACCACATCAACCAAACAGCGTTGAAACCGGAATCATTAATTTAGATAACAGCACCGGACCTGGAACTCACTGGGTTGCATACGCTATTGATCCACGTGGGATTGTCTATTTTGATTCATATGGATTAGCCCCACCAAAAGAGTTTATGCGGTATATAAAAACCCTTCCAATGAAGACTTGGTATTCTACGCTACCAACACAAACGATGATTGACCCACCAATATGCGGCAGCGAAGTATTAAATGTCCTTGACGCTATTTCTAACTCCTTGAGTAACCCAAGCGGAAAACCACCTCATATTGTCGTAAATGACTACACCAGCAATCGCTGGAAATCGAAACGATTTTAGAGAGAGAAAGAGTTTTACAATAACATGATTGATATTTGGGGGAGATCTTTGAAACCCAAACCCGATGGCACTGCAACCCCTGATTCTATCAAGGATATAACAAAAAAAATTAAAGATGAAATCGCTGAGACGTTGAATTTAGAAAGTGTTGAACCCAATGAAATAGTTGTATTTCAGGACAAACAGGGTAAATTGAAATCTAGTAATATTTCTCTGGATGATATTTTAGTTAAACAACAAAACGCAATCGAGGATACTATCGCGTTATTTTCCGATCAGGGTAAACTCAAACCGGGTGTACTCGTTTCGACGATTACAGATCGATTAAAAACTCTCAACGATGAGTTAAACAATTCTCTGGCTGTACTAAAAATACTTGAATCTAAAATTGAAGATAACGGAAAACAGTTTATATCATTTCGTAGAAATATCATTGATAAATTTATTGGAACCCAGTTGGATAAAATTGAAATAAAACTCCCTGATATTAAAAAATCCATCGATGAGACGAAAACTTTCATCGAAGCCGTCAAAGGTGATTTTTCGAGGATGATAACAATCATTGAAAAAACAAAAATTCCTCATGAGAAAACCAATAACGTAGTATATACAATCCAACACGGATCATTTGAGTGGACACCTACAAACAACAAATTAGATATCACAGCTACTATCAAGGGTATTTATCGATTAACGCTGGTAGCACCAATTCAATATAATATATCATCGTCGAGTTCATCCGGGGTTAACAATACGATTTCAACGATCATCGACAAGGATAAAACTGAACGGTTAACGATAAAAGCCGATGATAAAAGTTTGGCTAAGGCATCAGTAACATGGTATCTGGAATTCGTAGCGGATTTAAGTAAATAACTAAATCGTTCGGATTTCACAATTGAAAACGCTAGTGTTTTTAAAATAAACAACAATGACTTTGTCATCGACGCAATGTCGCTATGATCAGGTCAGAGAATTTCAGAATAGACTCAAAACCCTCACTGAGGAGTATCAAATAAAAATAAAAAAATACCGACGAAGAATCACCGCAATTGATGTTATTGTGTACTCGGTGTCAAGCGTTCTCACTGGTGCCGGAATAATACTTGCATCTGTTACAATGATTGCCCCGGTCGTAGTTCCAATTTGCATTTCTGCGGTGGCTACAATCGGGGGTATATTAACCGGGATAGCAAAAAAGATATCATCATGCAGCCAGAGTAAACTGCAGAATTACTTACTTCAATTTCATATTGCATCAACCGCATATTCGCAATTATCATTGATGATATCGTCGTCACTCGACAATACGATTATATCAGATAGTGAATTCTCAGCGATGGTCAGTATTTTTGATTCCGCGATATCGAAATTAGAGCGACAACATGAGTATAATAACAATGACAACACCGATGGAATCAGAAAACACGAACCCAAAAAACAAAATGATCTCAATAATATCAACATTACCAGATTGTGAATTCTCAGTGATGGTCAGTATTTATGATTCCTCGATACCAAAATTAGAAATAAATCATGAGTATAATGACGACACAGATGGAATTACTTCAACGAGTAGTGGAGAACACGAACCCAGTACAAACGAGTATGATATCAATAACATCTACGAAACCCGAGTTTAGTGTGAATTTCCCCTCTCCGGTCCCAGTGAAGGAGATAGCGCTAGCAAAATTACGAATGTATCACAGTTGGCCTAATATTAGATCGGTAGCATTTGGTGGTCAACAACCCAATAATTCACTGGTGTTCTCGTATAAGAATAAAGACGACGGTACCCCAGACTGGAATGTTGTTTCGATACCAACAGGGTCATACCAAATAGAACAAATCAATAATGAATTCGCGCGTAGAATAAAATCGATTACTGGAACAGAATCGAAAATCGCTATAACAGTTCATGAACCGACGCTATCATCCACGATTGAGATAAGCACAGAAGGATACGTCGTAGATATCTATAACAGCTCAATAAGAACCGTACTAGGATGGCCTGAATTACCCCCCCAGAGTAAAACCATTGATTTACCAGAACCACAAAAAAATGATTATATCACCGACGTAATAAACTCCAATAATCCAATAAAGAGTTATAAAGATAATACATTTATTCTAGAGTTTTTTGATTTCTTCGAATCCTCCTTTGAGGAAGTGATGGAGGGAAGGGGTCAAGAGGCATATTTTATTGTTAACGAAAATGATATTATGGAAAATTTCAAAGCGATGGAATATGATTTTTTACTATTGTTAATATCCATTAAATCCGGCTCTCTCACCCGAAATGAATTTATCAGCGTTGTAGAAATATGTAACAAAATCATCAATGACATGGAAAGATTTAATTCACAAATTATTAAAGTTATTCTAGATAATAAATACCCCAAGTCGAGAATAGGATTTGCAACAGACTATAAAATCCGCGTTGAAGATATCCCGACATTCAAACTACCGGGATATAACGTACCAGAACTAAAAAAAATTCTCAGTGATGCTATCGATGTTGGTTTTAAAATAATTCATAACGCATGGAAAAAAACAACATCACCGGAAATAAAAATCCTCAAACATAATAATGACCCAGACGGTGGCGGTAGGCATATCGCTCCGTTCAACGTGAATATTTCAACGGTGATTGCGCTTAATTTAGTGTGTGATGTTATCGAAGGAAGCTATCAAATTAATCTCGAACGATCAAATCAAGCTCAGCAAGGATATATTTTATATTCATTTGCACCAACAGCTCCTCCAGGGTTTTTAATTATTGAAAACCCAATTAATCCTGTCTATATGCGATGCCATAATAATTCATTAACCAGGATTAATTTCAAACTCACCGACCAGTCAAATAATCTGATTGATTTACAAGAAGAGGTGTTAGCGATTAGTCTGTTTGTGAAATCATAAATGATTTTCGTCCTAAAGACTCGATCAAATTATTTATTATTTTTGTTAACCCAGAACTGAAATCACTAGTGATGAAATCACTAGCAGCAGAGAGGGTGTATGACAACAGGTTGCGACCAAAATTGATTAAAAAATCGTTTTCATTTTTTTAGTTAAAATGATTTCGTAGGGAGATTTCAATCAATTTTTTTGTCTGAAAACGTTGTAGGGTTCGCCTTTTTTTGGTTAAAATAGGATCGTAGGAAGGCTCGTTTTAGGATTTCAATCAAATTTTGTCTGAAAACGTTGTAGGATTCACCCTCTCTGCTGCTTGCCAGCATAGGTCTACTTGATTATTCATACATGATAATTATGGTGGTATGGCTCAATGAAATATAGAATCACAGCATATGTCTACTTGATTATTCATACATGATAATTATGGTGGTATGGCTCAATGAAATATAGAATCACAGCATAGGTCTACTTGATTATTTATGCATGATAATTATGGTGGTATGGCTCAATGAAATATACAATCACAGCATAGGTCTACTTGATTATTCATACATGATAATTATGGTGGTATGGCTCAATGAAATATAGAATCACAGCATAGGTCTACTTGATTATTCATACATGATAATTATGGTGGTATGGCTGAATGAAATATAGAATCACAGCATAGGACTACTTGATTATTCATACATGATAATTATGGTGGTATGGCTCAATGAAATATAGAATCACAGCATATGTCTACTTGATTATTCATACATGATAATTATGGTGGTATGGCTCAATGAAATATAGAAACACAGTATAGGTCTACTTGATTATTCATACATGATAATTATGGTGGTATGGCTCAATGAAATATAGAATCACAGCATATGTCTACTTGATTATTCATACATGATAATTATGGTGGTATGGCTCAATGAAATATAGAATCACAGCATAGGTCTTCTTGATTATTCATACATGATAATTATGGTGGTATGGCTCAATGAAATATAGAATCACAGCATAGGTCTACTTGATTATTCATACATGATAATTATGGTGGTATGGCTCAATGAAATATAGAATCACAGCATAGGTCTACTTGATTATTCATACATGATAATTATGGTGGTATGGCTCAATGAAATATAGAATCACAGCATAGGTCTACTTGATTATTCATACATGATAATTATGGTGGTATGGCTCAATGAAATATAGAATCACAGCATAGGTCTACTTGATTATTCATACATGATAATTATGGTGGTATGGCTCAATGAAATATAGAATCACAGCATAGGTCTTCTTGATTATTCATACATGATAATTATGGTGGTTTGGCTCAATGAAATATAGAATCACAGCATAGGTCTACTTGATTATTCATACATGATAATTATGGTGGTATGGCTCAATGAAATATAGAATCACAGGATAGGTCTACTTGATTATTCATACATGATAATTATGGTGGTATGGCTCAATGAAATATAGAATCACAGCATAGGTCTACTTGATTATTCATACATGATAATTATGGTGGTATGGCTCAATGAAATATAGAATCACAGCATAGGTCTACTTGATTATTCATACATGATAATTATGGTGGTATGGCTCAATGAAATATAGAATCACAGCATAGGTCTACTTGATTATTCATACATGATAATTATGGTGGTATGGCTCAATGAAATATAGAATCACAGTTGTAGAAGAGGCATAATCTGACCAGTATTTTGGATATATACGGCATGTATGTATGTACCAGTATTTTGGATATATACGGCATGTATGTATGTACCAGTATTTTGGATATATACGGCATGTATGTATGTACCAGTATTTTGGATATATACGGCATGTATGTATGTACCAGTATTTTGGATATATACGGCATACTGGAGAGACAAATTGTAACAGAATTATTTAGTTTGATTTAACATGGGAACATAATGAACGAATTGCCATCCCAAAACATCTATCTATCTATCTATCTATCTATCTATCTATCTATCTATCTATCTATCTATCTATCTATCTATCTAATTTGAGGAGGGCAGGGGTAATCGCCCCTCCTTTGAGTTTGCATGTGCTGTAAAATTGATGTAGCCTATATACGTTGTAACCCCACCCCCACCCCCGAAAGTCCTCCCTCCCCGAAAATCATTAAAATGACGTCCCTGCCGGCAAAGATACACACATAGGCAAAATAGCTAAACAATGAGATATCAAATTCAATATCAGGAGTTTAAAATAGGTGTATAAGTATTGCAATGAAGTCAGATAGCATTGATAATAGAAAATAAAAAATATGTATTCTATTCGTGTTTATTAAAGACAAAACTGTTTCGGTATACATTCCTGGCCTCCTTTTTTGTTTTGGGGGCACCAGACAGATGCTCCTCCCCCCATTTTTTAAAAAAAAAAGTATAAAAAAAAGTGTTTTTATGTATGCGTGTATCCCCCCTGATATGTAGTTTTTGTGTTTTGTAGAAATTTCATTTAATTTAAACTAACCTTAAGTTTGTCCAATCTGAATTACATAAAAATAGGAGGATTTGGGTCCCTAGTGTTTTCTATGAAGAGGTTTCCCGAGCCTGAAGGCCGATCATGGGTTTCCTGTCTTCTTTACTTTCCTACGTCAACCCTGGCTAGGGGTTCCCTAAATCCTGTGACTGTTACTTATGTTGTGCTATTTGTACCAAGGTTGGCTGACATTTGCGTTACAATGCCTGTGTCAAGGAGACCGCAGATAATTATCGATCACCACCTGTTAAACAAGGTGCAATATATTCGTAGTTTGTAACCATTACGCACAGATTTTTAGCTGCAACCAATTGTTGCAGGTCAGGGAGGAGTTCCCAAACTAGCGTTATAAGAATTACGTCACTGTTGTGTAGCAATGGTAACTAGCGAATTAAAGAACCTATGACATAAGTTGTCTTCTTGGACTGATACGTTCAGTAGCATCAGAGCATGACTCGTCCAAAAAGATATATAAAAAAGAAACTTCTGCCACAAAATTATTAAATCGATATTATCTTTACAATTCTTTTTGACTTTTTTAATCCTGAAAAACAACACAAATATCGGAGGGGAAAGAGAAACACATAAAAGCCTTTTAAAGTGTCGAAAAACGCCATTGGGGCGGGAGACATACCCGAGGCCAATAGCTAATTGCTATATAAAAAAACGAAGGTGTACCCACACAAAAATTGGACGGACGCCAATCAAAAGACAAAGAACGGAACGGAAACCACAGTAGCAAAAAACGTTACCATCTAATGTAAAATGATACAAATTATTGTGGAACAGGTAGCAAAGAAAACGTGTAAAGAACTTTTTATGATGGGGTAATTTAATAATAATAATAATAATAATAATAATAATAATAATAATAATAATAATAAAAGTTACAAAATATCAAGGAATATTTACATCGGTTATAATAGTTGCAAAGACCCGGATTAAAGACTCATGAGAGATAGAAATATTGAAACGACAGCATTGGAAAATTATATGTTTTCATTATGGTACAATTTTATAAACACATTCTAAATTGCAGTTTGTAACATTTTATTTCTTTATAGGTCAGTTCAAATCTGACTCAGTCGAGACCTTCACTAGGGATTCTGCTGTATTTCCAGTTGATTTATGATTGTATAGAGAGTTACAAACGATACATTGCAAACATTGCTCTCTTATTCATTCATTAATTCATTATTTATTTCTGGATACATGGATTTCGACGGATTATTGGATGGTGCAGATTTTGTTCGTTTGGAGGTAGATTACATTTCTGATTTAAATTTTCATTAATAGCACAAATAAATCCTGTAGCCGAACCTACGAAAGATTTGGAGCACGTGGATTCGGATCACAATTATTTTCCAAATATAGTCCTTACATTAAATTGTCAGCTCTGAGCCTTCTAGTTTGTCCCGATCTTACAAATTCTCAAATTTAAAGTATTATCCACTGTTGAGAGGATGAACTGTAAAGACATAAACGTGCAGTGGGTAATAGGCTACACTGTAGGGTGCAAATCGATGCCTCATTACTCACTGACCACTGTCGCCATAACAAACAAGCGCTTGTGCGCGCGCACGCACGCACACACACACGCACGCACACACACACACACACACAATGATCAGATTCTAAAGAGTAAACAACTCTTTAAATTTACATCATGAATGCATAAATCTAACTCAAGTTATTTCCAATACGAGACAGGAAAAAAAAAAGACAGTAACATACTGACCCTGAAGTAATATTTGTGACACGAGTCCACAAGCTTGCTAATTATAAAGCGCTTGATTTTGAAACTTTCTGTTTTTTCTTAGTTTTTTTTTTTCTTCTTCAAATTCTTTGTGACGTTCGGCAAAGTGACAATTTATTAATGACAGTATGTATGTTGTTTCTGAACGACCTGTAGTGTCCTCTGCGATTTGCAAAGGAATATAAAGCGAAGGCCCTGGCACAGACATCTAGTCGAGACTGTTGATTTTACCATATTGTAGCCACTCCTATGGTGTTAAACTAATTAATGGAAAATAGAGAAGAAAAACAGGTTATATATTTATGATACAAATTATTTTCCTAGAATACAAAGTGAAAATTTAAAACGAACTTTCAATGTTGCGAATTTGAAAACCAAAATAGTCCTTAAAGTTATATCACAAGTCTAAAAGTACAGAGCATTCCGAATGAATTTCAGTGGGGGTCCGAATGAATTCCAATCTTAAGTGTAATACTGTACCAATGGTCTGGAAAAGTTTGATGTGCAAACAATTTTGATTTTATCACAACGTTATTATCCTGAAAGTCTTTAAATGAACAGGCTAGAAATTATAAAATGACGTCGAAGAGAGTAGACGTGTTTTTCTGAGCTCGCAAATTTAAAAAGCTATTAAAGAGGACCCATCATCTGGGTATCACCTAGTGGTGCAAGTCAACAATTAAGAACCACAGCTTGACCAAGCAAATTGCGCGTAAATCCACCGGAGAAAAGATGTAGGTATCGCAGTTTGAAAAAGAAATCTACAGCCACTAAATGAATACTACGGAGAAGAAAAAATACTAATATACTAATATTCAAAGAAACAAGACGGAAACGGTTACAAAGTGAGTTGATTTCAGACGTCAAAATAAACAAGTAAGACGAACTAGCACGGGAAAAAATGTCGGCTAAGAGAACCATGCTAGATTTACAGAAGTACTTCAAAACAAGGCGAATCGAATTCAATGGTGGAGAATATATTGAATGCAGCTACAAACATGGGACACATGAAATTTTATTCCCAGACTTGAATGGAGCAGTAAGACCAAGTCCAACATCAATACTAGTACATTTACAGATTACTGATACGAGGGTATCGGCCAATCTGTACTCCATCAATTATGCAAAAAATGGCTATCACGTACGGTACAAAGAAGAAACACCGGTACAACCACATGGAGAAATGATAATCTGTGGACATAGAGCTATAATTAAGAATCCTGATCCCATTTTGAAGAGGATTAAAAAACAAACAGCAGAACTCCACATAACAGGTATACCGATAGAAGTACCCACAGAAATTGTCGTACAACGTTTTGAAGAGAAATATGGATTAAAGGTGGAAAATTCAAGACTCGGACAAATACCAGGATTTAATGTTTTCAATGAAACGAGGATACTGGAAATAGAGAGAACAAAACTACCCACAATTAAAAGAAAATGCTTTATATATGGCTTCCTGGCAACAACCTGGTATAAAGGATGCATACACCACAGGAAATGTAATAAATGTGGAGAAACGGGTCATACACCCCAAAAATGCATTAGAAGGCCACAAATAATACCAGAAACACCGGATATACAAATAACAACAACAATCTCAAGGCAGGCAGAACAAGTGACATCAGCTATAAAACAAACAGTCCCTACAAATATAAATAAAGAACAAATCATAAATAGATATGAGAAACCAACACCAGTAAGAGATTCAGGGATAAAACAACCACAGCAACAGCGACTAAAACAACAGAAGGAACATCAGGAAACTCAGAAACAATCAAAAAAGAAGGAAAAAAGTAAAAACCCAGAAGAAATAGAGGCCACAATACAGACATTAGAAGACACCAAGTCCAATCCAGACCAAACAATAAGAAGAACTGTAAATATGATGAGAGATGAAATAGGTCCAACGGTACAACAACCACAACAACAGACACTAAATTAACAACAGACAAAACAACAGGCAGAACACCAGGAAACTCAGAATAAATCAAAAAAGAAAGAAAAAAGGATCACAGTACAGAAATTAGAAGAAAACGAGTCCATCCAAGATCAAACAAAAAGAAAAACGGCATTAGATGACGAAATTGAAAAAATGATGAGAGAAGAAATGTACAGAAGAGCTCGAGAGGAAAATGAAAAGGAAAAACCACAAATAATAAGACGAAGAGAAAAAAGAAGACAGGAAAGACAAGAACAAAAACGATGTAAACTGGCATATGACGAAACACTGGAATAAATCATAATTTAATCAGTTGAAAAACAAACAAAAACAAAAAAAAAAAACAAAAAAAAAAAAGAAAGAAAAAAAAAATGTACCCAAATATAATTTTTAAAAACAAAAAAAAAAAAAAAATAAAAAAACTATATCACACAATCAAATTATAGCATAACATCCTACTAAGATCAAGGGAGAGCCCTTACCTTAAAAATGGTCTGCAAAGATCAGGGTAAGGAGTCCTCTCCAAAAAAAAAATAAAAAAATTAAATGAACAGAACTAAAAGACCATTCCAGTATGTATTGTTAAGATAGGAAAGAAATGAAAAAAATCTGATGTAATCAACCTTATACAGAAAAAAATAAGACGTCATTTCCAGAACATTCTAAGTTGTAAACAAAGTTGTGTCTTTTACTAAATTTTTAATAAAAAACATGAAAAATATCGTGCATACCAGGAATTGCCAAGAAAAAACTTCGTTATATAATATGTTGTTTACCAAATGACCATTTTCTTATATAATCATAGACGTATGCCAAAACACACAATATAGATGTACATTAAAATATGTAAATACACTGTTGTGTTCGGATTTTATTCAGACACTTAACAAGAAAACCATAATGTTTTCTTTGAATACATTAAAATTTGGAAGATAGATGTCAATTTAACAACAACAAAAAATATTAACTTTGGAAAATGTACTAAGGTTAAATTTACAGCAACTAGAATTATATTCCTGTGTTGTGAGGTATTTAAATTCAATTTAAATAGGCGAGTCTTAAAGCAATACTGGTAAAGCAAAAGAAAGTATTTCATTCATTAGCAGAGTAAATTGGATATCAATAAAGAAACAATACATGTTTGATGAATCAGCGGAAATTTATTATTTGGGTTGTTGAAGTAATTTTCGATATCAACAATTATTGTGAAAGTTGTTTCTCAAAATTAATTCTAATTTGTTAATCCATGATTTGTGACTTTGAGGACCGATCACTACAACTAATCCGTTGGAGTAATGAAACATTCTGCAGGCTGCTACTGTCATAATAGTTAACGTGTCCTTCAGTGCTGAATGAATAAAAAAGGGTGGCTTAACCAATTATTGTTAATTGATCTTTTTATCGTGTTAATTGGGTACCAATCAACATCTTGCAATTGACGTGGTACAATAAATGCTTGCGGCGCAATTGGACAAGTGTAAACCAATCATCCGCTCATCAAGTGAATCAGTGTAATTATGGCGAAAACATGGAACTAGACTGGTGTGCTGCTCCAGGCACTGATTTCATTATTGATGAAAAAAAGGTATAAGGTTTCAGGTAATTATTAACCAGTAGGAAACAAATTTCAAAATTATAAATGAGATGATGTCATTGCGTGTATCAGCGTTTAACGGCACGTTAAGACAACAAAGTCCATTCAGTATCAATTAAAAGTAAAGTTTAAAAAAAAGTAAAAATCAAGAATTTTTAAAAGAAAACCAAGAAGCTAAAACCTTCCGAATTAGCTAGATGTATGTATGTATGTATGTATGTATGTATGTATGTATGTATGTATGTATGTATGTATGTATGTATGTATGTATGTATGTATGTATGTATGTATGTATGTATGAGTTTGTGTGTGCGTGAGTGCGTGTATGTATGTGTTACTTCGGCAAAATACTGGTTATAATGTGAAAATGAAAAAAAAAATTCCAAACAAACAGGTAAAGCAAATAGTATATTATATGTCACTCCTAATTTTATAATGCAAAACAAAAAGTGCTTGAATTATAGCTTAAAGAAAATGGGAGGGGGACATAGTAGTATCTAATATTTTTGATAGAATTTATTTTGTACAACAACAGCAGCTGTTATGTAGGTATTAGCTTTAGAAAATCATCGTCCGCATGAAAACACACATTTATTTATGAACAATACTTCACTGATTACTAATCAATTTTTTAATTAGTATTTTATCTTCGTTTATATATTTGCACGTTATTTTACTTAAAAGACCGGTGGGTTTTTGAAGCTTCGTCAAATACTTCATGTACGTCAGGGGTATACAACCTTTGTTGGTCAAGGGTCAGATTGTATTTTCTAGGACCTCTCGAGATCCGCAAACACTAATGTCATTAATATAATTGCTGTTCGCTGGCCAGACTTCTTTGTTATTTTAATTTTTCCTGAAAGCCAGACAGAACGTGTTCGCGGCCCGCGGGCCTCGGGTTGTGCACCCCTGCTGTAGGTAAAGCCAACTAATAGTAACATAATCTACATATGTTTTCAAAGGAATCGATTATTACTTATTTTCTTTGGTTTGTGATACTTGGTTACTATTTAACAAAACAACTAAAAAAGAAACACAAAGCTAAATCAACTCGGATATCAATTTAATATTGCCACGGTGTTTAGAAAGAAGCATTGATTATCTTAAAGATACAAAGATATTTGTAAGTTGGGGTAAAAGCTAGTTCATGATAGTTAACATCGGTACAAGACTATATGTACAAATGTATATGGACCAAACGAAAATCAAACCTTAATAGAGAAACACACCGATACTTCAAGAACTATTGTGGACCGGTGGGTTTTGTCATGAAGTGGGGACAAAGAAATCAGTAACGATAAATTTCGCATTTAGAGTCAGTTTTGTAAATTAATTATACAATCCCTCTCCTTGTTAATCGGCTCGAATGGGATTATAAAGCTGACACCTAGATACAGATAATTCTGCAAGATAAATTCACTTATTCATATTAATAGCAAGCCACTCGACGTGTTTCTTTTCCAACCATATTTGTATAAATTAGATTAACAGCAGGCACGCTGTGTTCTTACCTACAGTGATTATATTTACTGGATTAGTAGCAAGCACGTTGGGGTATTCCTTTGCTAAGAATGATTATATTTATCGGATTAGTAGCTAGCCCATTGGGGGTGTTTCTTTGCCAACCATGTTTTTTTTTATAGTCAAACATGTCTGTATAGGATTAGTAGCAAGCAACTTGAGCTAATCCTCTGCCGGCCATGTTTGTATTTATTGCATTAATGGCACGTACGTTGAGGTGTACGTTTGTCAACCATATTTGTATTTATTCGATTTGTGGCAAAAACGTTGAGCTGTTTTTTGACGGCCATGCTTGTATTTATTGGATTAGTAGCAAGCTAATTGGTTTAGTTGACAGTCATGTTTGTAGTTATTATCTTAGTAACGAGCCTCTTGGCGTGTTCCTTTGCCGGACATGTTTTTATTTTTTATTTAATCGATTAGTAAAGAACACGTTGGTGTCTTTATTTACCAGCCATGTTCGTATTTATTAGATTAGTAAAGAACACATTGGTGTCTTCATTTACCAGCCATGTTCGTATTTATTAGATTAGTAAAGAACACGTTGGTGTCTTCATTTACCGGCCATGTTCGTATTTATTAGATTAGTAAAGAACACGTTGGTGTCTTCATTTACCGGCCATGTTCTTATTATTAGATTAGTAAAGCACACCTTGGTGTCTTCATTTACCGGCCATGTTCGTATTTTTTAGATTAGTAAAGAACACGTTGGTATCTTCATTTACCAGCCATGTTCGTATTTATTAGATTAGTAAAGAACACGTTGGTGTCTTTATTTGCCAGCCATATTCGTATTTATTAGATTAGTAAAGAACACGTTGGTGTCTTTATTTACCAGCCATGTTCGTATTTATTAGATTAGTAAAGAACACGTTGGTGTCTTTATTTACCAGCCATGTTCGTATTTATTAGATTAGTAAAGAACACGTTGGTGTCTTCATTTACCGGCCATGTTCGTATTTATTAGATTAGTAAAGAACACGTTGGTGTCTTTATTTACCTGCCATGTTCGTATTTATTAGATTAGTAAAGAACACGTTATTGTCTTCATTTACCGGCCATGTTCGTATTATTAGATTAGTAAAGCACACCTTGGTGTCTTCATTTACCTGCCATGTTCGTATTTATTAGATTAGTAAAGAACACGTTGGTGTCTTTATTTACCTGCCATGTTCGTATTTATTAGATTAGCAAAGAACACGTTGGTGTCTTCATTTACAGGCCATGTTCGTATTATTAGATTAGTAATGCACACCTTGGTGTCTTCATTTACCGGCCATGTTCGTATTTTTTAGATTAGTAAAGAACACGTTGGTATCTTCATTTACCGGCCATGTTCGTATTTATTAGATTAGTAAAGAACACGTTGGTGTCTTTATTTGCCAGCCATATTCGTATTTATTAGATTAGTAAAGAACACGTTGGTGTCTTTATTTACCAGCCATGTTCGTATTTATTAGATTAGTAAAGAACACGTTGGTGTCTTTATTTACCAGCCATGTTCGTATTTATTAGATTAGTAAAGAACACGTTGGTGTCTTAATTTACCGGCCATGTTCGTATTTATTAGATTAGTAAAGAACACGTTGGTGTCTTTATTTACCTGCCATGTTCGTATTTATTAGATTAGTAAAGAACACGTTATTGTCTTCATTTACCGGCCATGTTCGTATTATTAGATTAGTAAAGCACACCTTGGTGTCTTCATTTACCTGCCATGTTCGTATTTATTAGATTAGTAAAGAACACGTTGGTATCTTCATTTACCAGCCATGTTCGTATTTATTAGATTAGTAAAGAACACGTTGGTGTCTTTATTTACCAGCCATATTCGTATTTATTAGATTAGTAAAGAACACGTTGGTGTCTTTATTTACTAGCCATGTTCGTATTTATAAGATTAGTAAAGAACACGTTGGTGTCTTTAATTACCAGCCATGTTCGTATTTATTAGATTAGTAAAGAACACGTTGGTGTCTTTATTTACCAGCCATGCTCGTATTTATTAGATTAGTAAAGAACACGTTGGTGTCTTTATTTACCAGCCATGTTCGTATTTATTAGATTAGTAAAGAACACGTTGGTGTCTTCATTTACCAGCCATGTTCGTATTTATTAGATTAGTAAAGAACACGTTGGTATCTTCATTTACCAGCCATGTTCGTGTTTATTAGATTAGTAAAGAACACGTTGGTGTCTTCATTTACCGGCCATGTTCATATTTATGAGATTAGTAACTAACATTCTGGATATATACACACTTCCAACACATCTAAACCTCGTACAGATCAATAAAATGATTTTGCTAAACTTAGATTTAGATTATCGAAACAAACGTTCAATAAAGAAATGTGTTACATTGCCTAAAAAGTTGGCTATGTACTTTCGGTACATAGACAGTCACATGTCTATCGATGTTGTGTCTATTACTTTCGGTACATAGACAGTCACATGTCTATCGATGTTGTGTCTATTACTTTCTGTATATAGACAGTCATATGTCTATCGATGTTGTGTCTATTACTTTCGGTACATAGACAGTCACATGTCTATCGATGTTGTGTCTATTACTTTCGGTACATAGACAGTCATATGTCTATCGATGTTGTGTCTATTACTTTCGGTACATAGACAGTCACATGTCTATCGATGTTGTGTATATTACTTTCGGTATATAGACAGTCATATGTCTATCGATGTTGTGTCTATTACTTTCGGTACATAGACAGTCATATGTCTAACGATGTTGTGTCTATTACTTTTGGTACATAGACAGTCACATGTCTATCGATGTTGCGTCTATTACTTTCGGTATATAGACAGTCACATGTCTATCGATGTTGCGTCTATTACTTTCGATACATAGACAGTCATATGTATATCGATGTTGTGTCAATTACTTTCGGTACATAGACAGTCACATGTCTATCGATGTTGTGTGTAATACTTTCGGTACATAGACAGTCATATGTCTATCGATGTTGTGTCTATTACTTTCGGTACATAGACAGTCATATGTCTATCGATGGTGTGTCTATTACTTTCGGTACATAGACAGTCATATGTCTATCGATGTTGTGTCTATTACTTTCGGTACATACACAGTCATATGTCTATCGATGGTGTGTCTATTACTTTCGGTACATAGACAGTCATATGTCTATCGATGTTGTGTCTATTACTTTTGGTATATAGACAGTCATATGTCTATCGATGTTGTGTCTATTACTTTCGGTACATAGACAGTCATATGTCTATCGATGTTGTGTCTATTACTTTCGGTACATAGACAGTCATTTGTCTATCGATGGTGTGTCTATTACTTTCGGTACATAGACAGTCATATGTCTATCGATGTTGTGTCTATTACTTTCGGTATATAGACAGTCACATGTCTATCGATGTTGTGTCTATTACTTTCGCTACATAGACAGTCATATGTCTATCGATGTTGTGTCTATTACTTTCGGTACATAGACAGTCACATGTCTATCGATGTTGTGTCTATTACTTTCGGTACATAGACAGTCATATGTAGATCGATGTTGTGTCTATTACTTTCGGTACATAGACTGTCACATGTCTATCGATGTTGTGTCTATTACTTTCGGTATATAGACAGTCATATGCCTATCGATGTTGTGTCTATTACTTCCGGTACATAGACAGTCATATGTCTATCGATGTTGTGTCTATTACTTTCGGTACATAGAGAGTCACATGTCTATCGATGTTGTGTCTTTTACTTTCGGTATAGTACATAGACAGTCATATGTATGTCGATGGTGTGTCTATTACTTTCGGTACATAGACAGTCACATGTCTATCGATGGTGTGTCTATTTCGGTACATAGACAGTCATATGTCTATCGATGTTGTGTCTATTACTTTCGGTACATAGACAGTCACATGTCTATCGATGTTGTGTCTATTACTTTCGGTATAGTACATAGACAGTCATATGTCTGTCGATGGTGTGTCTATTACTTTCGGTACATAGACAGTCACATGTCTATCGATGGTGTGTCTATTTCGGTACATAGACAGTCATATGTCTATCGATGTTGTGTCTATTACTTTCGGTATATAGACAGTCATATGTCTATCGATGTTGTGTCTATTACTTTCGGTACATAGACAGTCACATGTCTATCGATGTTGTGTCTATTACTTTCTGTATATAGACAGTCATATGTCTATCGATGTTGTGTCTATTACTTTTGGTACATAGACAGTCATATGTCTATCGATGTTGTGTCTATTACTTTCGGTACATACACAGTCATATGTCTATCGATGTTGTGTCTATTACTTTCGGTACATAGACAGTCACATGTCTATCGATGTTGTGACTATTACTTTCGGTACTTAGGCAGTCATATGTCTATCGATGGTGTATCTGTTACTTTCGGTGCATAGACAGTCATATGTCTATCGATGTTATGTCTGTTACTTTCGGTACATAGACAGTCACATGTGTATCAATGTTGTGTCTATTACTTTCTGTATATAGACAGTCATATGTAGATCGATGTTGTGTCTATTACTTTTGGTACATAGACAGTCATATGTCTATCGATGTTGTGTCTATTACTTTCGGTACATAGACAGTCACATGTGTATCGATGTTGTGTCTATTACTTTCTGTATATAGACAGTCATATGTAGATCGATGTTGTGTCTATTACTTTTGGTACATAGACAGTCATATGTCTATCGATGTTGTGTCTATTGCTTTCGGTACATAGACAGTCATATGTCTATCGATGTTATGTCTGTTACTTTCGATACATAGACAGTCACATGTGTATCGATGTTGTGTCTATTACTTTCTGTATGTAGACAGACATATGTAGATCGATGTTGTGTCTATTACTTTCGGTACTTAGGCAGTCATATGTCTATCGATGTTGTATCTGTTACTTTCGGTACATAGACAGTCATATGTCTATCGATGTTATGTCTGTTACTTTCGGTACATAGACAGTCACATGTGTATCGATGTTGTGTCTATTACTTTCTGTATGTAGACAGACATATGTAGATCGATGTTGTGTCTATTACTTTTGGTACATAGACAGTCATATGTCTATCGATGTTGTCTCTATTACTTTCGGTACATAGACAGTCACATGTCTATCGATGTTGTGTCTTTTACTTTCGGTATAGTACACAGACAGTCACATGTCTATCGATGGTGTGTCTATTACTTTCGGTACATAGACAGTCACATGTCTATCGATGTTGTGTCTATTACTTTCGGTACATAGACAGTCATATGTTTTTTCGATGTTGTGTCTATTACTTTCGGTACATAGACAGTCACATGTCTATCGATGTTGTGTCTATTACTTTCGGTACATAGACTGTCACATGACTATCGATGTTGTGTCTATTACTTTCGGTACATAGACAGTCATATGTATATCGATGTTGTGTCTGTTACTTTCGGTACATAGACAGTCATATGTCTATCGAAGTTATGTCTGTTACTTTCGGTACATAGACAGTCATATGTCTATCGATGTTGTGTCTGTTACGTTCGGTACATAGACAGTCATATGTCTATCGATGTTGTGTCTGTTACGTTCGGTACATAGACAGTCATATGTCTATCGATGTTGTGTCTGTTACTTTCGGTACATAGACAGTCACATGTCTATCGTTGTTATGTCTGTTACTTTCGGTACATGACTCTAGTTTACAATGAACTATAAATAGGTTTTAACAAATTTAAAATCAA